>VZRN01003464.1:1139657-1185510 GCA_013397935.1 Dasyornis broadbenti | reverse complement strand
TTTTTTTTTTAATAATGCCCTCCAAATATCAGGGTTCATTCACCACCAAGAGGCTTCAGCACTTCATAGAAGGGACAACTGACCCAGCGTGTCCCAAATTAGTTATTGGAAGTGGTCGATATATTGAGCTGTCTGTCTGTCTTCTGTTTTTTTGTAACGGTTTGTAAGGGCTCCGAGCCAGAAAGTAAAACGCGCTGGAGCCAGTTTCATCAGCAGGGAGGAGCTGATGTTGACATTGTATTTTCCTTTTAACGCTCTGAGGGTGAAGAGAATGAGCTACTGAGATTGCTTGTGGCTCTCATTTCAGTGCCTCCCCCTCCCTAAGGGTGCCCTGAAGACTTGAAGCAAGAGGAGTTAAATACAATATTGCCTTTCTGTGATGCACTGCCAGTCCATTGGCCCTCATCTGTGGTAGTGAGGGTGGGAAGAGCTGTTTATATCATGGTACATGTAACGTTGTCGTTTTATGCAGAAAATTCTTCTTGGTGTGTATCACATCATTGTCTACACACCAATGAGACACTAATTAAAACAGCTGTTAGTAAATGCTTACAAAAAACCCCAAATCAAACTGGCATAGACCTTCAATAAATATGCTAATGCAGTGTACCAAAGTTGTAATACAGTTTTACCGTGCAGTTTCTGTTGCTGTAAGCATAATGCAAGGAAGCTCTGAGGAAGTGGGACATGGTTTGAAATTAGGCATCTGTATTTGCACTGCTGTAATTTCCCTGCAGCTAGATCTGGAATGAGTTTAGCCCACTGACAGTATCTTTCCTTATGTGCCACTGGCGTTACACCCAGCAGACGGGGTTGCTCGTGTGTGCTGACTGTGGCAGCCTAAATTAGGATGAGTTGGAATTAGGAGGCAGGTAAAGAACGGGCAACATCGCATTTTCAGTGTCTTCCCCCAAGCTGCTCTTAGTCAAGTACATGCCAGTGTTCAGTGCCTGAGAAAATAAAATAATTTACTGCTTAAAGCTCCTACCTTTAGGCATGTTGCAACTCCTGGCCTGTTCCCAAAATTAGTCCCTACAGAGAGTGGGATCAGTAATTTGTACTGTTTTATTGTGCTGTAGAAGTCTACTCATGCTCTGGCCATGCTACTCTTGAGCTAAATCGTTTTCAAGGCAACTTTGTTTCTCTTTACACCCTGAACGAGCAGTACCTTATGCTTGTGCTTTCCTTGACTGTAGTAAGCCAGTCCACTGCCTTCATTCAGTGAGATACACTTATGCAAGTACATAAAAGTTCACGAGATTGAGGTTTTAACATGTGTTCTGCTCGTGATGTGTTAGGGTGTCTCTGCTGCCTTTGTGAAGCAGGAGACTTTTGAAGGCAATAGGCAACTGCATACTTAATGTGTGTTTGGGTCTCATTGATAACATAGGGAGCAGAGTGACTGCTGTAATTTATGCCCCTTTTTGGAGTGCTTTCCCACGTCAAACTTGCTAGGAAGATGTTTCTTCAAGTGCTGCGTGCCTGAAACATTGTATTTGTTGTATTGTTTCGAGTGTGAGTTTCTAATTTCTGAGTGCTGTGGGTCTTACAGCTGCTGCTTGTACCCAAGCCACAGGGTTTTCCGGTGCCAAAACCTGCTATGGACAGCACAGCTTTAGGAACAGCTTCTGAAAGAGAGCTGCTGCTTTGTGAAGAGAGATGAGCACCAGCAGGGTTATTGCGTGGTTATTCCTCGGCTGTGAGCTAAAGCTCTCTCCTTCCTAGCTCTAGGAAGTGTGATAGCGTGGGTCCTACCCACGCAGTGCATCTCGAAACCGAACATAAAATAGCTGGTGTCCCTGTGCCCAGACCTGGTTACTGTGCCACTAGCACAGCGGGCTCTGTGCAGGTGTTGTCATCACAGCCTTCACTGGTTGTCGTCATCACACATTTCAGTTCGGCCGTGGTATTTCCCCCCTGCCATGTAGCCAAATTCTGAGTTCCTTGTTCAGCTGCACACTTGGCAAAGCGTCGCTGGCAGCAGGGCTGTGTCAGGAGAGCCTCAGGAAGTGTCTGCCGGGCAGATAGCACGTGCTTTGTGGACCACAGAGCAAAGTGTGGGATTTTTTTGTTGTAGTTTTTTTTTTTATTTTTTAAAGCAGTTCTGCCCTACTCGTTTGTTGAGAGGGAGGAGGAAGGTCAGGAAGGCATTTCATGGTGTTCTGTGAAGTTTGTCTCTGTGACAATCCTAACCCCTTGGTTATTGTGGGCAAGCCACATGCCTTCCACCTCCCCTTTGCTGTGGTCTGAATGGGCTGGTTTTGGTTTAAATATAGCTATTTAAAAGGTACTATGGATGCAAATGAGAATAACCATTTTAGATTTTGTTAGTTTCATTGTTATGACTTGAAAGGTGAAGATCAGCCAGACTCAGGAATGCTCACCAGGTTCCTCTGTGTGTGTGCAGGTTGCCTGCCCCACACAGGGAGCAAGTGCTGGAGGTATCCTGGCGCTCTGAAGAGTGTTGAGAATGACTTTCACAGGGATGTGGTGGCATGTGGTGTTACGTTCAGCTTAAGGCATCAACAGCACACTTCTTGTTGGTGTTTTCACTTCATTTTGTTTCTCGGGACACAGGGGCTCAACAGCACTTTAAATTTTATAAATATTGGAAGTTGTGGGATCATCCTCGATTCCAGATAATCTGGAGACATTTGTTTTGCGGTGTTTGAGTGAGCGTTCTTGATGCTGGTATGCTACATACATATTTTTTGACACTCTCACAGTTTTCACTGAGCTACTAAAGCTTGCATTGCTCAGAATTAGCCTTTCTAGGCTGATGCAATCAACATGTCACTCTGCAGTAGCTGTTCTTCTGGGCTGCTTAGGATTTTACGAGGTTTTAGTTTTCTAATGATATATAAAATTGTACTGGGTGGAAATAGATGAATCATCCTGTTTTTTAGAATAGCTTGGAGGTTGTTAACTGAAGAACTGATTAAATAAAACCAGGAGTCCTGAAATGTGCTGTCTTATTAAAAAAAAAAAAAAAAGTAATGCTACAACCCCTCCATTCTTAAAAACACCTAAGAATTAAAAAAATGCCCCCTCCCCCTTTTCTCATTTTGCCCTCAGTTTAAGGGTACACAAGGTTGTGTTGCCCTTCCAGTTACTGTGTGAACCAAAATTAATGGGGGAAAGATGCTCTGTATTTCTTCCAGTATTTTATCCAAGTGTCAGATAACATAGCAGAAACATTTAAAAGAACCACAGACACCACATGGAAAATGTGAAAACCATCCTGTTCAGAAACTATTCTCCCTATATTCCATACTATACCTCCAGTCCTCTTCCATTTTAAACATATGAGACATAGCAGGTTTCTTTTTTTGAAAGTCTCAACTTTTCTCCAAAGATCACTTTCAAAAAAAGTCTCAGCAGATCTTTAATAAGTGATTACTTATTCCCAAATGCACTGGATGTGCAGTCATCTAATTAATTTGGTCCTCTGCTTTTATTGTATTGACTGGCACAATTATATTTGGTAATATTGCTTGGGTTGATTGAGTCACTTTCTGGCCAGGTCTATTATTTTATTAGGTGTAAGTTATGTCTTCTGTTGTCTCCATGTAGTTGCTGGGTTGGGACCAGTAGTTAACTCCTCTAGTTATTATTTCTCCCTAACATTTGCCAGCTGACTCTTCACTCACAGAGAGGTTTTAAAGTGTGGAAATTTCAATAACTAGCACACCTCTGTGATTTGGGACGCAAAGTCATCCTTTTAATTCACTCCTTGAGAGATAGTGCTCTGCTTAGCAAGTGGGTATCACCTGTGCAGTGACAGAGTGTTAATACTTCCTGAGTTTAGGTGAGAAATGAACTAAGAAATTCAGTACTCACATTTTCTTCTTGTTTTTTGAGCTGTTAGGATGCAGTTGGCTCATGTTTTCAGTTATGTTTTCTGACAGAGAGAGGACTAATTTACTCAAAATACATAAAGCTGTAATTTTCATGCAAGTTACATACAGGACTAGGGCTTTAAGAAAATATACTGGATATCATGGGAATTGTGATAAAATCAAGAGCACTGTCAACAGGAACTTTCTTTGTAAGATGAAGCTCCTCTCATCAGCTATTTTGTTTCTGATGGTTCTCAAGTTAGAGAGGAACTGTAACTTGATTATTTGAAAAACAAGTTCAATTAATTAATGAGTTAGCCATTTGCATTTTAAGGCACTGGAATTTGAAGTTTTTTTTTTAATTTTATTTTAAACATGAAAATGAAACATAATAAAAATTTTATATTTTTTATTTGCCTTTTTCACTGTGCTATTTGGACTTAAGGGCTTTTAATGGGTGTCAAAAGAATTCTCTGCCACTCATTCAGTTGAAGTACATGGTAATGCGCTGTAAAACAGACTATGCAAATCTCCAGGATGTTCCCAGAACAGCTGTCCTGAAGGCATGCTGTAAATACACCTTTATTGCCAGCTGATGTTGAGCAGCATTGATGCCCAAGGGTTACACTTAATAGATCATTCAGATGATCTTTACTGTATTACACAACTGACATACTCGAAACACTTTTCCCAAGGATGTGTGAAAGTTGCCAAGGGGGTGTCAGTTTTATAGGCAAAGCAGGGAGTAAGCAATGTGTTTCTAACGAGAGCACACGCTGCAAGGAGCTGCCCTTTGCAGCTTCGGGGCACGTCTGCGTGGTTGTGCTGCACAGAGCAGGGAGCAGCAGCCAGCACTGCTTCCCCTTGCCAAACCTGTGTGCACCTATGGCTGGGAGTCAAAGTGCTGCATTTCCCTAAAAGGGTGTTGACCTGCCTTTGTTAATCCATCAGAACGGGAATGTGGTCATTCTGATTCCAGCAAACCTTTGGTATCGGAGGAATTCAGGTTTAGCACACCTCTTTCCTTTGTGTTTGATTTTTCTCAGGGAAAAGTATTTTCACGCTGTATAAAAGCAGAGATAATAAACTAATTTTTGATGCAGGGTTTGGACTGGGAGCAGCAAAACGATCACTGTTTCTCTGAAGGGATAGCAGTAGACTCCTTTAGGTCTTCCTAGCTCACAATGGATGTTTGTGGTATGGAACAGAAAATCCTAAACGTACCATAGCTCTCCTATACTTAAAAATGCATTGACTGCGTTTTAATTTTTTAAGAGGCTATTTGTATAACGCGTCAAGCAGGACATATAATTTTTTAAAAATAACTGCCTTAATTCCCCAGCAACTGTCAGACAAGATGAGTCACTGCAGTATAAGAATTCACCACAGCGCATCACAGATTTGACACAAACTCTTAATCCATGTAAAATTATGCATGTATATTCCCCTATCTTCCCAGTGGGTGAGCTTCATTTTTGCCAAACTCATGATGATCCCATTCTGCCTTCTTTCCTCCCCCGCCTCCTTTTTTTTCCCCCTTTTTTTCTTGAGAAGCTCTTTGCAGTCAATAGCCCCAGCGCAGGGTCTGGATGCAGCTGCCTTTTCCTGGCTGGTGAAGAGCCTTTCCTGGTTGTTAACCACAGCTCCTGGTTCTCTCCTTGACTCTGGTGGTGCGGGGGCATTTTCAAAACATGATTGCTCTCTGCAGAATTCTGGTGTTTCCTTGTATTACTAGGGTAAACATACACTGAAAAATGGGAACTGGCTTCATTTAACTCCACTTGGTGCTGTGCATTGGGGAATTGCTCATTTTAGACCTGCGTAAATAAATCTTTTTTTTTTTTTTTGCCCCCCGGTAATCTTAGCTAGGGCTTCTAATTGCAAGCCAGTATTATTTATCACTAGGATTAACCACGACTTCAAAACAGGTATAAAACATATTGGGGACACAGTGATATTCTGCAGTAAAACAACAATTATGGGAATTGAGACAGATGCCGGGAAGACAGAGGCCATGACTTTGGCTGGAGCCTCTTGCTACAGAAGAGGAGGTTTCTGCCTTAAAGCCATGTGAAATCCTACCAGGGCACTCTGTGCATGGCTCTGGGGGTTGCGGGGGGCATGCCAGGGTGCTTCTCACAGTCCCTTTTTGGAGAGCAGAGTCGTTTGCTGGCTCCTGGCAGTTTGGTAGACGTGGTCTGTTTGACATAACCTGCAGTGCCTAGAGCAGCATCAAGTGCCAGGGGGTGGATAATTGCCACATTATTTTACAACAGAAGTTAATGTTGAAAAGGATATCATGTCTCAGTGATCTCTTTTTAGGACTGTTGTGTTAAGTGGTTGGTTAACTAGAGAAAGAAAGGACTCTCGTGAGGGATCTTGATAATTTGGAAGAGAAGGTGTTTCCTGTGACTTTTGAAGGGGCTGTTTGGTTTCTAAAGACTGGACCATCCATATGCTTGATGGGGTTTTTGCTTTCAAGTGTGTGGCTGGGTCTGCAGAATGGTAGCAGTTGAGGGAACAGAGGGATTCTTCAAGTGTTGCCTGCTTATGTAAGTAAGAACGGCTGTTAGGACTTGTTTGGTTCTATTTCTCTCTGGATCCAGAGTCCATCTCTCCAAACTGACATCTGCAGTTTCTTCATTCAAATCTTGGCTTGATCTGTATGTAAGATTAAAGTATCAAGAAAAGATCTTGTAAGTCTGGTCTGGTAAGAGCTTTTCAGAAGCCAGGAAAATGTTTCTTAATGAACTGTGTGACAAATACTGAAGTGTAAATAATGGAGCCTGATTTTTCACTGGTAGACTGGTGGTTGAAAGTTTGCCTAGACCAGCAGAAGTTCAGAGACTTCTGGTTGGCGTAGAGACCCAAACAAAGTGTTCTGACACTCTTTTTCCTACTGTGTGGATGTCCACGTGTCCATAAACAGCCTGGCAAAATAAAGAGACCCTAGCAACAATCTCTTTAGAGAAAGCAGCCCTGGACTATTCCATCTGTGTGAACCCTCCAGAAAGAGTTATGTGGTGTTAGCAGGATGTCTATGGGGCTATTGCATCTATTACTGCCACTTAATGAGAAAATAAACCAAACTGGTCTTTGGGTTTCTCATATCACATTACAGAACAGTTCTGGAATTCTTCAGAAAATTTCCTTCTGGTAATAGCAAATAATTAAACTTCCCCTTTTTTCTTTTGATGGGATATCATTGGTCATATTAACTCATATTTTTCATTGTTATAATTTTAAGGAGAATGAGCAAAATTTAGAATTTTGTGTGCCATGCCTCTTATCCTTATTGAAAGATATATTCAAATAATCAAGTATTTTTGATGAATGTTTGAACAAATAAAATTGTGGCATGCAAGCAGTTCAAATTTAGTGAAGAATCTTGAAATAAAAATTGTTTTTCAAATGCTAGGCTTCTTTGACAGACGCCTGAGGATAGACAAACAACAGTTACCTAGTGAAACAGAAAAATGTAGCAATATTCCTACTCTTTCCTGAATCATAATGTCAAACCCTTTTGCTGAATTTGGTGGCAGAGCTCAGTTTTATTTGCCGTATTTTTTTCAGTCTGAAAAAATACTGAATACATTCTTTAGAAGATGCTGTAAGTTTTCTGAGTGTTGTGAAGTGAGGGGTTAATCTTTTTTTAGGAAAAAATACTGTTGGACTGTGGAGTGATTTTTACTTCTGAGAGGGAAAATAACAGGCAGTACTTTTAATTTGCTCTGCTTTAAATTGTCGCCATGTTGTAATAGAAAAAAGTTGATTTATTGTGTTGGGCAACAAGAATGGGACTAGCAGAAGTTAAATTTAATTGTATTTTTTTAAATGATGATGAAAAAAGGTCTTCCATTTTATGTTTATGAATTTTATGCTGCTAAAGTTTGACACGTTCCAGTCACAAGGTTGTATCTGTGTCTCTTACAAACGCTGACTTCAGTCGTTTGAGTATCCATACCACAGACTTGGGAGAATTGGACAAACAGTTCAGAAGAGATCTGAAAGGGTGACCAAGAGCAGAGGCATGGAATTGGGGATTAAAGCAGTCTTAATAAACATTGTTCACCAGGAGAAAGATTGGAGTTTATTTTGATTATTTTAGGTAGCCTAGTGTTGGGAATGGAGGAATACTTTCTTGCAAAGCATTAGCTGTCTAAAGTGCAGCATTAGCAGTCCAAAACACGAGAAGATTGAACTCCTAGGAATGGAAATTAGACAAATGGAAGTTGCAGATAAGATGGAAAATATTAATAACGCTAGATAAACGCTGAAACACTTGCATAGAAGAGAAGACTCAACAAATTTCTAAAAAAGAAACCACCAAACCTACCCACTAGTGTAACTGATGGAATGCTCCTTTCTAAGACATAGTAAATATAAGAAGTTTGTGTGTGTACATAGGTATGTAAACCACTGAAGCCACCCTTGACCAGAAATATACTGGTTTAAGTACTTTTGTAGTGGCATTTCATAAATGTTTTAGTCTAATACTGTGATATATATTTTCCTGGTAACTCCAAAAAGCAGTGCAACAGCTTAGAATTTCAGTTTTAGTATGTTTTCAGTATTTTACTAGAGATGACTTGACATTTACTTACAGTAGTAATTTGTTTTAAGTCAATATTGAACACTGTAAGGATGTGCATACATTACAGTTTGAGAGGGTATCAAAGGCAGCCGCTCTGATAATACTTGCTTAAATACTGGCTACTCATATATTTGCCTGTAGCTCAGGGGACTTCTGTATTAGCAAGAAGTGGCAGAAAAATAATATTTTTAAATGCTTCCTTAAAGGTTGTTGTACTTAGCATAATCATTGGGTTTTATGTAAAGGCATTTTCCATTGTAATAATTTGGACAAAAAATAAGAAAGTACTAACTTCCTCTGAAGATTAATCCTTCCTGCATCCTATTCCTGTGGTTGTTCTTTGCTCTGATGTCTTTGCTTCTGCCTCAGTGGCTGACTGTGGTAACTTGTATTTGCTCTTCATTGTGGTGCTAGGTGAAGGGTGTAGGAGCAGCAAAAGGAACTCTGTGCCTTTGTGCTGCCATCTGAACGTCTGTGAAAACTATTTTGTTTATTGGGAGTTTCACAAAGCTTTGACCTCCAGCAGTCGCTTCTGGATCATGGTGAAACAGAGAGAGCGTATTCCTTTGTTTGCAGTGGGAGAAGGTATTTGCTGTTGCTTAGCCCAGACACTGTTTTTCTTCCTGAGTGCAATAATGCTGTGGCTGGTATTGTCTGCTGGTGGTACTTCTGAGGAAGATGAGGGCTCCTGGCAAGTCTGATATTTCTTCCTCAGCTTTGAAGGTCAGCCTCCTGTCTGTTTCTTGTTCTACAAAAGATGCTGTGTGGCCGAGCGAGGTGAGTGGGGTCACCTTGTGAAAAGTGAGGAAGCTGTGTGTGGGATGTGTTGAGCTAGAAATAGCCACAGCGATGTTAAATTTCATCTTTGACTGCTGGACCTTTCAGACACATCTGGTAACTTGTGGTAACCTAGTCTGTAAGAGTTTTCTCTCCATAGGATACTTTTCAAACAGGTATAGGAAGCCTGGACCCTTTGTCATCAGAGACAGTTTCTCTGTCCTGGCAGGAATCCCAGCTGGTTCATGTACCAGTTCTTTGTACTGTTCAAGAAATACTCTGGGCTCTTTTCTGTCCTAAGATCATGCAAAACCCACAGCATCTCTGAAACATAAAATCCTCTTACTGTGTAGTGCTGTTTGTCATTCCCCAGTGGTGGTCTGGCTTTGGCTGACCTATCAAGTGCTTTTCTGTGTATTTCGATAAGGTAGTATCTCCTGCAATGTTATGTTTATTGCACATCATTCAAAATGTGAAATTGCATATGTATGTTTCTTCAAATGCACATTGGCTCTTCAATGTTGTAATTGGTTACTTCTGGTAAATAACAAATATAGTTTCAAATTTGACTTTTATGAGTTATTCTGCTACAGGATATATATATACTAGAAATAATACCAGACCTCATGTGCCAACTTGGTCCTTTGTACCTTCTTCAGACTGAAGCAGATTTAATATCTGGGACTAGATTAGACTGAAACAGGGAAGAAGAAACCAACTCTTCTTTAGAGTGAGCTTTTTAAACATGAACAGCTTTGTGTTCTGAATTTTACAGGTTTTATCACTCAGTCATAAATCTGCTCTAACTCAGACACCCAAAGAAGTCTCCCCTGACTTTTCCCTAGAATAAAAGGTTCTTTTGCTAACGGGGAACATGTTAAAAGTAATAGTTTGAAAATGGTAGCTGGTTGATACTACCTAAATGTCTTACTTAAGTATTAGTGAAACATACTTGGTATCCTTCTTCCTCAAAAATTGCTCTCATGGTTATGTTAAAGTTAAGAGAGGATAAAGCATCTAAGTGGCTACATCCTTCTGAAATACTGTGGCACCAGTTCTTCTCCAGGCTCCTTCTGGAAATACTGTGTGACTCTTGTCATGGGCTGGGTTACCCCCTTCATTGATTTCTGCATTCCACCCCTGAGCCCAGCATGGACAATAAAGCAGTCACACCTCACAGAGCTGGGCTCCTAGGAGAGTACAGTAGGAATTACAGTAAAATTATAATAGGGATTACAGTCAAAAGGTGATTGAAGTCTCTCCAAAATAGCAGTAATGAAGTACTTTCAATGTAAAAGCTGAAGCTTCATTTTCAGGGGCTCGCATAAGGAGGGAGAATAAGTTTTGCCAAAATATATTCCTGTATTTATTTTTTCCCTCAGAATGAAGTCCAGTTCACCTAAAAATAAATGGCAGAAGCTGTGCTGGCATCAGGACTGCACTAATGGGTGTACTTCCCCTTAAAGCTATGTCTGTGAATAGTCAGAAGCAGTCTGTGATATTTAAGGATCTATGCTAGGGTGTATGGCAGAAAGAAACAGATACTTTTTCTTCACTTTGTGTGTAGTCGTTGGTGGTACTAAGAGAACATTTTGCATTTCAAACAGAGCTTTTACTTATATGGAACAACAGGCCATGATTTACTCCCAGTGGAAAGATGGGGACCTCATTCAGGATTGGGAAACCAGTCCATATTTAGAGAAGTTATTACCAATTTGCTGGAAGGAACTCATTACTTACTACAAAAGCTCCATAGCATTTCTGATCCTTTGTGAAGGGTAATACACGGTTGGTGTCACCTGTTTCTGTGTGACAGAGAGAAAAATCCAGCATATGTGCTTTTTGCTTTCGTTTTTAGCTTCTTCTCACCTCTTTCTCTGTATTCCCCCCATTGTTTAATTTCTGACTTTCTTCTCTCTAAAGGCATCTGGCCATGGTGTGGCATGTCAGGGTCAGTCCACCATACTGCTCCACATTCCTTGGTCATCTGTCTTTCCACCAGTACTCTTAAACTGTAGACTTGGTGCAGGATCATGATGTAGGTAATTCATATGATGCCTCCTTTTGCAATCACTTCTTTTTTTCACATGTGAAAGATTGCTCTTTCACATGTCAGGGCCAACATGATGCAAATTGAAATCTTTTATTCTAAAGTTGATTTCAAACAATTTTTTGTCTTGGAGTAACAAACTTGTTAACTGCTGAAACTCACAGTCTGTAGAGACACTAGCTGAGTTATGTGTTCTGTTAGTCATGCTTGATGTTTGCTTTTTTGGTTATTACTGTTTAGTTCTACTTTGTCATGTTTGCTTAGAGCTAGATTATGATATCCTCCATGCAGTGTGAGGCATTTATGGAGAGTGTGCATCTTAAGTTTCTTGAAATCTGATCCGGAGATAAGTCATGACATCTATTTTCCATCTAAAAATGCATTTCTCTTAATTATATCCCCATTCAGTGTGGGTGGGTTTTTTTCCCCCCTCAATTCACGTGAAACCCACACTAAACAAAAATACAGCTAATAGAGCCTAAAATTATAAAGGAACTACTTGCAAAGAGCTGGCAATGCTGTCTACATGATGAAAGTAATTTAAATTGTTCAGGCATAAAGCATGGATTAGAAACTATATCTTCAAACATCTTTGCATATTTATGAGTACACCTGTTATATAAGCAGTGGAAAGTGCTGAGATTCCACCAGCCCTCTGCCATGGTATGCAGGGTGAAGGAAAACAAGATCGTTTGTCAGTTTAAGTCTTTCAAATCCAAAGTGGAGCCTTATCTGCCTAATAGCCTAATACCAGAGAAAGATACTGTTTGTGTTCAGCAGGGCTGCATTCATGTGACTGTCAGGGACTGAATTACTGCTCCCAGTGCTATATAAAGCTTCCTGCTCCCACCCTGCCCCTCCCCAGCGCTGTCATTTAGCACAATGTGCAGCATGGCTGTAAAACATCCCTGACATACTGAAGCGTGTCTCCTTTCACACTTGTATAGGAAAAGAAGAAAAAAAAAAAATAAAGGGCCTTTTTCTTGGCTTCTCTTAACTTCCTTGCTGCGGAGGGTTCAGCGCCAGCTGGGGCAGAGTCATGTTACTTGCACCTATTTTCCAGCACTAGGCCTATATTGAGGGGAAGAGTTGGGTTGTGTGATTGCTGTATCCTGCTCAGTGCCAGTGCTATGCCCAGTTTAGCCTTTGGTGTTATGAGTACCCAGAAAATACAGCTTCCTGGGGAGCCAAACTTGGAACAACAGGACTGAGGGTGCTACATGATGTGGTGTGAAGCTGGATTTTGAAAGTCCTTTTCACTGTCACTGCTGCCCTGTTGCTGTTTGCAGGTGGGTTATGATTCCACTGATGTCTGAGTTTACAAACAAAAAACCAAAATCAAGAGAAACAAGAAAAGGAAGAAAATCTTGTAGTTTGGTTTTCTTTTTCTTCCCCTGAGTAAGTTACTTTTTGTAGCATTTTAAAGTTGGATCAATTCAATAGTCTGCTATATAGTGCAACTTCAGAAATAACTGCATCCTGCTGAGAACAGGGCTGTGAACAGGAGGAAAAGATGGATGCATTGGGAAGGGGACATGTATAGAAGCATCTTAATCCAATTTTTCTGCTGAATAAAATAATTTATATAACTGCACTGAACATAACATTTTGTTACTTTGAGGCACTAGTACAGCTTGCACAGGGTGGTTGTGGTCTCCCTATCGTTAGAGAGGCTCAGAAGCTGTCTGGACATGGTTCTGGGCAATCTGTTCTAGGTGGCCCTTCTTGAGAGGGAGAGTTGGACAAGGTGACCTCTGGAGGGTCCTTCCATCCTCAGCCATTCCTTGATATCCCCCTAAATTCCCAGCCTTTCACTGATAAGTACTCTTGTGCTTCCCAGCCCATTTCTCTTGGATCACACACTGTATGTGGTTCTTGGAATGGCGTACTTGGCCTCTCCTGTAGTGTGTTCATACCTGAGGTCTTCTGTAATGCCAGGTTTTAAAATTTTGGTTGTAATTATGCCATGTGCACGTTAGTGATAGTCAACAAAAATATGCCACATGAGAGGTGAAGCACAGGGCATTAAACAGGTATTTGTTTTTGAAATAATTTCCCTGAAAATAATGTTACTGGTTTTTGTATGCAAAACTTGATAATGGCAGTAAATTTACATCTTATGTAAATGAACTGGAATTCAAGTGTGGGTAAGGGTGCTTGTGATGATTTTAATGCTGTCATTATGATCATCACTCAGGTATATGACTGTCAATTAAACAATTCCTGTTTTTTTTCCTGTATGATGGAAGAATATGCTTGTTTATATCTGAGGAAAAGTATTTCCTTTGGTTATGTAGGAGCAGGGAAATGAACAGAACTGAATGGCTTTGAAAATAATTTTGTTCAATTACTGATTAACACCAATTTTAGATATGAAAATACCTTGAATGTTGATGACATCTTTTATTATTTTTATTGAAATCTGTTTTGAAAGTTTTATGCAGTGGTAATCATGCAGTTAAATAGTGCATATTTTTTCAAAGTTTCACATCAATAATGCAATAATAAGTCCCTCTGGCAGAGGTAGAAATCAGTCACCAATACTTCGGCATTGGAGAACAACCCACAACTTCTTATGAAAGCTGTTTGGTGGCTGTGGTCCTCACATGAATGTTTGGCCTCATGCTGTTAATACTTCCCCAGTCACCAGGCTTTCTTTCCTTCTCTATGAAAAGCAAAACTGGCATGTATTTTTTGGGGTATGAACACAGCTTTTAAATATGGAAGAACTCCCATATCCACATCGTCTGCAGACTATTCAGTGAGCAGCTGGACATAGCTTTTGTGAGAGGAAGTTATGTAGAGTATGGGCCCAGTTCAGCAAGGCATTCTAGGCATGTGCTTCAGTCTCATTGATACTGCCAGTTAACTTAAACCAAATTGTCACACATGGAATGTGCCTATTTGTCTTCTGCATGGAAAAAAAAGTTGTTGGCATCTTCATTGCTTGCTTAAAAAAGAGAGTCAGCGTTAAATCAAGGGATCAACAGTCTTTCTTTTGGATTACTGAATAAATGGGGAGGGATCTTCAAGCATTTTTTGTTTGATTTTTGTCACTATATGTTTAAGGTCAGGTCATTAGATGAAGAGGAGAACTGACCATACCTATGTCTCATTTTCTGTGCTTCCTCAGTGCTTTATTGAATTTGTAACAAAAAGAGAGGAGCTCCATGAAAGTGCGTGTTGGCTGAAGAATTCAATCATACAGTATGTGTTTTGGTGAAGGATACATTCAGTAGCTTGCCAGAAGCCATGTGTCATGGACAGGGGCCTCCTGTCTGCAGCCAAATGTGTGCAATCACTTGAAAATCCCAGGGCAGGTCCTTGCCTTCAAGACAGTGAGGAAATGAGGGAATACAGCGATTGCCTTTCCTGCTAAATATAAGTTGATCTAAACAGCCATTTACTGGAAAACGTTTTGAAGCTGTTTCTCTTTACCTTTTGCTTCAAGGCAAGAATCATGAAGAAGCAAGGAAGAAAAAGCAAGGAAGAAAGAGCAAGGCTGGAGCCATTCTGGTTTTTCTAGTATTGCCTTAATAGAAGTAATCTATAGACTGATTACTGTAATCACCAGCCAAACACAAAAATGCCTATCTCCTGCTTCCCAGGGCTGAGTTTGCAGTTTCGGCATATGGAAAATCTGGATGAAGCAGGGTAATTTCCTGTAGACTGTTTTCAAGCCATTCTCTTATGGGAAAAAGAGGCAGCTGAGGGATGGGTGAGAAGATACTTTTAATTTTTTTGCAGTATTTTCAAAATATCAGAAAAAGAATGGGAGAGGCCAAGTGATAGGTATTTCTTTCTTTGGCCTTTGACATTGCATGGCAAAGACATAAATTATTTCTGTTTTAGGAATGTGAGAATGTATTGCTGTGTTCAACACAGGAGATAAAAGTTTCTGTTCAGGACCATGCCATAGCTTTATGAGTAGTTTTTTATTTTCATCTTCCTTTTGCCATCCATCATGATGTTTTCCTGGTGTATTTGGAATCTAATGAACTTGGTCTGAAGCATCACAGTTTTCCCACTGAGTTAGTTTTGCTTCATTAAACTGTGTGAAAATGTAGTTGATTCAAAGAACGTGGTCCTCTTGTAATATCCAGCATTTATGATGGCGTAGTCCTCTGTTACTGTGTTTCATAAGATCTTAATAACAGAAACTTTTGACTGTTTGTGTAGTAAAGTCTAGTACACAATTGTTTCTGCCCACTGCTACGGGATGAGGAGGGTAAGAAGTCTGTCACTGGTAGAATAACTAAAATTTAGACATAAAAATGTGGACAAGGACTATGTGTTCCACTAAAGGCTAAATGTGACACGTTAAGGGAATTAAGAATTTAGCTGTGGAAACATCTCTTGAGGCAATGATTTATTTTCAGTGATACTTAAGGAAGTAGCTTTTGAAATGTAAAAATCCGTACACAGACGTCATTATTTTTGCAAGCAGTGTGTGCATGTATGTAGGCATATTTAAAGATGTAAAGGAATATACATTCATAGAAGGAGGGGAAGGAAAAACCTCACACTCTGACACTTCAAATGCACAAATCTTCCCACTTAAGGGAATGTTATGGGAGGCAGCAGCTCCCTTAGGGATCGGCATGCGCAAGTTACCCCATTCTGAGTCACAGATTTTTCCGCAGCTTTGTGGCTCCGATGTGCAAGCCCCTTCCTCACCATGCTCCCAATTCCTTAAATAGCAGCAGAGGTCAAGAAGGACAAGGGGCAGATCACTGTCACTAGGAGGCCTTCTAAATCACACCAGGGTGTGTGGGGTTTCTTGATGCTCAGTCTCAGCTGTCTGGTGCAAGAAGATAATTTTAATCCCATTTTATTTATTGCTTCTCAGTAGTGTTTTGGCTTTTATACTGACTCACACCCTTTCAAAGGAGTCACCGGTGCTTTTATTGTTAAATGGACTTAGAAAATATCTTTATTGCAGCTAGTTTTTGTGATGTGTTTGTTTCTATTCAGTCACATGTAATGAATTACATGCTGCTGTTGCTGAATTTACAACAACATATTTTGGCTTGGAGCAATTAGCCATTATGACCTTTGGTACCTCAAAATACGCAGTCAATAAAATAAAACTATTGTATATATCTTGAGGTTTACTTTAATACGTTGTGCTTTTCCAGTTGCAGTGTCTGGAGATCTCTAGAGGCTCTGGCTCCCACTGAACCAAATTTAAAACTGGAGCAAATTCAGACTTGTTTAATTGGTTTGGAAAATAATGAGAGAGGAAAGATCAATTTGGCAGACACGGACACAGACATACAGAAAGTTTTGGGTTGGAAGCAAAAGAGCTTTGAAATCCAAAGCTGGCTCAAAGACTTGCCCGGCAGCTTGAGGCAGAGGTGAATGCTGCTTCTGAGCCAAAGTCCTTCCTCTGTCCTTGGGCTGGTGGCTGGAGGTGCGTGCTCAGACCTCCCATCAGTGGCAGAAGCAGCGCTGTGCCCTTCTCAGGGCCTCAGCAGGGCAGGCAGCAAAGCTGCAGTGGGGTCACTGTCCGACAGCAGCTTAATTTGCTGATGCCCATGACCAGTTCTCCTGAATCGTCTCAAGATGAATATGTGCACTTAAAGTTAAGTCTCCAACCAACAAGTCAATAAATGCTCCAGAATATAAATAATATATACGAGTAGCTCAAGCCATTGAGCAGTGATTCCCATTCCTGCACCCGCCCACCCTTTTTTTTTTTTCCTGTGATATTTCAAGGATTCATAAGTTGATCGCTGTTTTGTTTCAGTTTTTTCTTTCAGGTCATAAGAAACTCAAATGTCTGCTGATCCCACACAGACATGAAAAAGGTCTCCTTGTATTTCCTACCTTGGGTACTAATGTCTTGTGGATGAGCTAGCTCTTCTTAGATGCCGTTCTTTCCTGTGCCGCAGGAAAAACTGTACTTTGTTTCCATATGGAAGTTCTCCAGGGGTGATTCATCTTTAGATTTAGAATAGGCTTTTATGTTTGGGAAACTAATACTGTATATGGGTTCTTAAAGAAGTATTAGAGTTGAACATGAAGTTATGTATTATTGACAAACCTCAGGTTGATACAACATAGTATATTGAGGTTGGACATCATTATACTTTAAGAAATGGAATTGCTACTCTGGGAGCACAGTGCTGCCACTTAAAGCCGAGAACAAGTGTTGTGTCTTTCTTTACGGTTTAATATAAAAAGCTGTGGGGCATTTTATTGTGGATTGTCCTGTGAAAAACTGACTGGACTGGAAATTGCAGCGTGACATTCACACAGAAGAAATTTTCATCGGAATAGTGATATAAAGTTGTGCAACTGTGGATTATTTTATTTGCTTATGGAAATGTGTGGGTACAAACAGTTGCATGGGACATAGTGCTTTTATTATGGGCTTAAGTCATATTGAAACCAAATAGAGCTGAAACGTGATTGTAAGTGGGCATATACTTGGGGCTTTGCATGGTTAAGGACTCTGCTGTCCAGGGATAGACTGCAGAGCTGGAACTAGAAGATGAAAACATCTGAAAGGACGCATAGAAAGAAAGGATACCTGGATAATCCTAAAAGAGTTCTACTGATGATGTAAGGGATTCCGTACGAGGAAGACCATATGAGACATCTCAGCCATTTTGGGAGACTACACTGTGTTCAGCATTTTTTGTTCCAATAGAACTGAAGTGAACAGAAAACCTCCTTCTGCTGCTATTTTTAATTCCCGCAATCTTTCCAGTATTGACATGTTATTGAGTTCTTCGGCCTCAAAGACTTTCACATCTGGAATAAATGTATTCATTTTTTTAAAATCATCTAGACGATACTTGATTATAATACTGTAGTATTGTATACTACAAGAGGAGTCCTAAAGAAGGAATGAGCTTGATGGTCCTTTAAATTTTTTTCTTCTACTGGAAGAAATGCTTCCACTTTTAAAGCTAGATAAATAGTATTCTGGATGTAGCTATAACTTTTAAAAAATGTTCTTTTAATAGGCAGGAACTGCAGTCTTGGAAACACATGGTTCTTCTTATTCCCTCTTGCCCTTTTTTTGTATCTGGCACAGGCAATGAAGGAAAAACAGTAATAGTGTCCAGTGGACAACGGGAAAAACACAATATTGGAACATTTTATCAGTGAAGCAACAAACATCTGTTCTTCAGCATCAAGGCTTGGTTTGCCTTCAGACAGACTGTGTAGTTCAGTGGGAGCCCCTCAGGTGGCATTGCCCCAGCCTTTGCACTGTCCCTGTGCTTGTGGGTGAAGCTGAGACAGCTGAGGATGTATCTGCTACCCAACTGCGCCAGTGCTTCGTTCTGAACATTCGTTAATATCGTGATTATTGTGCTGGACTGTGAAGTGAAGGACCTGCTAGCACTCATTCACTCTTGCCACGTTTGCTGTGGCTTTTGTGGCTGCATTCAGAGGGAAACAGTGGCAGCTGAATCCCAGCAGGGATGAGAGCATGTCTCTGCAATTAAACTTTACCAAAAAAAGACGCAACAGGATTGGAAATGTTTAGGTTGGTGTTCCAAGATACTTATTTGACTTTCCCACTCTGTTCCTCAGGGATTTGAAAGCCTGTCTCTAGTGTAAATATAATTTTGGGGGTTATTTTTTTCATGCTGGGTATAATATTGAAAAAAAATATTGATTTTCAAGATTTAATTGTGGTATTTTACCACGTGCTTTTTTCATGACTCAGAAACATCTACTGTTTGTAGCTTTAGATTATTTTCTGTTAATAAAAAAACCTCATCTGGTTTTGGAGCATATAGAAGAGGATGATAAAGAATAGTTCAGACCTTGGAGGCAGCCAGTGAGATGTCCACATCATTCAGCTGTGAATAATTAGTATCTGAAAATCAAACATCACTTTACACAAACAGCATTTGATTTCTTTTGCAGAGCTCAGACTGGCATTATGTGTGCAAGATACACCCAATCAATTCTTTAGACCACTTTCTCCACAATTTCTCCTAGTTAAGACTTGGTATGTGAAGTAAGAGTTCAGTCAATCTGTTGTCTTTTCTACACAGAATTTGTGTGTTTGTGTGTTGTAGAAGTAGCATCTGAAACCAAAAGCCCTCATTTTGTCAAGACTGCCATTGAAAATCACCCTAGGCCAGGGCCAGGTCTCGGGTCCTGTGGTTGGGTGGCCCAGCCTGGCTCACATGGAGGTATCTGAACGTTTCCTCAGCATTTGGTCATACCCAAGCTGCCTGGGCATTATCTGGGACAGTGCTGGCTGCCTTGGGCCAAACTGTGTCAGTGAGAGCACCAGCTGCCTAACAGAAACGTGGGACCGTGCCTATGCTGTGCCCTGGCCCAGTTGTATTCCTTGGGTATCTCAGCCATCATGGAAAATCTCTGGTTTTGAGCAGACAACACGACAGCAGCCTCAAAACTAAAGCTCTTCGCAAAGAAATGAAAGGCAATGGGAGAATGCAAGCCAGCCTGAGTACTGCCCCATTTGCCTTGCTTTTTTTCCCAAGGGGTAACTAAATAGAGCACTCACATTTCCTAGAAATTACCTATTTAACAGAAGGATAAGACAGTGATAAAATAACCTTGCCGTGAAAGGTGGACATTTCAGATGTTGGCATTCACACTTTTTTGCAGTAAGAAGAGGGAGCATCACACAAAGGATTACTGCAGCCTCTGCTGAGTACTGTGTGGTGCCAGGGCAGGGTTTGTGAGCCTCTAGTTGGTGACCTGGCATGAAGGTGACTGCTTGCCTTCCTTGTGAGGAGAGCTCATTAGTGAGAAGCAGGAAGAAGAAAATAGAACTGACAGAAAAATGGTTTCTGAATTGAAGGCATCTGGTTTTAATCAGAGATGCTAATAAATACTTTTTCTTAGTTTTGGCATCCTGTATTTTGGTCAAATATTTTTTTTTTTTTCTTTTTTTTTTTTTTTTTTTTCCCCCTCGCATGAGCTGATATCATCACTGGATCCACCATGCAGTTTCAGAACTATTGCTCTTGATTGCATCATAGTGCTAGAACTTTTCAGTTGTAACTTAGGATGTCTTTCTTAAAACAGTATGCAGATGACCCATTTGAGTAAAATCTTGTAAATTTAAATGTAGATTGCAGAACCAAAATCAAGTTGGATCAAGCTGTTTGTTACTTCAGAGGGTCTTTTTATTAGAAACTGCAATTTCAGACTTGTAATGATTTTATTTCCGAAGTCATGGGAATATGGGGGGCATGAGTGGAGTAATGAAAAACATTGATTAAAAAACATTGTCTCTTCTTGATTTTTATTTCCCACTCCCCCCCCCATCACATCTCTGAAAATATATGAAATAAGTCCCTTCAGACCATATTCTTGTATATTTACCTCTCAGAGGGTATAGTTATGCTCAGGGGGAAGGAATTGACTCATATGTGACTAATAATGTAAGTTTGCTATCAAGGAGATATAAAGTCTTATTTACAACTGTTCAAAATAATAACCAGAGTAATCAGTAAATGCCAGTAAGGACAATTATAAAAGGGTACAGTAATTCCATATTTAAGATTTTTTTTGTTACAGTCTTTTAATCTAAGAAGTAATAATGTTAGCATTTGTGGATATTTAAAATATTTCTCGTCTCATTACACTGATGCATTCTTCAGTCTTAGTGTGTGACCCATCTTAAAAGAAGTGCGGTTGACTGTCACTGTGCTTCAGAATAACTGGACTCCAGCTACTGATGTCAAAGAGAATTTGTAATACCTGAAACTACTTGGGCTAGTATTGTTATTTTTGCTGTATTTTCAGTAAGACCAAAAAGGGAAGGGGCTAAGGCAGCTTTGGAAGCCCAGATATGTCAGGAAATCTGTGAAAGAGGGTATTGATATTGCCACACACGATTTCTTCTGTCCCTTGCCTGTGACATGATTTAATAAAATGCTCCATTATGAGCTTCTGTTAACCTGTAAGAAGGGCAGTATTTGTAATAAATGAAATAAAAGTTGTCCTAAATATTGATGCTTTTTTCTTAAGCAAAACATTTTTACTAACAGAATGTTTTCTGTCTTAGCAAAATGAAAAACAAACAGCAGTGGAAAAACATGCCTGATTTCTATTCTTGTCCTGAATTTATATGAATTTGCTGTATTAAACTAGTTCAATTTGCTCATGTTGGATCTCTGTGTGGAAGACTGGTTTTTTTGGCTCTGTTGCTTCTTCTAAATGGGTGCCACTTAGTGCAACAATGTGCCTAATGGAGTCTAATTCTGTGATCTGCAGTTTTGGGGTTTTATTATTATTGTGTGGTTTCAATATTCTGGATGTTTGTTTTTATGAATTGTTACAGTTTACTTTGTAAAATGATAAATAAAGTTAATAATTAGCCGTGTTCTGCCAAAAATTTGCATGTGTTTTGGTTTTGGTTGAGTGACAAACTAAGCAGCCCCTAAGAATATCCCTGGATTTTCTTTTTCTCTTCCAGCCCTGGATGGGTGGGATTGCCTCTCATGCCTTTGTTGGTATCATGCCACATCAGTAAATATCCTTGTGCCACATCTAGTTGCATGAACTGGCAAAAATTTCTTCCATGTGTACAAAATTAATGCAACATTAAAAAATATCTTTGAAGCAGTGGCACTGTTAAGAACAGTGTGTATCCTGATACTTGTTCAGTGTTTCTCATTAATTCTTAGCTCATCCTGTGTGGATATCATCCTGGAATAAAAATTGTAGGCCTGGCTGTGATGCTGGAAATGTGAGTTAGTTAATTTGCCATGAAGTCAATAGAAACAATATGGTCAGATGACATAACCCCAGATCTCTTTGTTCAATCACTTTATGTCTTGCAAAGGAATGTTCTTACCACATATTAATTTTCAGTGGACAGTGGTTCTTTTTGTGTTTGAAATAGTGCATTGTGTTGCAGAAAACAGTGTCACACAGTATCAGGCCAGAAATACAGACGGAAAAAAATTCTTATTAACATTCATGTTTTCTGCTTTGGTTCTGGGCAACATTATCTTGCTTTGGGTTCTCTATAAAGATCTGCTGTGACAACATTTCGTATCATCCTTTCTATTTCAGTACATCTTCAAAATCATAGCGGTGTTACAGATACACCTTCTGCCTTCTATGTTAGTATTTTCCCTTCTTATATAGATTACTGCTTAGGGCATATCCACAGAATAAATTTAGCTGTGTCTTAGGTCTGCTGACAGCCACAGGATTAAATGTTGGTGTTGTTTTGATTCAGAAAGTTTCAAAGATATTCTTGAATTCATTGGAAGAGCATTCTGCCTGCATCCCTGGCACCAGTGCAAGAATTTCAATACCTTCTGCGTCTGCTCGCTTATGTTGTAAGGTTTTAAGGAATGATGCCTAAAATTTGGGATTAGATGGCATTCTTTGGTGTTTCCGTTAAGTCCTTAGTCAATGATTGACTTGTGAATCTGCTTGTTTATATTAAAAAAAATCATGTTATTAACATTTTTAACAGCCCACATGCCCATTTTATCAGTTTTGTCTTCAAAAACAACCTAGAAGCTTAATGTGATTTGAACATTTTTGGACATAGTGTAGACTCTGGGAATGGAACATAAAAGGTGCCTAAGGGTTTTGGAGTCACCTGGCTGAGACCAGTCAGAAGAGTCTGATCCCTTGAACGCATGGCTGCACCTCTGAGCAGGAACAGGGCTTTGCTGAAGGCATGAGGGTGTCCTGACATCAACTCCAGGCCATTTGTCATGGATTCCACGTGACTGTCCCTGTGCAAACCTGCTGCTGTGGTAGCACAGCTTGGCCATCCATGGTGGGCAGTTGGGTACAGAGAGCTTGGAACACCTACACTCGTTTGCCGTCTTACGTGGAGTGTTGGTGAGGCCTTTGGAAATTGCTGGGTGGGGAGCCGGGTTTTGAGATTGAATGTTTACATCAGCTACTACAACCCCCCCACACCCTTCTGTTATTTTTCCCTGCATCCTTTTTCCTTGGAGACAAATCATCCCATCCTCCAAGCGAAGCCAGGCTGTTTGCTGCGCAAGGTGTGGGGTGACCCATGTGTGACACTGCATCTCAGCAGCAAAGAGCTGCTATTCTTGGGCTTGCACCGTGCCTTGTGGAGTTGTCTGCTCCCTAAATAACCACTGCAGTTACTCGTAGTCTAGAGATGCAAAAACCCCTTCACAGTGCAAAGGTAAACTGGCCTACATTGCCAGGAAATTGCTAACAGTGTGAAATGCTATCTTTGTGTCACCCAGGCTAAAAGATTTGAGGCTTTTTATAAGGTAGCAATCAGTTTTATATGTCTTATTGATTTTAGAAGCCTTCTATGACTGTTGGCTTAAAAAGCTGTTTGACCTTCAGATATTATATCTAGTTCACATTGGTGGATTTTGTTAGAAGAATTGAGAAGTATGGAGAAATTTTAATTGTATTTTTAAATTATATTGTATTTATACTTTAAATCCAAGTCTGTTAGACATAAATGAATATTGTAGACAAATAGTAACTTATTGCAAACCACTTCTAAACAGATGGAACATCAATGTCTGTTTCCAGTCTTACTCCAAAAATATTATTGTCTGATGACTTGAGAAATTGAGAGTAAAGATGATTGTGGCCAATATTGTAAATACCTTATATCAACAGGAGTCTTAAGAAGATGCTGATTTTATCCAGTGCGAAACAAAGTCAGATGTCAAATTGTCATATTCCTAGATATTACCTCTGGTTATGTGAGGAAATGTTATGATTGCTCTTTTTTTATTCTTTGTGTGGCAGCTCAGTGTGAAGCTTTCAAAATTTGTGCAGTGGAGACTGACCTATTTTTCTTTCATTGCTCTTGTTGAGAGCATCCTTCCTTTTGGTGAGTGCAAGGCTCAGTCACAAATAATACGGAATGATGTAAATATATCCTGTATCCCTTCAAGACAGGATTTATAGACCACATTATAGACCCAGATGAAACTTCTGAATGAATCTTAGCTCAGACTAAGTCAAGGCAATGGTTTCACCCCAGTGGTGTGTTGGGTATGGGCAGAGGAATGGGTGTGATTCCATCCTTGCCAGGTTTACTGCTGCTTGCACAGACGTTTCTCCCCAGCAGCCTGGGAGCCATGCAGGGCTCCGTGTGCACTATAATGTGTACAGCTCCAGTGTTGTTCAAATGCAAAAAGCATTTTCTCATGCTAGAATATGAGTATTACTAAATCTCTATGGAATATTCTAGAAAAGTGAGTGTTCATTTAACAAAATGTCAATTTCTTTGACACTCGGACACTCAGAGCAAATGGTTACTTGTTTAACTATCAATTTTTAATCAACTAAAAACGTCAAAATCACAGAAGCATATCAATGTGAGAGTATCAGTGAATGGATTATTATTCTAGAAATGTTTTTCGTGCTGCCTTATCATACAGACAGAATTATAATGCATTTGTTTGTGAGGATGAATACATTAACAGCAGTGGTATGTCTCTCTCTTCTTGCTCATTCTATATTTTTACTCCAGGGTTTAGACTGCAGAGGAGACTTATGGAAGTATTATTATGAACATTTTATAGATCTCAGTCTCTAAACGTCACTTACAGTAAATGTCTGCTGCTGAGCATGAAGACAAAGGCTTGAAAATGTTTTTCTGTTTGTTGTTTTTTCTTAAAATTACTAGATCTATAAGAAACTGTCCTTCCCCGGATTGTGTGTCTGGTTGCTGGTGTGGCCTTCTCTGTAAGAGAGGACTGGAACTGTGTCAGTGGGTAGCTTGTGCCTTGGCTGATAAGTAGCTTAACAACTCCTAACGAGTGGCTATTAGTAGGCAGATTGAGTGATGTGAATAAAATCATACTGAAAGGTACAATAAAAGCACTTGAAATATGCAATAGAAGTAGTTAAGTAATATGTCTTTGATATAACTGATGATGTTATTAGTGTTAAAAAGTCTTGCTAAGATGATTTTGGAAAGTGCTGAATACATATATAGAAAAATAAAGGCAGAGCAGAACTCTGCAGTACAAGTTCCAGCTGTTCCTTTTTGTTATGACATGCTTTTTGGCCAGATGGAGATTGTGACCTTACTGTTTGTCAAGTTGTACATAGCTCTTATTTTTTTGTGTGTGTTAAGTGTGACTAGTTTTTTTTTAATACCATGGATTTTTAGCAGTAATCATTGAAGTGGTGGTGGGTATGATGAGTGTGCATGCTGCATAAATACATATGGTCAATTAATTATGAGTGCAGAATCATTTGTGCAGAGAAAGGACATGTTAAGTAAAATAAAAGTAAATTTACAGTTAACATGCCATAAACTTCTGTCCATTACACTGTCTTTGCAAGGAGGTGTGCTGCTTCTGAATAGTGTTGTAGCTTGATAGTATTTGCTGTCTACAGTTGTGAAAGCAAATAGAAATGCTGTGTTGCTTAGAGCAGTATTTCACATACTGTGTGCCCCAAAAGCATGTGAACAACACAGCACTATATTGTACAATAAATATGAACAATATAAAGATAATTGGAGCAGAGCCCTAATAAAAGAGAAAACTCGTAAAGTAGGTCCTACTGGAGACTGAAACTGTATCCACAGTCAAAATGGGAGTGGAAAGCTAATACTGTTGCACAGTGCCAGGCTTTGCTTGACACTGAAGTTGTCACAGGAAGCTCAGGATATGTTTATAGGGTAGTTTATAGCTTGTACTGCTTTTAAAAACTGCGGGGGAGAAAAGAGTTAATGTCTTGAACAATTATTTACGGGCTTTTCTTTGTTACTTTCTCACTTCCAGGAAACAAAGCTTTAAACAAAGACAAGCTGTTGAGGGAACACTCTAGATCCTTGCTGGTAACAAGGGCCTTGCTATTCCTACTTTAAAAAATTACCTAATTCTAATATCAGAGCATTCTCACTCTCTTCTTTTCACTGCATTATCATCTGTTGAACTTGACAGAGGCTAATTCATCATTGCTGCAGTGAGGTGTGGAGAGCAGCTGCCGTCAGGGTGCTGTTGTGCAAGGGCTGCACAAGTAGCAACTCCTGCTCTGCAGGGCCCAGAGCAAACAGGCAGCAGAGGGAACAGAAACTAAAATCTAGGACTGATTTCCTTACTGACCTGGTGCCCTGGGAGTGCCTCTTGGTTTCCAGGTTCTCTGCTGTCCCATCAGCTTGGAGGCTTTCCTCCAGGAATCGTGGATTTGCTCTGCACAACATGCCTGGCTCTTCCCATCACAGCCTTTCTCACAGGGTTCAGCCAGTGCTGGTGGTGTGAGCTGACATCCCTCCTTTCCCCATGTTCCTCTTATTTTCTTCTGGTGCCCTGCACAGAACCACTCTGGTGCTGGGAAGGCTCTTCTCAGGAACAGACCCAGGCCACAGCTGTGAAGAATGAAGGAACTGCTTAGCTATCTCCCTGGGCATCATTTGGTAAGAAAGCAAATGCTACTTTGTATTTACTGCCAGGCTTTAACCTGAAGGGTTCTTTTCCCATCTTTTCCCAATAAAGGTATATTGTACCCTTTTTTCCTCGCTGTTTCTCCCCACTGAAGTTAGATCCTGCGTATCTTTCACATGAGCTTCTCTGCTTTCATGTGATGTTAGTCGGAGATCTCCCCCAGGAGATCTGACAGTGTGAGGGTGGCACATGGAAAATGTGGGCAAACCACTTCCATGGTTGTATGTGATTGCTCTTCAAAAGGAGGATTCTGCAGTATCTGTTAAACTAAAGGATTTTCAGCATTTTCAGATTAAAGAACTTAAATATAATTTTGTTGAGAAAATTGTTAATCGCTTTCACAAATAGCTTTTATTGATACAACTCTTTTACTTTAAAGAAAGCGCTCTCTGTGCCCTCATTTCCATATTAATGGGATCAAAGGATGCCCTTTGTAGCTTTTGGATGCTGCAGGAATGCTGACATTCTGATACCAAATAGTCAGACTTGCAGTCATCTTTCCATTAAAAAAGGTGACAATATGTGGAAATGGTTCCAAAGAAAAATCTCTTGGTCTTCAAAAAATAAAAAAAAAAAAGAGTTTTTGCCTTCTGGGTTAGACTATAATTGTCTTGGGGGTGCTCTAACTCCAGCTCATTTGTTTCCACTCCTGTTTTGGATATTTTCCAAAATGAGCTTGATTAAAAGAGATCATGGAAATGCCACACTTGGATATATTTAAGCCTTATAAATACATACAAATGTATTGAAGAACCTTGCTCAGTGTTCAGACCAATTCTCAGATGCTGCCAGGACTAATGAAGGACTTACTATGAAATCCTTTTCAGTCCTACTTCCTGCTCTCCTAATGCTTATAATTCTGCAAGCTGCAAGTCTGGAACTGTGGGTGAAACCTTATCCTGTTCCCAAAGTCACATGCAAATCTGTTGATCCTTACTGTGTGCTTTGAAGTAGTATCATGTCCTGTCTAGAAGATCTGTTTGTTTTTCAAAAGATACGCATTCTGTACAAGGACAGTTTTACCCCATGTTCAGGCAAAGTAAAAGGCCTGTTGGGAAATGAATGGAAATAGGTTTTAACACAGCCCAACTTCTTTTTCCTAATCAAAGCCTGAATTCTTTGGGGGATGCATTAGGTTACATCACAATGATACTTTTGGTGCTTCATCAGATAGCAGCAGGTGGAGGAAAAGGGATCTTTTTGACAATATGAAGTATCTGCCATTCAAATTCCCACAAGCAAAATAATTTGTACTATGATGATTATTATTACAATAATTATTATTATTGTTATGATTATGACGAGGAAAATATAGTAGTGGTCACACTATGTGAAAATGCTGTTCATGGTGTCTTCTTTGCACTTTAGCAGTGATGAAATGTATAGTAAATGTTAAAAATACAGCTCTCTAGCTGGGAAGTGACAGCATGACATTCTGGAGATTATGTTCAGGTATCCTGAGGTCATTTAACTTCATTTTGTGCATTGGTTTCAAAATGGGCAAGCATCCTGAAAATACTGTGTACTGGATATGTGGCTTCATAGTGGGATGTGCTCTTACAAAGTGGCAATGTGCCTTTTTTACATTCTGTTGCTGCAGCTAGCAAACAGTGACTTACTGTTTAGAAACCAATGATATTGAAATTTCAAGTGTGCAGAGGGAATTTAATCTTTGAAAGACTGGAAGTTTTTTTGAACCTTTAATGGATTTTTTTAACAGAGAGAAGAGCATGGGCTGTGCCTGAAATATGTTGCTGGAAAATTCCTTATTGACAACTTTTTCCCGCCTTAGCTCCCTGATCTCTAGAGATATCAATAGAACAGCCCCCTGAGGTTCTGCACAGCAACTAAATTTTGATTTTCATTTGTTCTCCTTCAGAGTGTCCTTGGGGCTTCAGAAACTTACAGGATGAGAGAAGAGAGATGCATCTGATCTGAAGTGATAATTCTCATGACATTTTGGGATATGATTTTGCAAGACTCTAGCAGAAAAAATCGGCTCAAATTGGATCTATACTATCCCATCATCCTTATTGAGTGGTAGAGATTAAAATCTAAGACAATATTTGCTTTAGTAGTTCAAATTTAAACTCAGGTGTGCTGTCAAAAAAAAAAAAAAAAAGGAATCCAAATCCACCAAAGGCACAAATGATTAAACTTTGGAGAAAATGAAGTATTTCTGTGTGTTAAAGCACATACGGAATGGCACACTATTTAAGTGCAATGCATTTGGTTTCCATGACGTCTTATCCTAGCAACACATTTCCATGTTTTGTTATTTTCCGTTCTGCCTACCTTTTACTGCAGAAGATCCAGAATGTAGCGTGTCAGTTGAGGTCTCTGGGTGATACTATTGTAGGAGGATTAGATAATTTTAACAACCAAATATGTAGCTAGGATGGTACCTTCCACTTTGATGTTTAGGCTTCTTTAAAGCGAGAGTGCGACAATGTTAAATATATTAAATCTTAAAATATTGCAATTTATCCATAGACCCAATTTAATTCTATTTTATTTTGAGTATCCGCACAGTTTTCATGTGTATTTGATTGATTTTGGTATAAGATTTCCTGTGATATGTTGTCAGTCATCACTGACTTTAGAGAGACATAAGATTTGCACAGCTTCTGTGGAGGTGAATTTTGAAAATGGAATTAGAGTTGTATGGTGGGAGGTGCAAATTTGTGTTTTGACACTGCGTGACAAAGGGCTTGAAATGAGATGGCATTATCCTTCCTGTCCTTAGTAATTCCAAGTAAGGATTGCAGAAATACATAATGCTTCAACAAAAGACAGGTCAAATACTTGGTGTTCCATAGCCTGGCTGAGCAGTTCCTGGCCCCTGAAGCCATGCTTGGAGTTCTTTGTAGTACCTTCTTTCTACTTTTGTGCCCCGAGACTGCTGGTGGTAATGAGTAGGCTCAGATGGGATCCGGCATTCCATGAGCTCAATCCAAAGCCTTTGGAAGTGTTTCTGAATCTTTCCACTGATTTCAATGGTCCTTGAAAGCAGGGCTTGTGTTATTATTTGAAATTTGAAAGCAAGTTCACTGCCTTGAGGGTCACATTTAACTGAAATAATTTAGTTTACCTTGTAGGACAGGGATCTACTCTGTTTGGGCTGTTGAATCAGTAAATCGTGCATTTCTCTGTGAATAATTGCTCCACACTATGATTCATGGCCCATGCAATGCTTGGCCTTGCAGCTTTGTCATTGAGCATCATGAATGAGACTGGAGAGGGTGTAAAAGCAGCCTCCATGCACTGCAGCAGGATACTTGAAACCACCCATTTAAAGACTATCAGCTTCCCCTCTCTGGCAGATGCTTTGCTGGGTCGCCTCCATTTCAGTTGAAATTATGTTTGTGAATAAATAAGAGTTGTAGTGGTTGTAAAGATGGTGTGGCTGAGGTGAGGTTTGACACAGTGGAGTTCCCTCTCCTTCTGTTTTGAATCCAGTTTGAGTTTTTCCATATAACTTCCTCAGGAAAAAGCAAATAAAATGAGCTTTTGAAATTTCCAGACAGGTCTGATTGGTCCCATTGTCTGTATGTTGTGGTGCAGCAGTGCTCTGTAGCAGCCTTGCATTTGGGATGTGGATGTAACCAGTGAAGTTTTGGTTGAGGTTCTGGTCATCCCGGCTCAACCAGGGGATCCTGGGCTTTCCTTTTGACATCTGGGAGCTCTCCAGGCTCTGATATAATATTATAGTGCCTTAGAGGTGATAGTGTTTTATATATAAAATAAAACTTGCTAAAGTTTATTTGCTTTATAAAATGCTCTGTAATGTATTTTGAGATTGCTGTGTGGATTATGCTATGCAGAAAAGAAGGTTTGTCGACAGTTTGATTAACCTGTACCACTAGATTTCTAGTTCCTTTATTTTCTGTAAATACATAATAACATACCAGTTAGTTTTAGCTCCAAGAAATATCATTAAATCAATATAGATCAAAATTGAATCAGACTGTGTAATGGCTTGGTAAGCTGGGAATTTTTCACTAATTCATTTTTTAATAGGAATTCTTAAAAAAAAAGACTGTGTTCATCTCATCCATCTTACATATTACATATGCACAGAAATAAATGGGGATTTGGATATGTGCTAGTATGAATAACATAAGAGTATGCCTATCCAGATTTTATCTATTTTCACTTCCATCTCTTTAATAAACAAAATGTGTAAGTTAACAAGCCTTAAAATCTGGCATTTGAGCCATAGCATTTTAAGATAAGTTATTGGGACAGAGATTGAGCTGCACATGTCACTGCTAGCAAAGTGCTGAGCGAAACCTGGAGGATGGGGAACTCAGGTGAGAGTTGCTGGTGCTGCCAGGTGGGGAATGGTGGCCATGGAAAGAACCCTGGGAGGGTGGGAGTAGGGAGAGCTCAGCCTAAGGCTGCAGTTGGGTGGTAAACCAGCTTTCTGCAGTGATTCCTGCTGCTCCCTTTTCCCAGGCACTCACTGGTGTGCCATCCCTGCCCCTCTATGCCAGGGAATTGATCTGGCTTGAAAATTTTGCAGAATGGTTGTGTGGCTGGGTCAGTGTTTGATCCAGTCAGCATCGTGGCTCTACAGAGAGTGTGTCAGTGCAGTCCTGGAAGAGCAGGAGCTGCAGGAGTGACAGAGGTTGGAAGCCCTTGTTGAACCATGGCAAGTGCGGAACCAGAAGCTGCTGGTGACACAGGAGATGTTAACAGCAAGAGGAGCAAGAAGGGAGGAGAAATGGAAGCCAGTGGGGAATGCAAGAGAGATGTGAGAAGGGTGGTTAGCATCTGGAGGAGGTAGATGGGATTGTAGGCTCAGACTGTGACGTTAATACACGTGGTCAGTTGGTAAGTGGCTAATGAAAGACTCTGCTCCATCTTCCTTGTCTGTGTCCTATGTCTGATTGAAATGAAGTGTGAGAATCACAGAGGCATCTTCAGTATATGTGAAAGCATCCAAAGGCAGTGCAAAGGCATTTCAACTCACTTTCAGGAGGCTTTGTTTTGCTCCTGGAATTAAGAAAAACCCCCTACAGCGCACAAGTGGGTGTTTGGTGGGTTTGGCCTTCAGTAGAGTTCAGGTGCATTGGTCTGATCTTTACCTTCCAACATGCAGAGATATTCTGAGGTAAATATTGTCTATTTCTGAACACTGTTCCGCTTCTCTTTGAAACCACAGTCTTTTGAAAGACTGATTTGTTTATCTTTATTTCATATTTTTACAAATATACTTACCAACATAATTTGCAATCTCCAGCTCTGTATTCTCTTGAATTTTTGTAATACCTTATTACTCCATGGAAGAGCACAAGGTGTAATAGAATATGTATTATTTAATATTCCATGTTTCTTACTAAAGATGGTTAAGAGTTGTTGAGGTGGATGAGCTAACTCCTGAGACACATTTAGCAGTTGCTTTGTAAGATGGGTGGCATGGAGCACAAGTGCTGATTTCTCCATCCTTGCTGTACTGGGTTTTTGTTTCTCTGGGGATGTGTTTCAGTGGGTGTGGAGAGATCTGAATTCATGCACATGCACTTTGTATCACATTCCTGCCTTAATTTAGAACCTCTTGGAGACCAGCTGCAGCCTTATTTAAAAAGAGGAGAGGGTGGGTGGTTAGCGATGGAAGTGTCCTGTAGAGTAGGAACAGTCAGTTACAGTTGTGAATGGAGGTGCTTTTTATCTTGTCTTGAAACTGTGTGGTGTATATCTTAATTTTTCAAATTCAGCACAGTCTTGCAAAACTAAAGCTACCATTTCTACAAAATTATAGCAAGCAAGAAACCTATAATGAGATAAAATAGAGAGAGGTGGGTACCAGTCACAAGATTTATTAGAATCTTACAACTGTCTATTAGATTGAATAACTTGTTCACTAGAAGTAGAGATGGTTATTAAAATGGCAGATGTTAAGTACAATGTTTGGCTACTGATTCTATTAGAACTGCCCTGCCAGTATTTAATATGAAGAAACTATTTCTGGAGTATGATTACTACAAAGAAACAGAACTTGTGGGATGTACCATTTGTGCACTTTTCTTCAGGAAAGCAGTGGCAGAGGGTTTAATGAAGTTGTACTGGGAACTTGCTCGTCTTTTGAAAACAACCTTTTAGTCAAAACACGATAAGCACGTAAGGACGGGCAGAGAGGTCGCTGTATTCGCCAGTTTGTTTCTAAACAAGCTTGTCGATTAAGGTAAAGCTGAGCCTGGAGCCCATGACTTCACCTGCTGCTTTCACCCTGTGAGTTCTCTCCCTGGCTGCCAGCATTGTGTGAAACCATCCTGACTTGTTTAGAACTGTTCATTGTTGCTGCTGTTTATTTTGTTTTTACCTTCTCCAGTGTAATCTGCTGGTGTGTGACCAACCAGTTCAAACAAAACAGTGCAGAAATCCTTCTCCCAGCAAGAAGGAAATAGAGTTGGCTTTTAATACCAAATTTAAGGTTTATTTCCACAGAGCTGGAATTGATTTTATTGGGCAGATCTTCAGGGGCTTTAAACTTCTTCATAGGAGCAGTCTCCTATGGAGATAGGGAGGCCTCTCCCTCCCTGAGCAGAGCTGTACCCTGCAGGGGCTGCTGGCTGACCCAGCTGGGGGCTGGAGCCTATTCTGCCCTCCCTGCTTCCAAAACTCTGCAGTTGTCAACCAGGATCCCACCACCCTGCAGTCTGAAACAGTCTGGTGTCGCTGAAGACTGCCCTAGTGCCAAGCATATCTTTGGGCAGAGATCAAAATTACAGGTCTATGCCTTTCTGCAGCTAAGGCTGCAACCTTGTAATTAAAAGTGATTTTCCTTTCTTAAGTAATAGGCTTACTTTGCACCTGTCCTCATCCTCAGGCTTGTGGTTTGGGAGAGGGTTCTTGTAAGAATAAGGGAAAGTGAAGGCTTCTAAAAATGCAATAGATAGTTGTGACATGTTTGAGGAAGCTAATTAGTTGTAGTGTGAAGTGACGACTAGGTTAAAATTACAGGATTTCATATACACTGGTCAGGTTCCATATTGTGCTTCGGCTGTAAGCTGCAGCAGGTCCCTACCCCTAACTTAAAACACTTAATTCAGGTACTTAAAACCAACAGTGTAATATGTCTGCTCTGTAGTATTTAAACCTGATGCTTCAGAGCTGGTGTTCTTGTGAGCATGGCATAACTAAAGGAATGTTTGTTTTATCTGAAGTATGGAGATGCCATGAAATGTAATTTTGAAGCTGCCACTTCCCATAAAAATTGATTGGCGTTTTGCAGTAGTCAGACTTGAAGGGCCGGATTGTGGCTACTGTTTAGAAGGAGGTGGGGCAGGAGATTAATCCTCTCTGGCTGCCCTACAAAGCGCTAGGCACATTCAGACTGTAATAATGCATTTTTGTTAAACTGGGATTTCGTTCGGTAATAAACTCCAATCAGCTGCTGTGGCCAAGGTCTTATACCTTGTCTTTCATTTTCTCTGCTTTTCTCCTGACTCCACCAAGCTCATTTTAAATTCTATCTTCCCTTTATTGTTTTGGTTTGTTTTAGATAACTTTGTTTTAAATGATAACTTGGTTATTTGATCTATTTAATGTTAAATTGTGTCTTTTGGGCTACTCTTGTCAGGTTTTGTTTTTTTCTTTGTGCCTTATTGTTCCTTAATTAGAACCTCATTTAATTTTTAAGGCTGGTGAGTAAATAGGTGCTTTTTAAAAGAAAAGGCCAAGAACAGTATTTGCATTCATGTAACAATTTCCATTCTTATTCCCAAGCTGCAAGCCCTATGGCTTTGCTGAATTGCAGCCACCTCAGAGGACTGTAGCAGCCAAGTAAAACGAGGCAGGAATCTGTTTTTATTCCAAAAAGCCCCAAGCTATCTTCTTGTCCAAGGCAGGCACAGAGGGTATGGATATTTAAGGTCTCATCTGAAGGATGCAAATGAGCAGACTGCTATGAGTTAGAGGTAATTAAAACCACATATTGAGATAATCGGCCAATTCAATTCTTGCTTTATTGCAGTCTGTTTTCTAATCCAAGGGACACTGTTTTTCACAGTGTTAAATTTTCTATACACTGACCAATGCACAGAAAAGGTAGCTGCAGGTAGCCTGCTTGTGCCAGCAGAAAAGCAATGTGTTTGTGAGCATGAATGATTGGCATGCCAGTGTTTGCAGGGTGCATTTTTGTGAACCCGTGTATGGACAAATGGGGAACACATGAAAATTTGCTCTCAGATATTTTGTTCCTCATGACATACAGAGCAGAGCTGAGCCTGTAAGGTCTTTGGTCGCTTGGAAATGCCCAGGAAGAGGATTCTTTATACCAGTAATTGTAATACCGTCTTGTCTTTCTTATGCCCGAGCAAGCGAGTCATTTTCAGGGGCTGGTAGTGGTGAGTGTAGTTAAGTCCTTGAGAGGTGGGATGGTAACAACCACCTTTTCCAACAATGGGGCTGTATAAAACAGTTCCTGTAATGTGCATATTGCTGTGTCTGTTGTAGTTTTAAACTAATGTTTGTCATGGTTCTTGAGAATATTTTGGTAGGTAATGCAGGGTGGACTGATAATGATTTTCATCTCTGAAAAATTTGGCCATTTTTCTTTCGTTTCTTTCTCTGACTTTGTCATGGGGACTATCCCATCCTTCTGCAATGTACAAATGTCATGGACTGTTAACTCCTCTTGCTGGGGAAGGGCTTTTGGAGCAGCAGCTCCAGCCCAAGGTTCCTTCTCCAGCCCAAGTGTGGGACCAGGGCTTGGCAACACACTGTCCCCTCTGCAGCGGAGCTGCCCCAGCTGCATCCGAGCTGGAGGGGGCATTTTCCAACACGGACAACAACTGCTGCCAGGATGAGTCCTTAACAGTCATTTATTGCACTCCTATTTTTGAAGCTCCTTCTGTTATTTCATTCACTTCAGATGACGTGGTCCAAATGCTGGTCTAAGCTTCGTTTGTATTTACCTCATGAATGAAGTCCCTTTTGCTTTATCTGAACTTCTTTAATGAATGGCTGCTTTTAGAAAAGCTGGACCTTAGGTCTGAGAGGAATTAACCCAGAAGCAAGAACAGGAGCAATAACTGACGCTGATGGCTTAGCCTGATGTGGATGGCACTTCAGTATACCTTCTTCCAGGACTGGGGAAATGAAGGTGAAGTGAGCTAGAACAGTATGATTTCAGTCTTCTGAATAATGAAAGGTAATGTGATGGCCACACACAAAGGATTAATTTTTGCTCAGTAAGTTTAATTAATAACTTGTAGGAAGTAAGTTTCTGCCTTCAGTCAAACAGATGAAGGACAGAAGATCAATTTTCCATCTGCATCTGGTTTCTGGCAGGTTTAGGATTTCAGTGGTCCTTTTTTTTCTCAGTGCTCACTGCATTTGGAGACACTTCTGAATATTTGTTTGAGCCACAGCAGTGAAACAAGTGGAACTGATACTGTCAACTCTTGTCTCTATTCATTAATCTTAAATAGTACTATGCCAAAGTGTCTGTATAAAAGCAATTATCATAACCAGTCTTTCTAAACCTGTATGCCACAGCTAATATCTGGCCTCCTTCCCTCTGATACATCCTGTGTTTTTGCCTTGTAAGACTTCATCCCAGAAGAAAACTCTGGAGGGTATTTTGGGTTTTTTTACACCTTGCAGCACCTCCTCCCCCATAATGGATTAAATCTATTTAACTGGGTTAATTGGTGTTAGCTAGAAAGTAAATCTGTTCTGGCAAAGGGGTTGGATTGCAAACTGAAGTGACCTGTGTTATCTAGAGATCTTAGCCCTCAGATAACATGATGCGAGAGACTTTGTATATTACTGTAATAGGGCTCCTAAACAAGGAGGGATTTGTTATGCATAGGGAGTTAGTGGAGGAGGTGGAAAGCCTGAGGTTGAGTTTCTGCTGCAGACAGCTCTGACACCAGTTCCTGGTGTACAGAATGGGAATGAGGTACTTCCCTTGCCCTCAGCAGCATTGCCAGGTGTTTGCAATATTAGTGTGATTTGTGGATTGATAAGGGAGGAAGATCTCTTTCTATGAGGATCTTGGATAGGAAATGGGTCAGTGGCTCATTGAATGCATGGGATTATCTTCTCTTTATTGTAGAGCTTAACTTTCTTCCTAACTCTTCATAAATCTCAGCTTTGATACCTCTTTATACTGTAAGGAGAAATCAGGCGTTTGAATTACTGCTCTTTCTATGTTTCCTTTTCTTATTTTTGGACTGAAATTGAAGTACTAGTTTACTCTTTAGCACTTCCTACAGAGATAACTGATAATATTTAATATTGACTTATTGTCTGACAGAATGAAAGCTCTGGGAGTTGCATTGTAATGCTTAAAAGTATTATTACTAGTGAAGTTTTCTTCAGGGTTGAGCTCCATTTTCCCACCTTGCTGCTTGCACAAAATAAGCAAAGGATATAATGTGACTTCTTTTCCTAAAATGCTGTTCCCCACAAATAAGGTAAGTGAGACTGGCATTATTTTAGTTGTTTTGAAGCTCTCCCTAAGAATCCTCTGCTTTGTGTTTAGGAAGCTCACTGCAATTCACTATTGCCTCATCGTGGTGACATTGGGTTTGTGTGTGGTGTTATGGTGGGTTATTAATGAAAACTACCTTCTTCAGTAGAATTTATGCATAAGTTTAAATTACAGAGGCTAGGACCTTGAAGGTACTGCCCTATAGCTTGTCTGGTTATCTCTAATGACTGTGAAAGCATACTCAGTTCATTTAAGCACAGTACCTTTTGTGACTAAACTAAGAAATCAATCCGTAAGTAAAAGGTAGATTCTTTAATTATCTTCCTCTGTACATTGCATAGTGATTAATTAGCTTACTATGCAATTCCTTATAGCATGAGGTGTAGTAGTTTGGAAAAACTGAGTTCATTATTTATGAACAGCCATTGAGACCATTACCAATTACTTGCAGATTCCTAGTTACAGGCTTTCTGAAAAGATAATACAATTCTGTAAATGTTCCAAGTAAAACTTTCAGGGATTATTCTGTAAAAAGTCCTTAGCCCAATGAGGTGTGAAAATTCCTTCAGTTTGTTATCTTAATTAGTCTTTAAGTGCATGATACATTTATTTTTCTTGATTTCTTTTTCTGTGGAAAACGTACGTGGCTTCTACTTAAAAATAACTTCAGAGTGACACAAAATGCCCTGTGTCTTAGGGACTCTCAGCAGATCAAAACAGATAGGCAGAATAAGCTCTTGGATTTCCCTTGATGTACTTCACTGAAGCAGCCATTTCTTTCTGAGCACGACATCCTCATGGAATATACAGCATAAATAGGAAAGACATATTTCATAAAAAGATTGTGTTCCTAGAAAGGTTATGTGGATAGAGAGTCTTCATAAGCATGTTATCAATTCTTGCCTGAGCTGTAGAATTCCTTTAGGAGCCGGGCTTGTTCTCCTTGTTGTGTTTGTTTCTATTTGCTAGCTCAGTATTACAATGTAAGTAGAAATTCCACCCATGGCTACTGTTTTCATATACTGTGGTGGTGTAGATTTGGTAACTATTTCAAACCAGGACAATTGGTAAGGTACTAATGATACTTTCTGAAGTTAGTAGTGAAATGGTCTAAGAGATGTTTGTTCAGGATCATGGTGCAGTAAGAAACTCCTGATGGAAATTTTAAATTGATGCTTTGCCTGTCAGAGTGGAAAGATTTCTGTCCCTAGATGATCATATGTTCATAACCAGATGTTCTAAGTGAAAGCAAAGTGATTGATATAATTGTGGTATGTATCAGCAGTGTATTTCTTTGTCAAGTTTTTAGGATCCATATCATGAGTGTGTTACTGTCATAAATCTTTTCTGCTATCAGAAATCAAAAGAGTGAAAAAACAGCTTCTGAATCTTATAATCAAAGTGGCTAGATTGGGTGGAACCAAGGTGTTCGATTCAGTTGTTGCTTTGCCTCCTCTGTGGATGCAGTAAGATACTTTCAGTTACTGTATATCGCACACCAGTCACAAGCATTTAAGTATTTTTACTTAGTGCCCTTAGAAAACTCTCTATACTAGTCCAGAAGAAATCTTAAAATTGTCAGCAGCTGTGCTCTCTTCTTGGTAGTAAAAGAAGAATCCCAGATCACCACTTCGTAGCAAAAACACCCTGACAGATGCATGATCATCTCCACTGATGAAAGAACTGTTGTGATTCAGGTTCAGAGACTCTTGCAGTGGCAAAGGGACACTCACACTCAAATCAAACTGATGAAGGATTGGAAGCTCCTTTGGGCTTCCTTGAGAGAACATTGATTGATGTTGTGTATTACTTCTTCCATAAAAGGTAGTAAAAGGACAATGTTTCATTCTTCTTCCCATTTCATTAGTTTTAGGAGGCATAGTTGGTGGCAGTTCTGAAGGCAAATGGGATGAGCAAACCTGGCAGTGATTTTCTTTTTTGTAAGTTAAAATTGATTTCTGTGAAGAATTGGTTATATTGTGTTTCTTCACCTGTTTTTTTTTTTTTATGAACCTAGTGATTAATTATTGCAATGTTTAAGTAATATTTTCCCTGTTTAATATTTTCTTTCTTTTCAAAAATAAAAGGGCTATATTTTTCTCTTCTTACACCTACACTTGAAATACATTTTGGCAGGATATATGAATCTGAAATGTGAAGCAAGTTTTCTGTGTGGCTAATAGCAATGCAAATTGGTTACCTAACGAGGAAAAACATCAGAAGATTTTTGTTGAAGGCTCTACTAGAAGAATAGCATCATCCTAAATCTCAGCAATGCCACTCTAAAGTCATATTATGGCATGTCTGTTCTATGCAGTATCTTGGAGTATTTACCTCAGGAGATCTGAGGGAGATGTTCTGAGTTTTTGTTTTCCTCTCTTGTTTGTTTTCCGTGTGCACTTGACACCATATTAGGTTTGATTTTATGAATGGCTTGGAAGGGCAGGCCTCATTGATTTCCTGTGGTAATGGAGCTCGTAAAGCATCAGGCCCTTCTGGAGCTCTTCCCTGCTGGTGGGGTGTCTGTGGCGTTTCCCCAGCACGGCTCAGCCTCCGCGGGGAGGTTTGGCTGCCTTTGCCTCTGCTGAGAGGGGAGAGGCTGCTCTGCTCCATGCGCTCCAAGGCATGGCAGGGCACCAGGCTGCAGCACTGGCAGCTTGCTCTGCTGGGTTCTGCCCTTCGAATGGGGCTGTGCTGCTGCTCTGCTCTCTGCTGAGATACCCCAAACACAGTGAAGGAATTTATATGTTGATAGTTAGATAGGCTTATGTCTCAGTATTCCTCTCAGTTGAGAAGGCTCATCAGCTCCTCCTTCAGAAACCAATTTAAAGGTGATTCCTAATATAACACAGGATTTTTTCCTGTGTTAAGAGGCTGTATTATTTTGGGGTGAGGGAGTTTCACCCCAACTGTAAGTTTCTTAAGGAAAGAGCACTTGTCTCAGAATGACAAACTGTACTCCCACCAAGATACTGCCTCCTCACCTCCAAGTCTTTAGCACAAGTTTTTGGCAAGCCCAGCACAGGGCTGGAGCCAGAGGTTGTCCCTCTCTCTGCTTCATGTACCATGTGGCAGGGAGAAGCGGGCAGAGCTCCTTCATTTTGCCACAGAAAGCAAGCAACTTTCCAAGTTTGTGGAAATCCAATACCTTTCCATCTTAGGTGCTGCTCTGTAGACTTAATTACATTTATTTTCTAGCATCTTCTTTACTAGTGTGAGCGTGGTGCTTTTGTCCTGAAAGTGATGCTGATTTATCTGTCTGTTAGCAAATCCTCTTGTGTTCCTCAGTCCATAGGGAGGAGAGACAGGTTCTGATCTTGTATCTTTATTCTACTGGTCTAGGAATGTATCTCCATTTGTTCCCTAAATGCAAGCAAATAATTATTTATGCATTTCTCTAAAGCTGGTAGCTTCAAGGCATTTCCATCCACTGGCTAACATAAAACTCATTGTGCACTTACAATAAATTGTGATGAACAGTCTGAGTTTAAGCTCTTCCAAACTATAAACTCTGGATATTAAATATTTAATCTTGTGTTTACCATGAAAAACTTCGTTGCAAAAGCTCTGGTTGAGATACTTTTAGGCATTTCTAATAGCTGCTCATGTCAGCATTAACATATGCATATGTGCTAAATATAGAATGCAAATTACCTGTTCTGTGCTGCAATCATTTTTCTAGTTATTGTGTTCATAGAGCTCCATTTATCGTGGTTTCTAGGCAATCAAGTACAGCAAAATAAGAGTGAGGACTTGGAAGAAAAAGTGGCTTTCGGTGCTACTTTTTGATATATTTATATTTGCTTGTTATTTTGTGTCTGCAAAGAATCAGATGCAAACCTACCCTTTTTAGTTTGGTGCGTTTGCATCTCTGGTTCCTGTTGAATCTACTGAAAAGGGAACGGCCGTTTAGCAGCAGAACAGGTTTTAATGTATGACTCAAAGTGTGCGAGCCCAGAGAAGCCAGTTGCTTCTAAGAAATGCAAATTCCATGTAAAATGGGAAGGAATAGAAACGCACCATTGGAAATGTGCTATTTTAAAATTAAAATGTGATTAGAGACAGTGTGAAATTGTGTTAACGTTGACAACTGTGGGTCTGTTTTCAGGAACAGTCACTGCAGCTTGGAGGGCTGAACGTTTTCAGCTGCTTGGTTCCTTGCTCAGGGCTCTTTGCTGCACATGGCTGTGGTTTTCGTAGCCAAGTGGCAAAGCTGTGTCTTCCAATGCTCATTCCTCCTCCTTTGTTTCCTGCACAAGCCATTCTTCCTTCACAGGCCAGTTGTACCCATTTAGCTTACGCTGTTGTACCCATTTGGCTCCAGACACGGAATTCCTTATGAGTGCCCTTGGACTGTAATGTGCTGTAGCAAGTGGACATGCAGTGTTTGAGGTGCAGGGCTTAGGCAGGGCTGCCCTTTTCTGAGTTCTGAGTTCTCTGACCCTGCCCTATAGGAGTCCTGTGCCTTTAGCAAATTGGAAGGAGTCCCACTGGAATCAGTGTGGCTGGACTAGCCATGCCTGGGACATTTGGGACTGTCCACACTTGGGTCAAAAGATGAGCATGGCCAGGTAAACAGAAGTGAGCTCGTGAATTAAGTAGAGACAAATACCCATTTATATCAAAGGTTGGAATTGCCTGCCTGGTTTACTGCTTTTGTTTTCAGGTAGAGATGAAAAATGTTGCAGTGGGCAGTAATCCAGCCACTTGATTCATAACAGTGTCAAGGAGTGATCAGTTTGATTCTGCATGTGATAGACTGAATGCATTTTACTGAGTGAGTTGCTGATGAAAACATACACTTCTCTCCTGTTTAATGTCCTTGAAGTAACCTCTGTGCTTGAAGAATGAAGTTAGTTTATACTCACTTTTTCTTTCTGAGCTGAGTAAAGTAGAATCTAACTAATGTTAGTGGTTCCTTACTGCTCTAATCATAACCTTTTTGGCACCATCTCATAAAATGAACACATACCCATTTGTAATGTGTAAACAGCAAGGTTTGTGGCTTTAGTGTTGAAATAAAGATGTCATCTTTAAGATCCATGATGGGTTTTTGTATTTTTTTTTCATTTTGCATAATTATCCAAGTCTTATAATTAACCTTTTCATTTAGCTGAAATAAGTCACTTAAGTAGGCATATTGTTGCAATAATCTAACGTGTTTATTATTTATAAGAATTAAAAACATTTAATAACTTTTATATTTAAATTCTTCTTAGTATTTTCTTTTCCTCTGTCGTAAATGATTCTGTTGGTTGCAGGCTGAAAATGTTTGTACTTAACAGCAATGACAGGAAAAACTAAAAATTGTGTGCCTTTATTTCTGACTACCTTTTCCACTTCAGCAATTTATAGTGGCAGTCGGTATCTTAGTAAATGGAAAAAATCTTCTGGAAGAGATAATGACTTTGTTCCACACCAAGATTCACACTTTGTTTCTAATGTTCAGCATTATGGGTTTGATTTTTTGTGATGAATAGATATCTTTATGCAAGACTACTAAACCTTAATTTGATGGTAGCATTTTTCCAAAGCCTGGGGGTGTTGCTTCTTGAAGAGGGTTCCTTTTAGCTAAAACTTTTGTTATCCCCTGTGGTTGTTAATTTCTTAAGTTTCCTTTTCTTCTGTGCTTCTAATATTGTGTTTATGAAAAAAAAAAAAAAAAAGTTAAAAAAAAATGAGGCAGTCCCTGCTACCATCCACTGTACTGAAAGCAGGTGGAAGACAGATGGAGGTTACTGGGGAGTCCCAGTATGCAGCAATTTGGTTCTATACAGCTCCAACAGAACACAAGCCTTTCTTATAAATGCTGTTAAACCCCAGTATCTTTAAAACAGTCAAAAAAGCTCTTGCCTGGCCCCCAAATTGCTGAAAGAGTACACTGTAAGGTAATTTTCTATGAGGATCTCTTGAAATAATTTCAGTGTATTCACTGTTGGTTGCTATTTCTAGACCAATCCTATTATCAGGATGCAAATTTGATGTAAGGACAAGGTTCACATTAGGCTCAGGATTGAATTTTTGTCTTTTCACTGCATGCTTTAGATATTCAGACAGTGCTTTATCAATCAAGGTTTTATGAAAGTGAAAATTACTTCTTTATTGTTTTCTTTAAGCGTGTTAGTTTTTTACTACCTGACCAGTCCTCAGCTTGCCACATCACCCCTTAATACTAATTTCCATTTTAGATGTATCCAGGCAAGTCATCATTTTAGATTCACAGACAGCTCTCTATTAACTTTTACTAAATCTGTTGCATACTCTTCTGTGTAATACAGTAGTATTGATCACTAAAAAGATTAAATAGATCTTTGTTTTCAGACACTTTCAAAAATTATTTGTTCAAGTTAGTGAGACTGAAACTGTAGTACAATTTATCACTTAAAATGGCAAAAAATCATTCAGAGTTAAGGATGTAACATCCCTGGATGTGTTTTATGAGATTCTTTTAATCAGTGGCTGTGCCAGTGGCTTCCTGTGGGTCAGCAGTGATTTTATTTCATGACAGGTTTTAGCTCTTAAAAAAAAAATAATAAAAAAAAAGTGGTTGCCAATCTGCATTATCCTTCTTGCTTAAAAAAAGTGGTGATTCATATTATCCACTCTTAAGATACCTCTTAGGATTTGCTGTGACCATGGGAGGAGTTCAGCTGAGAGAGTCCTTCAGACGGAAACTGCCAAAGCTTGCTACTTTAATCATTATTCCAAGTGCAAGTTACAGGCTTAAGCCTATTATTAGCTTGCATACAAAAAAAAAAAAAACCCTAAATATATAATTTGACAACCAACTCCTACAAATTACCCATTATCCATTTCTTTAAAAACTGTGATCACTTCTGTATTCAGGCCAGTTTCATGCTTGCTCTTAGTCACTGTCATGGGGCTCTGTGTTAATTTGACTGGAGCTGGCAGATGCAGGGTGTGCTGCTTAATGTGCTCGCCAGAACCGCATCAGAGGTTAGTTTGCAAAGAAATAATACAGGATTTGTTTTCAGAGAAGCAGACTCTGGGTTCAAGTGTTTTCCTTTCTTTGCATTCATCCAATGGCCAGCTGCGCAAGTGTCTCTCCAATTTTAAGGCTGTACTTCTGTTTGGATCTCCAGGTTTAAACTTGAGCCTGCGAGTTGAAATGCCTGACTGTGATTTCAAAACCCACTAAAAAACAGAAGTAAGTTTTTCCTTTGTTTTTGCATTCTTAAGTACAGCCTATTCTGTCAGAAGTTTGTGTGTGGTATGGGGCGGCTGTTGTATTCACAAAGTCCCTATGTGACAGAACTGAATGGAGTCTGGGGGCAAAGAGAGTTACTTTCCTCTGTCCAAGGAAAGTGAAGGAATACTTTCAAGTGTTTCTTTTTTGTTTTCCTGCATAATGGTATAAAGGCTTTCTTTTACAGCCCATGGATTGAATTCAAGGCTGCTCAATGCATGTCTGGCTCTGGCCTTTCACGTTTTTGAACACAGATCACAAAGGAAATGGGAAGGGAGCAAGGGATGCTTCCTTCTGCAAGTCAGTCCAAACCCAAGGGCTGTATGCTGGGAATTCAGAGGGCTGATGTGAGAGGCTCCAGGTCACGAGGCTGGGACAGTGTCATGCTGGGACAGGTCACAGTGAAAGGGGCTGGGACTCAGTGATACTACTGAAGGGCTAGGTCTCTTTCCATCTAAAGCTCTCCTCGAAGATCCACATCTAGGGTCACGGATATCCTTTATCAGCAGAGGCTGGTTGGCTGTGTGTGACATCTGCACGACAGCGTGGTTCAGATCCTGGGGCTACGTTACTCATCCACATAGGGAGCACAAGGTAGGAGCCACTGGATGAGCTTCCTGGTTACTCAGCAGACACCAGCTGAAAAATAAGTGGTAGAAAAGCAGAGAATATTGGAGTATGTCAGGGAGGGTTCAGTTCTTCTCAGTTTCTCATGCTGGAGAAAGGAAAGGTGTGAATCAAGCTCACTGTATTGGAAGGAGCTGCCTGGTGTGTGATTGAGCTGGTCAGAGGTGAGAAAAGAGTGGCCAGAGGTTAAGGGGATGGCAAGCCTTTAGCAAGGGTTGAAAGGTATAAAAGGTCCTGGTAGCACTTACTCTCTTGAAAGGAGAAGATTAAGTCCTGACATTGACACTGGCTGGATCACCGGGAACATTGAACCTGTTTTGAGAGTGCTGATGCCACCTGCTCTAAGAGGGAACTTCTGTGTTCCATTCTTAGACAGCGTTGCCAATTATTTCAAGTGAAGTGCTGACTGCAATGGCTGAGAAAGCCATGGAAAATTTGTGCCTAACAGAGCAAATAATTGCATAAGGGTCAAGCCTGTAATCATTCTGAATAAAAACTGGAACATTTGAACTTGAAAACACAGACTTCTGCTTGTAAAATCTCTCCTTACTTAATGGTCATTGACATTACTATTGGATTATAAAGACTGTAACATTTCTCTCTGATAATTTTTTGTTCCCTTCCCTGCTGCAGAGGTAATGGATAGAATCAAGTAACGCAAGGAACAAGAACTGACCAGTGAAAGTCCCTTTTTGATATATATTCCTGAAGGAAAGTAGTGGTGTCCAGAAGCAGGCTAGGATGATTTCTAGAGATCGGCTTCATTTTTCTGTGGATTTGAACCAAATTAAGAAAAAACTCATTCCAGGTGTCAGCATTAGGACTGTAAGGGGAGGAGAATCCTACCGAGTTTAACCAAGTGAATGAACTAGGCTTTTATTTCTTCCCTGATTAAAAGGCTCTGAGCTTGTGATTTTGGTATTGGCCTTTTTTTTTTTTTT
>VZRN01003464.1:1085542-1139652 GCA_013397935.1 Dasyornis broadbenti | reverse complement strand
TTTTTTTTTTTTTAGCAGAACAGCTAGAGTGGAGTGGAAGGAAAACTGAAATGTGAAATCATGACTGATGCACACACTCCAGTCTCCATCCCAGGGTTTGCCAAGCAGCAGTTACATGCTCACCCTCTGCAGCAGGTATTATAGTGCCACAGTGCCTTTGGAAATAGCAAAATAAGTTAGATATAGACTTGCAAAACCTTGAATGTATTTAGTTGCAGAGCAGTAATGAGGTGAGAAAGCATAAGCAGTAGTGCACAGACTGCAGAGGTATTGCCTTTTTGTACCAAATAATTGAAGTGCCATAGTGAGAAGAAGTCTGCTGGTCTCTTGTAGAGTACTGAACATCCAGGGCACTGTGCTGGTTCCTTTCCAATGCAATCCCCAACTGTTGTCCTTAGTCCTGGCCTTTGTCTGGGGAAGTAGTATCTGTTGAAGCAATTTTGTAAAAAAATTCTGTTAAACTGGGTCAGAATTACAATGCAGTTTTTATAATCCATTTACTTGTGATTTATTACTTCGTTAAGCTAAAAAGTAACCCAACACATCATGTCCATGATAGCTTTGTCATTAAATACTGAATAAAATGTTAAATATAGAAACACTTGAGGATTTTTTCCCCAATTACATTACTGGTCCTAATACAAAAAGTAAAAGCTGAAATAGAAACATTGAGGCATTTTGTGGAAGAGGAATCATGCTCTGGTTTATGTTGCAAAATGAACTGCTGATGGTTTACATTGTGTTCGGGGAGGAACTGGGGTTGGAATGTGGCTTTAAACTGAGTCAGTGGAGTCTTGGACTCTCCTGGAATGGCTGTCACCAACCATGACACTTGTGTCCCATTTGAATTTTACTGAAAAACTGGGTGTGGATACAAGACAGAAATCTTTCAGTTTGACCGCCTTTTTTGATCTTTATCTTTGGGTGTCTCAGAGAAAAACTGAAAGGAAGACTATAAACTAGAGTGAACCTTGCTAATGAGACCTGGTTAGTTGCATTCATTTGCATGCCTTCAGTGGTGAGGTGAAATTTACTTAAACTCTGAATTCTCTTATTGTGTGAAGGCCTTTCATTTTATCTTTCATACCCAAGGCCACAGCGTGGATCATGGGTTGACATTTTCAATAGTTTGTAAAATACAGTATTTTAATTTCTGGTATTATCCTAATTTGTCTTCACTTGCTTTTAAAGGCTTAGTTGACAAGCAAAGTAGGGTGACAGTCCCTAGGACTTTTTGTTATTATCATGTTTTCTTTAATGCAAAGAAGCTCCAGTGTATCTGGCTTTCACAGTTAGTGAAAATCTTTTTTGTGTGTGCTATTCACACAGGGTACAAGTCAGGAAATGTGCTTTGGACACTTCCAAGCTAGAGGTTTTCTTTCCACCTGATTTGAAGAGTGGCGTATCTTGCTCGGCCCCACGCCATTAAAGGATCACACTCAATATTGTTCACTCATATGACTTACATGTCATCAATTGTTTTGCAGCCTCAAGGCTATTTTATACATGGTTGGACAGTTAAATGTTTAAAATGATTTTGGGAAGGGCCAGGAGCTATAAGAGTCATTGGATTTCTTACTATTGTGTTTGAAATGTTACAAGCAGCAGTTGTGTCCTGTGCATCTGAGGAATGTGGGTAGGTCAGCTAATCCAGCCAAGGGCGGAGGGGCGGTTTTGCAGTTCCTCTGTGACAAGACCTCATTAGCAATACACAGTTCAGCCGTGGTTAAGCCTGGTGGCAAATGTGCCATCTGCTTGCCAACAGTCTTGGATCCTGCCAGACCTGTGTTCAAAGGCATCCCTTAGATCTGTCCGAGCATCCGAGCCCTGAGAACACACTCACGGAGGTGACAGTTGCGATCACAGGGAGCATCACACAGGGCTCACCGAGGTGTGGATAAACTCAACGAAAAAAGAAGCAAAACCCACACATAATGTAAAATTAATCTGTGAGTTCTGTGAAGTTATTCCAAGGAAACATATGTACGACATAGTAGCACTCAGGTGAAGTAAGTGAAAAGAGGCTTCAATTATAGCAAGTAAAGTAAGTGGTGGAGTTTGTGGATGCACACTCTCATCCCTGGGAGCTGAGAGTATTTGAAAATAAATGAGTTTTATGAAGAAATTTATCCAAGCGCAGATTATTGTGTAGTGGTTTCCTGAAGCTTCATTACAGCATTTATAAGTCCCTGTTGTTTGGGATAGGATATTGAACCAAATAGCTGACTTGTCCAATCTGATATTCCACATCTATTTTGAAAAAAAAAGGAGGCCGAGCAGAAGGATACTGCAGTGTAAATCGTGATAGCAGAAAATTTGGTTTAATGAAAAAGTTATTTAGGGTTCATACAGGAAGAACATGGAATGAAGCATTTTTATTGCAGATAAGAAAATGCATAAAGCAGAAAAAAACATTGTTTAACTGCATGGAAGATTGAAGTTGAGCAATTTGAGATTTTAATGAGTCAGGAATATGGAGTACAAATACACTGATATTTCAGCTTAGAAATATTTTGCTGCTTTCTTTCTTTGGCTGAAATGCTGTGCCGTATGTGAATTCTAAAAATACCACTCTCAAGTCCTGTTGTCAAAATAGTTTTCCTTTAAAACAGCACACAACAAACCGGCATTTTCACTACCCAAAATTACATTTATGTGTAATTATGCACTTTAAACTACGCAATTGAACTTAAAGAACCATGAAAGGTAGGTTTGCACAGTGCAGTCAGTCTGTCTGCAGAGCTGTCCTTGGCTCTGCTCACCTGCTCTGCCAGTTAATAGGGGCTGCTCCCCACATGGTGATGTTGCACTGTGAGCGGAGGTTGTCTGTGCAATGCTAGGGACAGAAATAGGAATGAAGTTGGCAAATTTAGAACTATAGCAGTATTTTAGGGTGAGGTTTTTTTTGTTTTACTTACAGTCATTTCATTTGTGGAAACTTCGGAAACTTCATGGTGTTGTTGATGGTTGTGGTTTGGAGTGTGTTTGTGGAAGGGTGGTTGTTCCCCATCATCCTATTTGATGCAGAACTGTGGATTTAAATCTTTGGTTTTTTCAGCTGCTGTCTGAGGCCTTGTACGTACTGGAGGGATCAGTGCTGTGTTCTGGGTTTGTAGGGGTGAGCTTTGTGACAGCAAGTTATGACCAGAGAGAAAATATTTCCACTCAGTTATTCTTCAACAGTGAATTTCATATAAAAATATCACTGAGATAATCTTTTCTTTACCTGTGTATAAAGAAAATCTTCCTGTCTATATTAAAAAATGTATTTATAAGGAAAAGAAATCTCTCTCTGCTTATGGAGGGTTTTTAGGTGAGACACTGTAACCCCCTTTTTATGTTTCAGGTCCAGTTATTTCTTTCTCTTCCTTTTAAAATTGAGTAATCTGCATTGTCACTCCTAATTCTGTACAACAATGCAGGTCCTGTTTCAATCCTATTTAGAACAATAAGATATCCAATTTGCTGCTAAACGGCTTGACAGACTGTTTAGTTCTCCACGAACTCCCAGTGAGTGTCAGACCTTCCAACGTGGTATTTGTATGTCAGCTGCAATTTTATAGATACTCTTTACCCTGGTAAGTATATAAAGACATTAGATGGCAAAGAGAAAGTATTTGTTGGTATTGTCTTCTGGAAAGAAAAGCAATTCAATGTTTACAAAACTCACATGTCAATAAGACAGAGTTATTAATGTTTTTATTTTTGTGAAGAGAGACTTGAAATTGTTTCAACTTCAGAATAGAAGAATTGCATCATAAAATCCTGATACTAAATTAGGAAAGGATTATGCTGAAGAGAAAGCCCCATTCATTGCTCAGAAATCCTATCATAGACAGAGGGAGAGGATCTTCACCGTTGGCTGAACAGACTGGAGATTTTGTGCATGATGTATTGCACCATTTTATGACAGATGCTCATTGTTTAAATGACTTCTATATTTCAGCAAAATTCGTACAGCTTACTTTGCTAACAAAGACTAATTAGTAGAGTTAATATGCCATCAGCAATGCCCATTATAGGCTTACTGGATTTGAGAGCTTATTTAACATTTTTAAGAAAACCAAAGCCTTTTATTGAAATAGGTATATTTTCCTCTTTTCCACCTACAAAATAATAAGCAAACAAATCTGAAAATGCAGAGAGGGGGAGATTGGCAAACTCATTCTTTGAAAAGAAATCAGATTGTTTGTGACTTGTAGAGCTACTGTCTAACACTGTGCCTGATGATCATAATTGGTCTTTCAAACAATATATACAAATTAATTGACATTTCTATCTGGCATTCGTCTAGGATGTAAATATGGGCTATGATTGCAATTCAAATTAGTCTGAAATTTAATATCTGGTTATAATCAGAATTGCTAAAGATGTCTAGCTAATTTAATTGACATAATTGTTATAACATCTCTAATTTTACGTTGATGTCTGAGGTAATGACTGCTGAGTCACCTCTGCTTTGGGAGGCTTTTAAAATAAAAATGAGGATACACAGGACTCAATTGAGAACATGTGAAAAAAGAGAGTTTATATCAGTTTTTCTCTCTCTTTTGGTGGGTTGCTGGAGGGGAGGTGTACAGCGGTGTACCAGCCCTATCATTCTCTAGTAAAGATCAGCATGAAAAAGCAAATGGCTCATTTATTGGACTGAATCATTGTTACTTATTTACAGGACCAAAATAGTTTCCTTCATATAAAAAGCCTTCAGCAAGTTCTCCTAAGATAGGAGGATTTATTTATGAAGTCTCTCTGGGATAATGTGGGATGATTCACTGTTTTTGCTACTTGCCAAAAATGACTCCGGCAGATTAGTAGAATTTAAGCTATTGTAAGTACTGGATAACTTGTTAAAGTAAGTAGGGACCTAATTCAGCTGAAAGTGCCAAAGGACAGTTAAAAATCTACTTGATGGAGACAACTTACTGGTGGCAGGTTGTGCTGGTTGGCTGCTGACGTCCCTGTGTTTCCACAACCAATCCAATCTACTGGGGTGGGAGTGACTTTCCAGTGCAGAAATCAGGACACTCTCATTCCCTGGCCTTCCGTCTGATGCAAAAGCTTAACATTTTTCTTAAGTCGGCTGGGGAAGAGCTGAACATCAGTTTATGAGCTAAAATTATCTTGATTACTTGACCGTGGAGATCAGTCTCCTGACTTTGACTTCACCCCGTGTCTCCAGCTGAAGACAAATGCGTGATTGTGTGTGGAAGATGAGAAACCAAACTGACTGCTTAATTCAGGATGTGCTGACAGACAGACCCTGTTCCTAATTTGGGGAGGAGGGGAGTGGAGGGAAGCTGGAGGAGCATTAGGAAGAGAGGAGCTTGGCAGTAGTGCAGCCGAGCAGCTCTGGGGGCTGTGGGCACTGCAGGCTGAGTGGTTGAGTGCACAGACCAGTGCTCAGGAGGCAGCCAGTTATCTGACTAAAACCTGGGGTTTTACTGCCTTCAGTTCTCTGAATGTATCATGTTTTACCCCTTGAAAGGTAAAGGTTCAGTACAGAGGTGGTGATTGCCAGGATTTACTTTATCCATGCTCTGTGTCTGGATTTCATTTGCAGAAGGTTTCTCAGTCCTAATGGACTACTTGAGTTTAGGCTTTATGTGCTGTTCCCAAATTCAGTGTTCTCTATCAACATAATGGTTGTCTAACAACTTATCCATCCTGCTGCTCGTGGATTTTCAGTAAACTTTTCAAATGTCTGAGAAGATAAAGCTTTCCTTAGATCAGAAATTATCTTCCTCTCTCTAGTCAGGTGCCTTTTTTTTCTTTCTGATTTGGGAAGTGCCAGCAGATGGTATCAGATGTGAGAAGATGCATTCACTACCTTGTCAGAGATATGCAGGGTTTTTGCAAACAGTAGGCTATATCCAGGCTGCCCTGCAACAGGGTTTGGGATCACATCTGGCCATGTCAGAGGGGGCGGTCACAGTGTTGGTGGGCAAACCATCCCACCTTCATGGTTTTGTAGGTGCTGTAGAGGGGCTCTGTGTCATGTATTATTTGAATGTCATTTTAAAAGGGAACAGCAGGGGCGTCTGCTGATGTCTCCATCTGCTTGTGTCCCTCCCTGAGAGATGAACCTTGTGGTGCTCAGGAGCAGTGTTTTCACAGAGGTAACCATCATTGCTCTGACATCAGGTGTCTAATAATAACTCCCTGGCAAGTCATCCTCTCTTCTGCTTCACCCACTCTTAGTCACTATACCCGTTTCTGTAGGCTACAAGTAGGCTATTTATTAAAAGCAGTAACTAGTGAAAAATGGTTTTCTTAATCAAGTTTCTCCTGCCAAGAATGTAAAATCAGTGAGACCAATTTTAGGTACCTTGAATCTTGTCCAAGTCAGATTACTTGGCAACTTGTGTTACCTCAGCTGCTTCCATACCTTCCATTCACATTCCAGGTACTGAGGAGCACTGTTTGAAAATTTGTGGTTATTGAAACTAATGCCTTAAAATTCCTTGTAAGGGAATGAATGTATCTGGGTAGCGTCCTCCCTGTGTCCCATCCACATCTGGCACTGCCTTGCATGGTAGAGAGTCTTCATTTACTCTGAAGGAGAGGGTCAAGGTTATCTGAGAATAAATCTCCTGCTTCCTTATCCCTCTCTCTTCAGTGTTACCCATGGGGTCATGCCTGGAAATGCCAAGGGGAAGCATGGGACTGTTGAAAGCCTGCCTGTAGGCAAAGGGGTTTATGTTTTTTCTGACCTGGTTGAATTAACAGGTCAGTAGCTCTGCTTATCCCACTTTTCTAGTTAAGCTCGCTTGTCCCCAAGTTCTTGCAGGAATGTGACATTTCACTTCCTTTTTATAATCTGTCACTGATTGACAAGCTCTTTGTGTGGGGGAGCTATTCTGACAGCAGGGGAGCAGCAAAGCCAAGCACCCTCTCCTTCCCACACAGGCTGGAGCTTGTCCTGCCTTCCGGGAAGGACGGAGAACTGGGAATGCCCTGGAGAGCTGTCTTGAATGGGATCCAGAAATGTGGGTTTGTAGCAAAAAATACCTTTCTAATTTAGTTTGTTCAATTTATAGGTCAATATCCTGCTAACAAAAAAGAATAGTATAGATTGGGAGTTTCCCAGTGGAAGATTATTTGTGAATAAAAAAGCTTACGCTGTTGTAACTCATTGCTCAGAAGCAATGACAATTTTTGACACTACATGGCAATTTACAGTGAAAGCTGTCTAATGGCACAAGGGAGTGCTCTGGAGACTCCACCACATTGTCATTTTCCTTCATCGTATCTACATAGGTTTGTCAGTGTGCTAATTTATGGCAATGTTCCTCTTTAACTTTTGCACCATCCTTTTCCTGTATTCATTTTTCTATTTTTGGTATGAACTCATGTTTTTATGGAGTATAACAGGAGAGGGAACACAAATTAAAAATTTTAAATTTTAGAGTTTTTCCTCCAAGTTGGTTTATGCTCTGGTTTCTGGGCCAGCTCCTTAGTTCCTTGTGTTTTAAAACTCAAGAGTAGACTTTCTGCTCCTGTGAGGATCATAATTTTATTGGTCTTTCTCCTAGGTACATGACATTTAAAAAAATAATTGTATTATCAAAGTTATTTCTGGAATATTCCTCTTTTTGTCAGGGCATTTTTGCCTCAGTGCACAGTTACATTTTTTTCTTCATTTTTTTGTTCATTCCAGCTATATTGCTAGTCTTTCTGCTCACAAATGAAAAGAAAGAAGTATCATTAGGATACTTAGGAAGATGCCAGTGTTGAGCTTTGAAATAGTCTTATATTATTGGAAAAATACAGATACTTGGCTGAAGTTGGGGAAGAGGAGGGTTGGAATTAAGGGTTTGGATTAGCGTCTTTTGCCACCTACCTTTTTTCAGCCACTTTTTGTACCTCTGAGATTCAGGGCTGCCCTTTGGCACAGAACGGGTATGTTTGACTGATGAGCTGGCTGGTTAGGGGAAGGTGGTTTTAAAAACTATCTGCACTGAAACAGCTGGAAAACATCTTTCCCAGTCCAGCTTCAAGAAAGAGTAATAGATGTGTTTGACAGCATTGATATTTCACTACCAATTGCTGTTAATCATTAAAATTAATGCAAAAAATGGTGCAGGGAAGTGCTGGTTCATAAACGGGACTTAAGTGCCCATGGAAGAGACAGACAAGAGAGGGGGATGTGCTTGTGGCTATGTGAGCGTGCTTGGATAAAGGACCATGATGGAGAATCTGGGTCTGCTGGTCTGAGTGCCTGGAGGGTACTGAGTTGGTTTATATTTTATTTATTTAATTGCTTTTGTGAAAGGGCCAGTGTATTTTTGTGTTGTGTGGTATTGTGAGGCTACATTATAAATATTTTATTGGAAGAGTAAAATATCATATAGCAGTAATTTCGTCTTTCTGTGTTGAATAGTCTGTCTTCTGGGAATGTTAAAAGTTGTTGCTGGTGTTTGATTATTTTCCTTTAATAGATTGTCTGGAGTTTTAAATATCTTATGAGACCTGCTGTAAGTTTTCTGCCTGAGAGAGAGTTTGCTGCTCCCTTCCTCCCTACAGCCACACAGCTTTGCAGCTGCTCAGCCTCAGTGGTGCTTGCTGGTGAATGAGATGGCCATGCAAACTGCAGTGATCAGACTGCTGAGACAGGCACTTAAGACCATTGTTTTTTCAGTCCAGGATCAGGCAGTGAAGCTCTAATTTTACTTTCTTTTAGGTTTTCTGAATTTTGACTTCTGTCTGTGAAATGTGGAAGGTGGGGCTGACCTGATGGGGGAGTAATAAAGCTGGGGCCAGACTCTACTCATGGTATCCAGTGATAGGACGAGGGGCAATGGGCACAAACTGAAAGACAGGAAATTCTCCTAAAGTACAATAAACAAAGTAGAGATAGCCCTTAGGGCCACTCAAAAGCCAATTAGTCATAACGCTGTGCAATTTGCTCTGAGAGACTCTGTTTTGGGTGCAGGATTGGACTAGGTGGTCCCCAGAAGTCTCTGCTGATCCAAATTCCTTTATGATCCAGTGAATTGATACATAGAGCTGATATGGGGGCTACCACACTGGTACATGTGAATGGAGCATTCACTTAGATCTCTGAGCAAAACAGTTGCAAGGATATGAATGAGTCAGTTGGCAGCAGAGCTTGGTACAGCCTGTTTGTATGGACACCCCAAAAGTACTTACTGTGCATTACTTTGGGAGGTGTTCATAAAAGTTTGAGAAACTCAGCTTAAGTAGGTGTAGGGAAAATCCTTTCCTGTGTTTCAGGATGTGAATCTTCTTGTACTGCCCAAAATGAGGAGGATGCTCCACCCGTAGAAATAGTTTTGAATCTATATCCATTAGGTGGTTTTGTACTTAAATGGGTTGAATCCAGAGCCTTATGAAAGGCCAGGCAGACCTTTCGAACCCCTTTAGTTGCTCTCACATCACCACACAGTTATAAATAAATAACGTTATTTATTAACAACATGGAGAAGAAAATCGTGCATCAGGGCTTAATCAAGTGAAAGTTTTCAGGCCTTTGAGCTGCAGACTCCTTGTTGCTGTTTTCAGTCATAGGAAGAGATGTATTGGATCCGACAAACCCAGCATGTTCCTGGCCAGCACAGACAGTGTTAGGAAGGGGTAAGCACAGGGCAGTGCTTCCCTGGTGAATCCCCTGAACTTCCCGCAGTTGGCCAGCCAGAGGCTTTCCGAGCTGTTAGCTTGGTCATCTTGGTCAATAGTCAGTGATGAGCTTACTTCCCCTGAATTTTTTCCGTAAAACCATTTATACTTTTGGCCTCAGCAGCATAGAGTTTCACAATTTAATGATTTTGTTTGTGTGGAAAGGTCCTTCCTTTTGTTTTAGTTTGGTTCTTTTTTGACCTGCTGGATGATAATTTCTGTGAATTCCCATGAGTTTTTTGTGTTTACAAGAGAGGGGATAATAATTCCAAAAGTTAGATAAAATATGAAACTGCTGGAGAAAATATCCTCAATCAGATGGACCTTTGGCTTCATCCTGTGTAACAGTTCATTCATTCCTGTAAATAATTAGGTGAAATTCCTGTAAAGTCCTGTAAGTTGTTCTTGAGGAAAGTGATATTCCAGGCAACTGGGCAGCTCCAGTTTTTGCATTGACTTCCTGTCTTTCTGAGGGTACATTAATATTTTTTGGGTTTTTGCCTTTTAACCGCTCTTGAACATTCAAATGAGGTTATCTCGGTAGGTGACATTATCAGGAATAAGGGAAAACCAGCACACAGCTAGCAGTCATACTGCTTGAGAAACTCAGTACATGTATCTGAAGGATTCAAGCTTCGTTTGAACAACAGGGAATTAAAATGTTCCCAATTTTCTGTGCATTGTTTCTCTCTTCAACTTTCTACAGTGACTTTGAGATGTGAAGAGGTGGAGTGAGAAATTAATGCAGTTACAAAATATCTGAAAGGTTAAAAAAATGGAAATATGTATTCATGGCTATTTCTGTTCTGACTCCAGAACGACTGAAGAAAATGAGAACAAGAGATTAGGAAATGGTATTTAAAAGCAGATTCATCCCAAAAAGGAAGTTGAAAATTTTGCAGTTTGCTTTCTCTTCTCTGGGATGTGTTTTCATAGAGAATATGCGTTCCTGTTGCCCATGCTTTTAACAGGTATTATATCACTGTACTTTTTACAGATGTTTTATAAATTTAATAAGAAAATTGCTGTGTGAAATGAGGTATTTTCTCAAAATCTGCTTAAATAGCCAGATACCAGGTGGAGTTCAGCAGCAATGGCAGCAGGAAGGGAATTAATCTGCATCCTACTGCAACTTGTTTTCAAGCAGGTGATTTTTTGGTAATTACAAATATCCAGGATTTTGTTTACCATTAAAAAATATCCAGGCTTGTATGGAGAAGGGTATTTTTGGTGGTGAGGGTTTGAAAAAATTGGAAATCTATTCATGATCTTGCCCAAAACAAAGAAGCCTCACATTTGATGGAATACCTCTGTTATACCAAAAGTGTCTTAGATGGTTATCTGATCATAAGCACATATAACTGTCCTAGTTTTTGGTTTTGACTCGGGATGGAAAAACTGATGAAAGGCTGGGAAAGATAATTCTCCTCTTCCGGCCTCTCATCATCCTCCCACCCACAGCCCCACAAGTGTGATTTCATCAGGGTTAGTTGAGTCTATTGTTATGTGTAATTCTTGTATTTACCTTACTGTGGAATAGTGGAAAAAAGAGATACTCAGTATTTGAACTGTATCTGTTGTCTTTTCAAATTTGATTATACTTTATTTCTTTCAGCTAGCCAGTTTGTTAATGAAGGCTGCAAGTGAGGTTATTTACAGCTGTGATACAGAGGGCTGTTTAAGGTAGCGTTCTCCTACATTGATTTGAGTTGGTGCTGGACTTCATAAGGCTCAGCTGTCGCAGCATTGCAATGTACACAGCTTTAGAGATGTGTGTGTTGTAATAGGTTCATTATCTGTGGCCACTGGATCTTACTCTTTTTAATTTAACACTGCTGCTCCTTTCTCTTAAGGAATAACCAGTGTTTATGTTGCAACTTCTTCCTGTGTAATTAATTGTAGGGTTTTTGTATTGACTCCAGGGAATCTAAATGGCAAAACAGAAGACTAAAAGGAAAAACATGCTTCATAAGGTGGTTGCCAGAGGTGGAATCACACTATTATTATTAGGGTAAAAATAGTATAAAAGAAGTTGCATCATGCCAGTGTATGTACAATCAGGAGAACCCTATTTTTGAGATAGCTTTGGGAACTTCTTCCATATAGTATGGAAATACAGTATCTAAAAAGTGAAGTTATGTTTTCAAGATTGTTTTGAAGCATGGGATTAAGCAACAAGATTATTTCTATGTAGGATCGGTTCACAAGGTTAACTTGAGCCAACTGGGTTTTCTAAATCAAATGTATTTATCCATAAGATGCAATTTCAGGATTCTGTATTTTCACAGACCCTTTGCAATTAGATTTTTAACTCCTAATGGCACTGCTTTTCCATATAGCTTGCCACTGAGACTTTAAAATGTGTCACGAGAAAAGATTTGAGCTAAATATAGCATGTCCTCTTCATTTGAAAATGAAGGCACAGGAACATAAATGTGTAAATGACTACTGTGATGAGGAGCAGGGGAGTTACTGAACGGCCGCTCTTCCTCCCTCCTCTCTCCCTTTCTAAGCTGTCTCGCTGCCTCTTCGGCTGGTGCACTGTGAGTCACACTGATGTCATTCCCCACGCTGGCAAAGCAAAATTCTGCAGATCCATGACTCTTTCTATTTTGGGATTTACAGATTTGGGATTTGCTAGCATTGTATTCATCTGAATATGGGAGTAGCAGTTTCACTGTTGTGTTACCCCCTCATGACTTAGTATGTCACACAAGTGCTTGCTTTCCCGTCATTAACACCTGAATGATGCCATTTTATCAAAGTTTTTCCTCTTCCCTTTCCTACTCCTTATTAACACTTTTCATTAGTGGTGATAAAGCTTTATCAGTTAAGAACTGTCAATGCAGCGGAGCAGTCCAAAGTCTGGAGGTTGCTTTTCTGGAGGCTCCTGTGCAGTGTGATAACTCCAACCCCTGCTGTGTTTCTCCCTGCAAGGATCATTTCTTTATTGAAATGGTGATGATCCTAACGCAACTGGAGATTTCTGTTTCAAATACCTTTTCTGTGGAGGTTCGTCATACTGTGCTGCTTTTTGAAACTGAAATTGGACATATTACCAGCTATGCTGAAAGTGAGAATGCAAGTTGCTGAAGCCTAAAATTACTCACCGTGATGGAAAAGAATTTTTATTAAAGGAAAACAGTGCTGTTTCTTTTGTGGTGTGAAAAGTTTAATGACTGATGCATCAGCCATGAAAAATCTTCAGTTTCCAGGTCTGCTGGAAAAACTGGCGTATTGCAGTTGGCCTAGATGATCCTTGTAGGTCTCTTCCCAGTGAACTGTCCTGTCCTGTCCTGTCGTGTCCTATCCTATCCTATCCTCTTTTCCTCCTCTTTTGTAGTTATAACTAAAGATATTACAAACCATTTTTCACATTGAACTAACCACATTTTCAACTGTCAGTGGGTTGCAATAATTGTCATTTATTTTCCCCCAAGTGGTAGAAATGTAGTCCATACATACATGCAAATTCTGTGTAACATTCCTGAATGAGGAATGTCTCTTCTTTTTCCTTCTTGGACTTTATTAAGTGCTGGGTGTCTGTCAAGCCCACTTTTACTCAATGTCTAAAATTCTTTGAGCCCTCTGCTTTCTCCTGTGTAAGCCTGACTCTAACAGGATCCCTCAGGGTTTAGTTTACTCACAACACACAATGAAGTAGGTTGTGACTACACCTGAATGTTAATGGCAGCTGTAATAAAACATTGGCATTTTGCACTTAATAAAGACCTTTTCAATAGCTTGGGGATGTAAATTATTGCGTATACATGCTATATTAAAAATATTGCTGCCTTCTACTTTTTGATCATGTAATAGAAGTCATGAGACAGAAATCAGAAGCTGCAACCAACGTAATATAGCTCAGTAGTTCTTGTATTTTAAGGTCATAACTTATGAAGGCATAAACAGTTTAATCTTTTGAATATTACATCTTACACATTGGAAATGGAAAAATTTACTGAAGATAATGTGACTAAAGTTATCTAAAGCATGTGGCATGCACTGCAAGGGGAAAGGAGTTAATTAACCAAAAGACTTCAACAGGGCCTACATACGACATTTAAACCTTTATAACCTCTGAATTTTGGATGCTATTTAGTGTGCGCTTAATTAATTTTCACTCAGTGAAGGTAAAATTCAATGTGGAAAAGTTTATTGCAGTAATCTTGTAATAAGAACATAACGACAGACAGAACTAATCAGTATTTAAGGAATATGCTCTCGATTCACTGTGTAGGTTGAAAGAATGAGGCTGGGTTGGAAAGTTAGAGTCAAGAGCTCAGATTGCAAATGCTTTCTGATGGCTGCCTCTTTTTTAGTCTTGGTTAGAATTTTGAAATTACATTGTCTGTTGTAGTTTAAATCAGAGACAGGAAAACAAGGGAAGGGTCCGTGGTGAGGATTTTAAATCGACCTCGTTATTGCTCCTCAGGTGTGGTATTGCTGCTGCACTCTGATGGGGAAACTTGGTCTTGCAAAATTGTGGCCGTTCGTTCCTTAGTTACATTTGTACAGGACCACATGTTTACTTAGGATTATTCAAGTGTAGGTGGCTGTAACAGGAATTGAATTCTCTGTCTTTTGCAAAGCAAAATGCTTGGTGTGGTGAGATGTAACAATGTCAAAAGTCTCCTTGTTACCCAAAGTAAATGAAACAGATTTTCTTGTTAAGAACGTAAATGCCAGCATTAGAACCAATATGTTTACTGTGTGATTAAGAAGTTTCTCCACAAAAGTTTTGTTCTTACATAATGAAAGGGACTTCACAGTGGCTTAATAGCATTAAAACTAAGGCTGTGGAAAACAGTTTTAATACCAAAATAATTGTTTAAATAGAGACTTAATTACAGTGATTAGTGTAGCTCTTATTGAGTGATAATACATTCAAACTCAAAATTTTAGCTTGTTTTTCAGTATTACTGTGTAACTATGCACAGTAAGGGTTACTTTGTTTGAAAAGAGCGTTTTGTGGTAAGAAAATAAAAGACTAATTTGATTCATATGTGGTGATTTTGTTTCATACAAGTTACCTCGAGAATGGGATGCCCAGTGCTTTTCGCAGGGATATTTCCCTGGCAGTCCAGAATTGGAGGAAGAATGACTTTCACTTTGTTTTTGACTACTGCTTGCTCAGTGTTTTCTGGGTAATGTTATAATTCTTCTTTCCTCAGGGCAGGTTGTTCTCCAGAATAGGAGGCTTTTAGGTGCTTCTTAAAGGGTCAGGTTTTACATATTGCATGGCAAAGGATTAGGATTTGAGCAAGACTTTCCTTCCATACGCTGCATATCTGTTGTTAATAAATATTGTGGTAGCTGCGATAGAGCCAGAGGTGTCCTTTCAGTCACAACTGCCAGTGTGTTCCCTATGGGGTTGTTATTCTCCATCCTTGCCAGTTTTAAACACTTCTTAAATTCCTTGGCCAGTTGCTCCTGACCTCTATTTTCACTCTATAATTGCATTTTAAAACCAAGTGGGCCCCATGCAATAAGCCTTAAGAATATGTTCACTACAGGGTTTAAATAACAGTGTTTGGGATGAAGACATTGCCTTTTTTCCATGCAATTTATTGGAATAATTTTGTGCATAGGAAAAAAGCCTTGGACCTAAAAGTGATGGAGTCTAGTGTGGGTTGAATTCAAGGTTGTGACCAGCAAACTGCAATGATGGCCAGTTTTGGCAGAAATAAAAAAATTAAACAGGATTTTTTAAGTGTGATTTGATTTATGTTCTGACTATTGCATGTGAACCGCTAAGTCGTGATTCTGCTTAAATTTAAACTTGAAAATATTCCCACTGGCTGAAATGAGACTGCCCATTCTTAAGTGAAATGAAGGTATTGATGTTCCCAGAGCTGGAAGACTGGAAAATGCTCTCCTGCATTTGCAGTGTTATGCTGAAGAGGGGAGGATGGTCTCAAAAATGTAACCAGTGCACTAACAGCTGCAGTATATTTAATTTTAGAATGAACATAACCATCTCACTCAAGTTATACTGTATATTTAATTAAGTTGATTGAAACAATTTATGGCTCTAACTATAACCATTGGCCACATCAGATTAAATGCTGCGTTTTAGAATGGGGGCGTTTGATAATTATTTGTAGTCCTTTGTTGTATATATTAATGAAGTTTCTGGTTATATGTATATATATTTAATTCAGAAGTTTATATACTTCATCTCCTGTCTTTTACTTTATGCTGGGCATAAATTAAATGTTTTAGACTCTGTATGTCAGGAGGTAAGCTTGTCCTCCTTTGGTTTCACACTATTTAAAGAAAGAGAATTGGCTTATTGTATTTTGTTAAACGTTGAGAAGAATTCAGAATTTAGGAACAGCATTTTGCACGATGGTTTCAAAAGAAAGCTTGGAAAACCTTGATTGAGTTCAGATATGAAAAAAGCAGGAGATCTGGCAAGTTATTGATCTTGGCAATGCTTTTGCTAAGAACTGAGTGTTGCAAAACCTAATTAGTGATCTGGAAAGTACGTGGCAATTAAGAATGGTCAGAACTCCTCAAGCAGAGGCATGAAAGTTTATATTCAGCAATTGAGTCAAACCAAATGGGAACGTGGCTTGGGTGGCTGCTCCTTTTCCTGGTTAATGCCTGAAGGGAATAGATGAGGCAGCATGGCTCACAGCTTCACATGCAGCTTTAGGCTGGGTTTCCTTAGCTTTCCTTTCTTAGGAAGAATGTCTTAGCTGAAGGCAACTCAGAAAATATACCCTGAGATCAGAGCTGCTTCATCCTGATAGATAATTTTAGTAGCAGGACCTAGATATGTCTTTCTCTTTCTCATGGATGTTGTAGTTGTGAGATGAAGAAACATGTAATACCATAAATAGCGGTAAAAGCTTTTCACAGTATCCCCAGTATACAGTTGTATTTCATTTAAATACACCCAGGAATTGTCATTATGTATGTTTTTATGAAAACCTATTTTAATAAGAACCGTATTTGAGGATAATAACCTCAAAATTATTAACCTTCAACTAACCTTATTGTCATGTGAGACAGGTGACAACTTGTGCCTTGATGTATTTTTTCAGACCTTCCAACTGTGCAAAAAGAAGTATCTCCAAAGCCTAATATATACAGTTGCTGATGTGCCTGGGAGGGTTGCAACGCATACTGCCCTAGTGTATTTTAATGTATGTAGTTCAAATTCTCTTTATTGTTAACTTGCCAAAATGTTAGCATTTCTATATCATTAACAATGGGACAGTCGATTTGCATATTGGCACAGGGTTATGGTCTTGGGCCAGGCTGTACAGCTGAGAAGCTGCTCTGGTCTCTGTGGTATTGGTAATTGAGATGTTACAGTTTCACAGATAAGAGCTGTCTGGATCCGCACAGTGGAACCTGAAACATTTTTTGTAAAGAGTAATTTTTAGCTCTTTGATCATAAGGGCAGTTAAATCTCTGATTTTACAGTTACAGATAGTTAATGGTGCCATTTTTGACGTCTGTATTATGTCCATTGTCGCAAGGAGCCCTTGTGTTTTCGCAAGCTTGTTTGACTACATCCTTGTCATGAAATATGATGCCTTTTTCTTTTTATTATGTTTTATTTAAATGTAAAGGCGGCTGAGCAGTAGGCCCTGATGCAAGTGATACAGCCTCTTCTCCCTTCCCCTGGACCACCCAAAAAGCTTTTGCCTTGCCTTGCCCGCACTATGCTATCCGTGGCAGGAGGTTTCAGGATTTCATGGCCATGCAGGAGAAAATGTTCTGTGTTCCGTCTACTCCTCTTTACATTAGGCTGAGGGCCTGAAAGAACAGAAGGTTTGATTCTTCATGTGCTGTTTGCATCCTAGTCATCAGTCTTGGGAGGAAGTCCTTGCACAGGGTGAGCCCTCTGCCCCAAGGTAGGTTGTGCCTCCTCAACCTGCCATTCCTCCAGGCTGATCCAGTGCTGCGTTTGTCATGGCATTCAAATCTTCTTGTTTATAAAGGTTTACTAAACACTTGAAATTTATTTGCTATGTGGTAAGACACGTTTTTCTTCTTGCCTGGCTTTCACTGCATAGATTAGTGTTTTGCCAGAGGTATTTACGTGGAGTGTTACTTTATAATGTATTCAAGCCAGTGCGAGACCTGTTGTTTTAATGCATTCTAATCCTGGTGCACAGTGATGGATATGTTCCTAGCCAACAGAAGAAATCCTCCAGTTTCCTGAAGCTTTATATGTAATCTGAGAATTTAAATAAAAAGAAACCTCTGTCAGGACCTTTGAAACAGAGTAGTATTTGTCACCACCAGTGTCAATAGTTTCCTTCAAGGGACTTTCAGGTTTACTGGCTACTGCATTGTCACCCCCATTTCCTCCCCCTGGTCTTCTTAGTACATCTTTTAGTGTTTTATCTGGGCTGCTTACTAGGTAGGAGTATGCTGCGCCAGGTGTGTAAGAGATCTAGTCATGCTAAGCCACCTCGGACATTTCTCTGATCTGGAGATAATAAATGGTGTAGGTCCTTTATTTACAGTAGAGTGTAGTTCAAACCACTGCTGTTGAGTGTTGTGGAAAGTAAGAGGCAGGGGCAGTCATAGGAGTTTGCAATATAAATAGACATGAGAAATGAATGCTGGTACGTGAGATGCATTATTATCTCCCCCAGCTACGAACAGGTAGGGTCAAGAATAAAATGATATATCTGGTTTGAGCTACGTCGGTGACATTTGAGGTGGGACAGAAGGAGCCCTGTCATTATATGAACGATTCTAATTAATCCCTCCTGAAGGAGTGATACAGATGTGCAGTGTTGGTCTTTATGTATGTTTAATACAGTCAGCATCAGGCCCAGTCGTTCCAGTTTATTCTACAAATGTATAAAAAGAAGTGATTTTTATCCCAAAGACTTCAGATTCCAGGGTCAGACAAAGTCCTGGTGAGCAGACATCGCAGAGGGGGAGGCAGGGTAAGGAAGGTGTGTGTATTGTAGTGTTGACAGATCTCATGGCTGCACAAGAGTCACTCTCAAACCACAGGAAGCACTTGGCATCTTGCAGGATAAGGCCTCTCCAGGTCATCATTCAAATAATATCCTCCTTATTGTACCAGTGATAAATGTCTTTTGAGTGCACTCAAGAAGCAGCTCCACTGCTGTTGGTAAGAAATGCAGGTGCTCAGCATTTTTCAGTTATTACTTTAGAAAGAATGAAATGCAGAATACCCGTGGTTTTTGTTGAACTGTTTAATTTGTCTAACCTGTGTGCATCCTTTCACCTGTTCTTTGAAAAAACATGTAAATATGCTGTATACTGACTGTCCTGTTGGCTGTTATAACATTGCAGAAGCATAATTGTATGAGCTTGTGGAGGGAATATTCTCCATATAGATACACCCAGAAGCAGTCCCTGGTAGTAGCTGGGGCCTTCATGTGAAGCTATCTGGGTGAAAGGAAACTGTATCAAGCTTTAGAGGTTACCTGCTTGTTGCTATAGGATTACCAAGATCACACCAGAATGAAGGCACCGCAGTGTGGTTTGTCATGAGCTGGCATTTTTGTGCATTTCTGCTGCTCGGACAGAAATTTTCAGTCCAACACCTGAGATCTTGTATGGCATGTAGAATTTAATTTAAAATAATTGGTATTGGAACCAAATGTTTCTGTTTTGGCATCTCTCTTCTGTATATTTTTTTGAAATGTGAATGTAGAACACAAAAGAGACTTCCCATAGAACAAAAGGTTCCAAACTGGTTGTGATAACTCAGGCCTGTGTAGCCGTAGAGCTGAAGGGGTACGTTTAGTTCTTACCCTGACCCTGATGGGTCCTGGCAGCTGAGTGGAGAATAGTGGTTTGTTTTGGCTAATGGCTGCACAGAGGTCTTGGGTGGATTCTGTCAAAGCTACCAAAGCTGTGAATCATCTTGTATAAGGTTAGGTTACAGTTTAGGTGTCTACCTCTGATCAAGCCATACCAGGATGTAATCAAAGGAACAGTTTTTTCTTGGACACGATTCACCTGATCTGTTTTTTAGACTTCTGATGGTCAAGTGAATTGTAGCCCAGGAGTGTCTGTCTCTATCCATTGTCTAGGAGTGGAAGCCAGATTAATGAGATGGATTCATTTGACAAAACCGAGGCATCCCAAAGAGAATCTCACTATTGATTTTTGAAAGGTTTCTGATCAGGCCCCAGATGGATTGACTCAGTGACTCTTTCTATTGCCAAACAATGGAAAAATGGGACAGGAATTCTGACTAGAACTGTTATGTATTCTAGAAATCCAAGTAACCGGATAAGTGGATTTTAGCTAAAGTTATTTTAAGTACTGTATATATAACCAGAAAGGTAGAAAAGAAGGTTTTTTTAAAATACATGGCTCTTCATGCAAGAAAGAATGGATTCCTTTGTTACAGCTGGAATAGGATTTGTTTGTTATAGTCAGAATAAGTCCTTTTACTTCAGTCTTCAGGGGCCTTTCAGTTCCACAAACTGCTTTACAGATTTTACAGCTATCCTACTCCAGACTGATAGTCTGTGGACAGACGCATCACAGACACTGTTCTGATGCAGGGATGGACCATAGCTGATTCTCTTACAAGATCCACTTAGTAGAAGTGAAAACAGGAAAAGTCAGAGCATTTTTTCATGACTGGACTGCATTTCAGATAATTTCCAGGTATGTTCTTCTATTCCCGTGTTCCTAACATGTCCAGAAAACAAATGGAATGAACCAACACATTGCCAGTTCCAAAACTTGCTGGGAGCTGTTTTGGTCAACATTCCTAGAAAGCCCATCCCTCTGGGATGCCACCCACAGTGGGCCGTGTTGGATGCTCCCTGCAGGGGTTGACAACACAAGTGCCGTGGACAGGGACAGCATCAGGGACATCTGTGGAACCTTTCACCCCAGAGGGATTTCAGTCTCTTCTCCATTTCAGTCTGCACCCAAAGGTCTGTGACTGGTTACTGATGTTAAGGGGGGAGCATTGGCTTCAGTGCAATTAAAGTTCATTTCACAGCCTTTTCAGCTTGTGAGGTTGTATTTTCATGTTGTAGGAACAGAAGTTTCTTACAAGGTATTTACATACTTGGAAATGATTTGCATATTGTCCAGAAATATATGAAACTTTAGGCACTGAGTTAAGTGCCCCTATAAGTGCTTGTAAGGATGCTCCTGAAGAGTATCTTGAAGTACCAGTTGCTCACTAGGTAAATCATACTGGTACTTTGGTATTCTATTTTCTCAAATCTACAGAAGACATCGTGGTTTCCTGGCATTCAAAATTAAATCTGCCTTGGTTGTCTTCATTTAAACTACATGGCAGGCACCAGCCCACTGCTTAATTTACATTTTCATGTGATATTTAAAGAAAAAACATTTCTCCCTGGATGAAGTTATCTGTTAGCATAGAGCTGAATTATTTTTATTTTATTGCAGAAATATTTTTATTGACTCATTGGGACAATTTAGTATCAATGAAGCACGCAATGTTTGGCTTGTAAGCAGCAGAATTTAACATGCAATGCAATTTAAATGAAAATGCAGATTTTTAGATCTTTTTGTCCTTTTGAGCTCTAGACTATGCTAATTTAACCAGTGTTGCATCTTGTATTGATTATAGTGCCTTTAGATTTTAATGAACATTTGCATCCTTGGCATTTCAGATTTGGAAAGCTAAATGCATTTAATTATTGGCAAACAAAATAATTTAAGGGTTATTGGTGTATTTGTTTATCAAGATGTTTTTAAGTCAGTCTTTCAGCCATTCACAATTGTTCTCTGAGCTGGCATCCCTTGAACACAAGAAATCACTGAAGGCCATCTGTATCTCTTCCTGACTTGAACAGGACTGTTGTACAGTAACTAGATCCTTTTGAAGAGCTTCTGGCCCATCTCCTAAAAAATGGGAAGGACTGGAACAGGGGAAATCAAAAAGAATGAGATTATAATTAGTACTTTATGAGCACTTGTGAGGTTTGTGTAAACTCTGTAGCTGCAGCAGGCTGCACTTGGTCAAGTGGGAAAGGATAGAATAATATGTTTTGGATGAAGAAATGTTACATAATTCCCTGCAAGGAAAGAGTTGGAATCAGAGATGCTGCAGCACAGTGGATTTGTTTATGCCTGAATTGTAGAGGTTGTACACAAATGAAGATTTTTTGGACTTGAGCTTGTATTTGTGTTGTATGTTTGAACTTCCCAACCATGATGTTGAAATACTAGTAAAAATGCTATGTTCAGAATGCCTTTTAAGTTCCAAATTACACTGAATTTGCCCTAGATTTGTCCTAGATAAATCAAACCAAACTATTGAAACCAGAGAGGCTTAGGGGGTTGCCTTCAGAAATGAAATCGTTGTGACAGCAGACTATTTCAAGTTAATATAATTCTTACCAGTTGAAAAAAACCTTTACTGAATGTAACTTAAATATGCAAATTATTTACATAATTGAAAACACATTATGAGCCTGGTTGAGGGAAAGGTGTATGGGAAGGTATAAAGTGCCAATTTGTGGTTTTTAGTGGTCAAAATAATTAATTTTAGGTTTTGTGCTGGTCCTGTTTTATTTTGGAGATACTTCCAAGGTCTGGGCTGCTGATCAGGAAGAAGAGAAAAGGGATTCAGTGATTGTGAAGTATGTTCTTCTACGGGTACCTGATTTTGTCCCTTTGAGTACCTGTGGGAATTCACCTGTTGTCCTCCATCATAGATGTGTTTCAGCTGCAGGAATGGGTGAGAGAAGTGTAAGGGACCTTCATCCATATCTGTCTTCAGAAAAGAGACTGCCTTGTGTGTCTGCCTTGGCAGTCAGTTGGAGACCTGAAACTGGTGGTGTTTTCTGACCTGGCAAAGGCTGGGAACACAGCATAGAGCTCAGCTGCTGGAGGAGAGAAACATCTTCAGTAGCAATGCCTCTGCCTAATGACCCAAATTAAGTTTTTTTGGCCTCAGAGGGAGTTCTGTTTACTCAGCCAGAACAGGGGCCATACAACTGGGTCTCGGTCTCGATAAAAGCAGGAAAGTTGCCACTTCTCAGATTTACCCTGGTCCCACCAGTGTAGGTGCTGGTGATGGGGATGGAGACCCCAGTAACCTTTTCAGACAAGCTCTCTAAGCTTTATCTGGTAGAGTGTAATAGTAAGCAGCCTCTTACGAAGAGCATTTTTATTGGTGGTGTTTGAAGGTATTTTTCTTGCAGCCCACCAATGCGATCCTTAGTAGGAATGCTGTTTTAGCCTGACTCTTTAAAAAGAGCTAATAAAAACTTTCTCTAAAAATCCTTGTGTGTTTAGAGTGGTCATTTCAGTGGCAGAGCTCTTATTTCTTTGATAAAATGAATATATGAAGTAGACCCAAAGACTGAAGAGGGCCAGGAGAGGGGTTTGTTGGTAACACAGCCAGCAGGGTTTTTCTCAGAGTTAAGTTCCAAGCAGCACTCACATGTGAATGTTATTTTGTGCTGCATCGCTCTCATTGTTTAGACACAGAAGGTCTTGTGTCCTGGGACGGGACATGTACTGATTCTGGCTTGCCATTGCAAAACTCTCGAAGCAGCAGTAAACTTGTGGTTTCTGCACCTGTCCTCATGGATTAGTGCCCAGAACCTGTAATTAATGTGAGTCCTTGTGTGTCTAATTTGCCTTGAAAAATTAGACTTTCACCCCAGAATGCACTGGGTGCAACATTCAAAACAGCCCGTGCAGGCTGTGGCACTTGACAGGGCGGGATGAATACACAGTGTGAGCTGGTGACATCGACTCCATGCTCTCATGTGGAACAGCACTGGCTCCCTGGGTGGCTTCTTGGCCTGTTTTTGTCTGCACGTCCTGCACTGGTTGCATGTCCATTAGGAAATCCCAGGTACTTGTATTTGCTCTGTGGTAGGTCTCTATCTCTGGCCATCCCGTGTGTCCTTGTGGTGAAAGCACGAGGCAGAAACAATGCAAGAAGTGTGTTTTGGCAGTTGTCCTGAAATCCTTCCTAGAAAGAATGTGAAATTGCTTGTCAAGGAGACAGATGGGATTTGCAGGCTGCTGGGCACAGGTAGCGCGTGGGCTCTCTCCAAGTGTGGCCGCCAGGTCCCAGCGGAGGCCTGGAGCTGGGGCAGCTCCCAGAAGCTGGCTGGTGCTCCATGGATATCATCCATGTGCTGTTTCCCGGGAATCACCTTGAGATGCATATTAACTTTTAAGTTGGTGTGTCCTGAAAGGCCTCTGAAGAGCACATGCATAGCAGTGTCACTCTAAATTGCAGCAGCCAGCTTTGTCAGCCCCTTCTTGCGCCTGGCTTTGGTTCACGTGGCAGGTGTTGAATGTGGGTGTGGACAAGGAAGGGTTAAGGGATATGGAAGATGTCGAAGAGTTAGAGCCTGACTTCCCAGTGAGCACTGTTGTTGTCATTGATTCCACTGTATAATTGGTATGAATTTATGAACACTGTGAACTTACTTACCAAATTAAGAAATAATAGGAAGTATGATGCACACAAACCAGAACAAATTGTCAGGAGAGATGACTGAAAAATACCATGTTAGAAAATACCAAGTTTCAATCTTGTACTCTAGTTTTAAACATGAGAATTTTTTAAGAGCTAAGCAGCAATAGCTGTGGAATATTTGACCAACAGCTTTGTCTCTGTGTAGCTGACACTAAATGCCAGCTGAACTCTGTTGATTGTGATTTTATGCATTCTGGGAAGAGCTGAATTGTGGTCCTGCCAGCCCCTCAAGACAGACATGGTAGGATTTGTTTTCCAGAAACAATTTTTGGAAATGTTGGTCAAGAAAATATGTGGCAAATTGTACGTGCTCACCCAAGAAAATACATGGCAAGTTGTATGTACTCACCATAATTTTGTAATAAGGGGAACTGATTTAACTGGATTTTTTTTTGTCTTTTTAGGAGAGTTAAAGGTCACCATGGCCTCAAGGTTTTGCTCTTGGTTTCTTTTCAGCTGGGATTTCACCATGTGAGTTAATTGTCATATTTGGTGAGGATGAAATAGTGCACACAAGTACTAACTACCTTGGTCTTATTACAGTGATATTTTATTTTAACCAGGGATCATTTGAATGCTTGGGTAACTCTGGTTGCCAAACTCATTTAGTCCTTGCCCAAAGCAGATCATGAGACTATGTTTATGAAATTACTGAAGTGTAACTACTGCAAAATAGTATAGCAGAGATTTTCCTGATTTTTCCCAACATATTTTTCTTTGGCTCTGTGGTATAATGTAGACTACAAAAGTGATATGAATTTGGATTTTTCTTGTATCACCTGGAGCTGCAAAGTAGAGCTTATGTAACAGAGAGAGGCAGAATAATTGAAGGAGCAGTACAACTGCTGAGATACACAGTGCTTGATGTCATTTGTGATAAATGTAGCTAATTATTTTGCTTTTAGTGGTGAAATTAATATAATCTGTCTGCAGTGTTGATCTAGACAAGTGCAGTTGTAATGTTTTTGTTCAACTCAAAGCTTACCATTAGCAGATTTCTTTTGCATATTGTTGAGGAGGAAAACCAGCTTCCCTGGTCTGACATGTAATGGATTCATTCTGCAGGTTTGGGTTGGTCACTGATTCTGCTCAAGCAGGAGGTACACATTTGGGCAGCTAAATAACCTTTTTCTTTCCCAATCTGCACACACAAATAATATATTAGATTGCAGAGATGGTATTGTCACTGTTGAAGTTAAAAAGTTGGCTGAGTGTTAGGGTCATTGGCATGCACCTAATGCCATTCTCATTTTAATTTTCTAATCCAGGGTGACACACACATGTCCAGGCCCCACAGCCGTGAGAGAAACACGCTCCTGTGGGTTGGCACATCCCTCTTTGGAGGAGGGCTCCGGCAGTGCTTGGCAGTAGGTTGGGTGTTGTGCTCTCCTCTGCGGCTCCCAGGTTGTCATGGGGATGTGTTTTCAGCTGGTGAGCTGAAGCAGAAGGGGGTTGCACTTCAATCAGTGAATCAGATCTTACAAATGCTGCAACAACATCACATAAATGTTTGGAGGCTTTGTAATTTTAGGCAGCTCTTAAGAATAATTTTTTTATCAGGCACGTTGTCTAATATGAGACCTCAGGATCGCATTTTCCTTCTGGAGGAGGTTGGTTACTTGGAAAAATATTGCCTCCTCTAGCTCACGTATTTCCAGTGTTGCAGTACTGATCAATCTTACTCAGACATAGTTTTGTTTGCATTATCAAGCTGTAAGGTCTTCTGCCTTTCCCTGCTGCTCATTCCAGCTCAGAAGCTGAAGCTACTCAACAGTGTAGGGTCAAAAGAAGACTTAATTCTAAATGGGTTCAAAGTGTATCAATCATCAATCCATCACAAAGGAAATCTCAAATCCATGAAATCATTGCAGAAGCTGGCCCCAGATCTTGGTTAATTTCCTTTCTTCAGTCCCACTGAAATAATTTCTTTGGTGTTACCTGACTATTCAGTCAAACTGAAAATAAATCTCAGTACTGTTTCATTGGAACAGAAATCTTGCTTGCATTTTTTATTTTATTAGAAAGAGGAACAGGTTTGAAATTTTCCAAAAATAAGGCCAGAAGAGTTCTTCTTGCATGTTATATGTATATCATAATATCCACTTTAATTACACATTAAATTGAGAAGAAAACTATTTAAAAATGAAACAGTATAATTTCTATTTTAAATAACTTAAGCCTTTTTGATGCCTTTGGAAAGCATCAGCAAATCCATTTACAAAATAACTCTTGATTACTGTCTGTCAAGTCATCTTTTCCTTTCAGAGAAGGAATCTTAACTTGATTTCACTTTTGTTCTTACGACCACTAAGCTGATTTCATCTTGCTAGCAGTATGCCATTTTATTACTGTGCCATAAAACAAATCCCTTAACTCTCGATATAGTAATGATATTCAGCTTCCCAGGATTGTCAGAATTAATATTTTTTTATTTTGGCGATAGATATTTGGTAATACAACAAGGTCATTGTTGAAACCATCTAAGAGCTACTCCTGAAAAATGCAGTTAGTTAATTTGGCTCTCTATGCCAATGAAATGTTACAGCTACAACACACATAAATAATTGGTGTGACTTAATCTCTTCTGTTATCTAAGGCAAAATAAATACTTCTTACTAATCGCTGCACCAATCCCTTGAATGTGGTATGAAGAATCTTAATAAAATATCAAAATCTTGAACTCAGGTTTAACTAAACCATTAGTTTAATAATGCTGTCTATTACATCTCAGCTTTGTGGCTGCATTTCAAATCCCACAGGCAGGTGAAGAGCAAGGGGTGCTAGAATGCTGTAGACATTCACAGTTTGCCCCAAACTCCATGAGAGGTGAGGAGCAGAACCCTGGAGTTGCCTGTGCTAGACCTTCCCCATCTTTCTGGTTCTGAGTCCACGATTAAGTTTTATTTTAAAACAAGTTTCTTTTCAAAACAAACACAGCTGGAATGGTTCTTTATGACCCTTTTCTGTGTTTGTAACATTTGTATTTCTGGCTGTTCAAATGTTATAGGAAAATGGCCAAAATTCCTCTAACTTGTTTTCTGGCAGTATCTTTGTACCGCTTAGGAACTCTTGTGTTTTCTTGTCACTGCAGAAACAATTAAATACTGGGTTTGGAATAATTCAGTTTACCGTCCTTCTAAAGTAGATACAGGTTTCATGGAGTAGGATTAGTAATCTGAAGAGTAGACATAATATCTGAAGATCATGTTTGATCTGTCTCTTTTTTCTGGAAACTGGTCTGCTCTGGCCCAAACCATCCAGCTGCGTTGATTGCTCTTGGTTCTTTCTTTTGCAGAGTTTTTTATTTCCTTGACAAAGTCAATTTTGCTTGTGTGATACATATAGACAGCTCTGGGACTCTGAGATGAACAGATTAGGAATACATGTTGAAAGTATAGTAGTTTATATGTTTTATGAAGAGAAGATGAAGTCAGTGCTGTATCAACTAAAGGGCCAGAATGCAGGACAAAGCTTTGCATGTGCTTGATTGTGGAGTAGGGGAACTATCATTAACTGACAAATTTGCTGAACTGTTGACCTGAGTCTTGAATGCTGTTGACAGTGTCATCATCTGAGATGGAGCATGGAATGTAAGTAGCTTGGAGAAATGTATATAATGCATTTTTTTTTCTCACTCCACAACAATAATAATTTCATTGATTTCTGGAAGTATAATTTTGCATAAGGCTGAAATGAAATCATGATTTCCTCTTTTGCTGTGCTTCCTATAATTGCTCATGTTTAACCAAAACTTGGATATTTGCAAAATGGTGATTCAGTGCAGGGAGGAAGTGCAGTGTAGATAGTGCTGATATTTGTAGAAAACTGCTTTGAAATCTGCTTTTTCTATGTTGATGGAAAGATACTTTTTTACCCCTTTCTCAGTGAACTAAGCAGTGATTGGAAGGAAGTGGGAGAACTGTTCTTTACTACAAATTTTCCCCCTTTTCTCTCTTGTCTTGTTTTCTGGCCAATTGAAACAAGATTTTATTGGTGCATGGTACCAATTGGAAACTTCTGAAGCTTTTTATGTCTTGCAAATGTCCTCCCACATCTCTTTCTTCCCCCGTATAGCAGAGAGGAGAAGGAGAAAAAAGTGAGCAACACATTTAGGTAGAGAATGGTTTAACAACCTTTTTTCTGAATAAAAGCAGCATTTCTTTCACAGCAAATGACTTTAGTATCAGTTTTGGTAATATTATTAAAACTATAAAATAATGTGCTCCTCATTTAAGTTAGAAGAACCCCACCACCAGGCTGGTTAACAGATCAAGGCAGTCAGCTGATGAGCCACATATGGCAGAAACTGCTGCATATGAATTGTTAATGATCTTCACTGAGGAAAATAACCTTCTTCCTGTTGGTATGGAGCCCAACTGGAGTGTGGAAAAATCCATTAAATGTATGAAGATTACAGTGAGTCAGACTTCATATCCTTTCTCAATAGGTTGTTGTGTGAAATAGTGATTTAGAAATATTTTCTGGTTTCTATTATATTCCTTGGTATCATCTGACACTGTTACACCACTATACTGAAGGCTGGATGTTCATCTCTGCGAGGCAGAACCCAAAACCTGGGTTCTCTCAAGAAAGGTCTTTGCATGGCAGCATTTCACTTGCTGTGAGTGATGGAGACTCGATCCCTCTCGGTCAAATGCTATTCCATCTGCTGGCATGATCCAGAAGGCTTTGGGCATCCATGTCACCACTTAGGGTAGGTCACACAGAGCAGCCTGGAAGTTCTGTCTTGAAGGCAAGCAAATCATGGTGGTTTAACAATACCATTGTGTTTTAAATGGGATTCTCTGGGGAGAGAATTAGAACTGCTTTTAGAGCTGAGATGTGGAGCATCCCCCCTCCTCTGTTGGTAACGTCTATGGCTTTGCAGGGAAATGTGGATGTGGCCAGCAAACCTTGTGGGTCCCTATGGAGCTCACAGGAATGGGATCTTGAAACTTGTGCCTTGGGGAGGTTTTCCTGTTGTGAGCTTTTGCCTGGTTCCCTATTGTATGGAGGTAGAAGTGGGCAGTTAATGGTGAGGAGTCTTGTTTCTGTCTTCCTCTGGCTTTGGAGACTCTTCCCACATATGCCATTGAACATGTTGCTTGTACTGGTGGGAAGCTGTGGGTGAGGAAAACTTCCTTATGCTCTGAGAAAAAGGAATTTTATTGTGGAGTTACTGTCACTGACTTTCTACTGGCTTTAGACACATTCTGCTATTTTCATTGTCATTATAGTAAAGGCATTGCAGTATGCTTGGTTGTTGGCCTAAAAGCAAGGGCTGTCTTCATTTAAGAGCGAAACGTGGTATACAAGGGCAACTTGCTCCTTCATTGTCAGTGCCACTGACATTCCTGTGCCTGAATGTGGGATGAATTCAGGAGTTCCTTTTAGCAACTTGTGGAGCTGTGTGTGTGGGACCCCAGACAGGCAGGCAGCAGGATGGGCAGCTGGCAGAAATGCCTGACCCAGATCGTCTCCGTCTCCTGTCACCGGATCACTAATCCATTATACCTGCCAAAATATTTCAAGTACTGTTAATCTTCTCAGTGAAATTAAATGACAAAGATAAAAGCTTTTCAGGGAGGTGTAAATTCATCATCTTTGAGGACTGTTTCAGGAAAATCTGCCCTTCTGTAATTTTTGGTTGCACTTACAGCAGAACTGTTTTTGGACGAGGGAGGAAAGACTGGCATAAAGGGGCCGCAAGTGCCAGTTTTCATTCCAACTCATCATCATCAGGTACTAGAGATTTGTTTGAAGAGAAAAACATCACTGCAAATTTATCACTTTAAGAAACTGAGAAAAAAAAAGTGGAATGCATGGAAACAGAAGACACTGTTTCTAGAGCTGTAACATCAGCCCCATTTAGTGCATTTCTGAAACCCTTTCTTACATAACACCACTGGGTAAATTCAGCTCTGCAGAATTTGGCCTTCAGTAAATATTTTTAGATCTATTTATAGTCTGTTAAAATGACAGCGTAAAATTGTTACAACAGAAATGTTTTCTCTCTGCAGCTTCAAGTATTGTTGTGTTTATTTTGGGCACCAAAGCAATTTTTATCTTGATTTTTACATCTCTTAGGACGGCAGTGCTAATGTGGTGTTAGCAATGGGGCTAATGGTGCTGTGTAAACCAGGGCGATTGAAGCTTTGATGGAGGTTTCAGCCCTGGCAGTCAAATTAAATGATAGTTTTATTTTTATCACCAAGGAGCAAGAAACATATCCTTACAACATGACTATGAAGCGAATTTTCAGAGGAGATCTGCACTCCCATTAAAACATACGGTTATCTGGCAGTAATTGTTTTCCCTGCATGGCTTCTTTTTAGAAGGCCTACAGGCTACTTATCATAAAACTGTCAAATTTTGTATCCTCCTGTTTTACAGATTGCTCTTGGCCAGGATATATTTTAAGTCCTGCCTGTGGGTGTTACAGAGTTGTGCAGCCTCAGGTGAAAATCCGGCGAGGAACTGTGACTCAGAGGTGAAGAGTAGGATTCATCTACCTTCACTGGCATGTCCAACTTTGAGGTGCCTCCGTCGGAACCGGTCCTTCTGGCTCCTTTTATAGTCACTGGGGGAAGCAGGAACCTGCCAAGGGTGACTCACCTGGGCTCACCTGGGGCAGTGACTGATCCCACACTGGCAGGGACTGATCCCACACTGCCCCGGTGCAGCGGCGTGGGCTGCTCCGCTGGGGATGGCCAGCAGTAGCCAAAGTGACCTTGCAGATACGTCAGGACTCATTACATTTGCGTGGGGATTGCAGAAGCAAATTATCAGCTGCACCATGTCAGAGGGCACCCTTGGGACTGGTGTCTGAGGTTCACATGTTGCCTCTGCCCCACCTGTTTGCAGCTCGAGCCTGCCTTGATTTTCAATCCCCATTTCCTAGCTTGGATTTGAGAAGGTTAGGAAGGGAAACATGAAATCATATGTGTTTGGATTATATACCCCTTTAAGACTGAATTAGAGCTACGAAAATCTAACTTTTGATCTTCTACCTTCAGAAGAGGGACCAGGTATTTTATCCTTGATGCTTTCACATGTTACAGAGCACGTAAGATAGAAGGAACTAGTGAAAGCATTGGACGTTTGAAATGTTTATCTCTGGTTTTATTTTTGTTATGTGGTAACACAGGTATGTACAAATAAGCTTCCCGGTGTTTAATCTCCGTAACAGATTGATTTGAGTTGTTCTGCCAAGTTGGAAATTGTTTACTGTTTCTTTTGTATGCATCATCAAAACTTCAGTGATTCTGCATGATACTTTTAAATATTTTTGTTTCTAGTGTGTATCTGATATGACTACAGTTTATCAGGCACTTTCATTGCCTACATAATGCTAAAAACAAGGGGGTTTTGGTGTCAGATGCAAATTTATGGCTAGTTTGGATAAAATAAAAATCTGTTGCTCACAACTAGTTTTTTATTTGTTCTTTTTGGCTACAGTATTGACATGTATTTTATAGAGTTTCTGTCTCCAAGGTTTTAATAGAACATCACATGTTAAGTTGTAACAGTAAATCCTTGATTCTGCAAAGAATGGTTACTGCAGAGGAATTACTCCAACAGGACTGTGCAAATGGTTTTCTTTGCTTTGTTTTTTCTCTACTTGGGGATTAATTATTGCAGCTTATTAGAAGTATCCCAAAGAAGTTGTTCGTAATGTTTATTACATCATTTCTCCAAATTAGGAATTTTTTTGTAAATTATTGCTCTAGTCATTAACATAAAACTTGAGATGAAAAACTGTGTAAAAGTGCTGCAGCTGATAAAACTGCACAATAACTTGCATTAGATATTTTAGAAATCTGAATACTATTGTTCTTCACCTTGGTCCCTTTAAGAACACCTTTGATGCCGATGTCACCCAAAGTGTGCACAGACCTCTTCAAAGCTTCAGCCCTGAGATCTGGAGCAGTGTGAAGTTCTGCATTGCCCTGTGGCATGCCTGTTAGTTTCAGGCCAGTTGTAGGAAGCCACCGAAATCACGGTTTGTGTAAATAGTGTTAATTAATGAAGATGCGTGGTTCTTTCTTGGTATAGTGGTGTGAATGCAATTTTCTTCACTTACGTACGAGTGTGTCAGGTTGTTACTCTGAGGAGAGCTTTTCCACTGTGGCATTTTGGTGTGGAGAGGAGAGAGAAAAATCCTGCCCTGTGATCCAAATAAAACTCAGAGCAGACCTGACATAGTGGCTTAGAACAATACATTACAAGTTTTAGGGCATTATTTTTTGCTAGGCAGTTGTCTGTGCAGAGGGAAATGCTGTGATGCACACTGGCACAGTTCCCTGGTGATGTGTGTCTTGGGCTGAAAGGCAGAGAGGATTTTGATTTAGGCTTTACTCTTGAGGCTAATTATTTTCCTTCTCCTGGGTGTCTGTGCTCTGTATTCCACCGTTCCCCTCCAGGCTCTTCACTCCTGCTTTCTTTCATGGGATACTGACTCTGTGCCAGGGTCCTTCCAGGTTCAAGGCGCCCCGTTTCTGCTGGGCTGTGTTGCATGCACATGCTTCAGAGTTCCCAAAGGCCAGGGAAATCTCACTGGTCCCACTGGAGCTGGTGCAGGGTTGGCACCCAGGCTGTTGGTCTGAGTGAGTCCTGGCTGTTTGAGGTCAGGGTTGCCCTCCGTACGAGGTGCCACCACTGGCATATGTTTAATTAACAGCTGTGCTTCATTATAAAGTTGACTGATTCCTTAACTCACTAAAGGACGTATGAGGTACCATACTGTTAATTGTTACACTGACACTTAAAATACAGGAAACACAGCAGTCAGCATAATGCTGCTCATGCATGTTCTTTTTATCCTATTTTAATAGTTATGTCTGTTGAAAATAAACATCTCTTTGAATGATTAATTTTCTTCAGGCTACATAAAGTGATGTTTTGAATGGCTCTTTGTTCAAATGTAATTACTGGTGTTTGAGGAAAAGCCTGAAAAGAGTCAGCCATGTCAGAGCCATGGCTAAATAATACCTTAAAATGTACTTTACATGTATAATCTTCTGGCAGTGCCATCTCAAGTCAGAGCTGTACTAATTAACCATTGCAGTAACTTGGGGAGTTAAGTTGGAACTTAAGATTGTTCTGTAAAATTGTTTTAGTTCTAGGCTTTGCCAGTAATGACATCTGGGATCATTAAATGGGAACTATGGGTGAACCTTGGTGAAGTCCACGGACTGTCTGTGGCATGTTTTTTGGGTTTGTGTGGGCTTCTTTCACTCTCTAATTATTATTCTTTGCAAGTAAAATTAAAAGAGATCTGTAATTAAAATGTTCTGGTTTTGAGCTTTTGTCATCTTGAGTTGGTGGGCAGCACTGTTGTATCTGCTTAGGTGACAGAAGTATGGTTTGTGAGACCAGGGTAACTGAGGAGGCTGTCAGGGAGAGGGCTGGGAGAAGTCATTTGCTGCGGTAGAAAAAGAGAGTGATTTCTATATTCTGTGCAGGAACAACGTAATGGATCTAAATTTGGGTCCTGTTTTTCTTGTTTTGGAGACTAAAACCCTTTCCTCTCCATTCCTACTGCTCACATGGGCTCCCAGGGCAGATTCTACAACTGAACGTGCTGGCTTGTCTCATTTCAGTGTTTATTTGCTGTAGAAATTAAGTGGAGCGAGTGAGTGCTCGTTGTTTTCCTCAGTGCCAATTCATCCTGGTGAGATTAGGCGGGGGAGGATCGGCTGGGCAGAGATTTCCATCGGCGGGGCTCTGGATTGCCGGTTATTCCATGACCCACATACGTTGGGCCCCTGTTGGGACACGTGATTTTTCAGCTCTTCGGTGGAACCCGATGGTGCACAAAGCCCCCTTTGAGATGTGAATAGATGAAAGGAGATGAAACAGCTGGTTTGATTTTATCCCATTCAGGTCAGATTTTTTGTAGTCATCATGCAGCATTAATAGTTATAAAACCAGCTGTTGTATACCAGAAAACTTGCCATAAAAGGGACATAATTATAGAGGGGGCCAATAGTGTCATTTAACCTGTTCTCACATCAAAGCAAAGATCTTCAGTTTTAAGATCAGGAATGATGAGTGGCTATGATGTTACTATTAAAGTATTTGCATTGATTGCTTTTGTGCTTGAAAGGGGGAGGCAGAGATCATCCTCGATCATGGAGTGTCACACAGACATACTTGAATGCATACATTAAAAACACCTCATGTCACAGAGATAAATGACTGATAACTGACTTGTAGCTCTTGAGGTTTTAGTAGAAAAAGAAGAAGCCTAGAGCCATCAAGAATCAGCAAAACCAGGAAGGTGTGAAGTCCATAGCAGAGAGAGAGAAGGAGAGACCTGGTGGGTGGAAGGAGAGGATGTAGGCTGTGGAATAAAATTAAAACTCCAAGCCAGTGCATTGGTCAGACCCTTTTCCTGCAGCTCTCCAGCTTGTACCCCTTGGACAACTAGTAACAAACGTGTGAAGGGTCACTGGTACCAGTTGTGCCAGGGGTCATTTTTTTTAATGGAAAGCATAATAAATTCAGCAGTTGAGTACAGCTACTCATACTGCACACAGGAATCTGGATTCATGTGAACCAATTAGTGAAGACTGATGCAAATCAAGATTTGATTGTAGATCTGTTTTAAACCAATGTTAGATATATTTAGCCTAATCCTCTCTCAAGTTATATCTATTACTTTTCTTGGATATGAATAGATGTCCTTCTGCAGCAGGGTGTTTAGGATAAGGCCTTCAAGTGAAGCCTGGGAATTTTATGTTAAGAGTCACAAAAAACATATCACTGATTCTGTGTATAAGATTCATAACCATCTGATCCCTTCAAATATGTCTTTGACTTCACCCTTATTTAGGAATTCAGTAAGTATCTAAGAGTTCAGGAAGGGATGAATCATACCTGACCTTGTTAACAAATGCATGTTGAGATCACCTATGAAGTTTCTTAAGCTAGTTGCCTACATGTATATATCTCACAGATAAACGACCAGTTAAGGAATTAACATAATTGGATTTTGACACCTCCCCTCCACCCCTCCAGGTTATTTTTCTTTGAAGAATTGAATATGAGCTATAATGTCTTATTTTCTAACTCCTAAAATTTTGTAGTAATTTCATTTTGTGTAGCCAAGCATGGAGACAAATTTCTACTTTTAGGTAAGATGAGAAATCATAAGGGCAGCCAGAAATCTGAAGGGATTTTGAGATCTAGCTCTGCTTTCATGTTATTTTAGGGACATTTTGAACTCTGGTTCATACTGTCTGTAATCCCCACCTGCCTTGTGCCAGGTGGTGGCAGAACTCCTCTAAGAAAGGTGTTGAGCTGCTTTTCCTGTCTGATGTTAGTCAAGTGGAATTGAAAACAATATGATGATTAAAAAATGGTTGTAATCTGTTATCACCTAAAGAACTCCGGAAAGGTATTTGATGTAGACTTTAAACTTAATTTACAATGTGCTTGGCCTTGCCTGAATTTGGTTTTTAGATCACAGGGTAGAGCAGCAATTGCAATAGGTTTTAAGAGCTTTTGAATAGGAAACAGAGAAAAAGAGATATAAAAACTATTTCTTTCATTATTTGTCTTTAATGTGTGCAATGATTGCTATCAAACACAAACTGAACATTATTATTTGTAACTTACATTTGTTACCTCGTGTGTTAGCTGAGTTGATGTTTTGTGGCTACCATGATTCTTCTGTGATCCATCCTGCAGCAGCACTAATGAAAACTCCTGGGGCTCATTCCCCAGCAGCTCTGGGGTGTGTGGCTTGGAGAGGGGGGACCCGATGGGCTGAGGCAGGGAGGGAAGTGCAGTGGGACAACAAGGGGGGCGTTTGCTGCCTAAATGTGGGAAGTGCCATCCCCATATTGATGAGGCAAACTTGAGATTGTTAATCATCTGTAAGTTATGCAAAGCGGGATATTAGCTGAGAGTATGGCTGTTCTCTAGGTAGCTTCAGTGCCAGCTGCTGTTCCAGGTCACTGGTTTCCTACATCTGCTAATAGACATTTCAAGTTATAACTTGAAAAACTTCTTTATTTGTAGGTGGGTAATATGAGCTGTGTAGCTACATAATGGTCACAGGGGTGTGTGTGGGAAGGTGTACGTGTGTTTATGGATATAAAGTAAATATTTATGCTAGCAACACCAACTCAGTTTCAAGAGGAATGGGGAAAGCTCTCTGGCGTCTTGTATTGACTGTGAAACTGTTGTGGAAAGACTTTCATTTGTTGCATATGACCTGTTAGCCCTAAATGCAAACTGGCCAACTTATGACGTATCCAGGGAGGAAAGAGGGAAAGGCAAGCACAGCTAAGTTTCTTGGGCTCCAGGAGTGAGGACATGGCATCTTCCACCAGCTGGGGCAGGGCTGTGTTGCAAAACTGGCTGCAAAGAGTCCCAACAGTGGTTGGGAGTAAAAGCATAGATGTTAACCTACATTGATTGAACAGTTTGCTACTCTGAAAATTTAAGTCATGTTTTCCACCTTTTTTTCTGAGGCTTTTCTTTATTTGCTTGTTTTAATCTCCCTCTTCCATTAATCCTTGCTGAGTAAAATTGTCTTTTAAAATCAGAACAATGAAAAAATAAACTTAGTTGCACCTGAATGTTTTTTTAAAAAATCTTACTATTTCTTTCTCCTGCACAACCGTTAATGTGTATCCCATTTGGTGACTGAATAGTGCTAAAGAGCTGGTCTAGCCTCTAGAGGGATTTAAACAAAGTGGTTAAAATACTTTTTTCTTTTAGGAAGATAGTCTTCAAAGAAAACAACAGTGGTGACATAGAGTAAGATTAAAAACCCATGAGGCTATTCTTGTCAACTTGAATATTCAAAATTCAGAATATTTAATGTTTTCTACTCCATGGGAATTCTTTTTAGCTAGATAGCTTTCTGAAAATGTTTCCAGGGTGTCCTGGTTTCAGCTGGGATAGAGTTAATTTTCTTCCTAGTAGCTAGTACAGTGCTGTGTTTGGGATTTAGGATGAGAATAATGTTGATAATACAGTGATATTTTAGTTGTTGCTGAGCAATGTTTACACAGAGCCAAGGCCTTTTCTGCCTCTCACCCCACCCCACCAGTGAGGAGGCTGGGGGTGCACAAGAGGCTGAGGGGGGACACAGCTGGAACAGCTGACCCCAAGTGACCAGAGGGGTATCCCACCATTTGGGGTCATGTTCAGTGTAAGAACTAGGGAAAAAAACAGCTAAGGACTGTGCTTGGGACCTGGCTGGGCCTCGGTCAGCGGGTGGTGAGCAATTGCAGTGTACATCTCTTGTTTTGTATATTATTTAATTTTTATTTTTATTATTACTAATACTACTTCAATTCACGTCCTATTAAACTGTCTTTATCTCAACCCACAAATTTTCCTTTTTTTTCCCTGGTTCTTTCCCCCATCCCATTGGAAGGGGAAGTGAGCGAGAGGCTGGGTGATGTTTAGGAAACAGCCTGGTAAAAACCACAACAGTCTGTCCAAAACACCAAGTGTGCAGAATGCAGTATAAGAGTGATCTGTGAGCACACATTGGTAATACTGTGGGATCAGTGCCTGCTAGAAGGGGTATCCACTCTCATTAATAAAATTTCTTCAAAAGTTGGACATTTTTACTTAGGTCAGATGTCTGACTTCACCTAATTTGTTTTATGGGTTCATCAGCAAAGCACACAAGCACTATTTGTTCATCTGGTCATTTATTCTCTAAATGAGTATCTGAATCTTTTTATGTTTGCAGCTGAGTGGTGATTTGAAGTCTGTTTGATGGAGAAGGCAATGTAGCTTTCAAGAGGTCAGGCTGCAGAAAACTGGAAAACCGCTCATTAGCTTTTTAGGAGAATGCACACAATGGGCAGATGATCTGATGAAAGTAAAGCTACATGAGTGTGTTACCCTAAAGAAAACAATAGTAGTATTTTGTGCATCATTGGATCTTACCATGTTTTCTGGACACTGCTACATTAAACAGAAGGATTGTCCCTTATAGTTCACTTTGTTTTTCTGCTAGCTGTTGATTCTTCTAATTTGTGGCAGGAAGTTGGATGGGTAACACCAGTAAAGACTGTTTTTTAAGCGTCAGCCCGATTCTTGGTTTTCTTGGACCCCTAACACAGAGAAAAGACTGAGCTCCACCCGAGCAACAATTACCTATATCCCTTTGTGGCTTAATTACAAAAGGGAAGCAGGAAGACTTGTGTGGTTGAGTACCAAGTGTGTGCTGCAGATTCCTGCTGACGTCTCTGTTGTCTGGGGTGATCATGTTACCCTGACAACCAAGAACATCCCTGTTTTCGGGGCTGGTCCCTGAATCTTTTTGTATTTTACAAACATCACTGTTTTTTGTTAGAAGTGCACCAATTTTTTCTTGCACACCCTGCAAGTTGGACATCTACAAACTGTCCCAGCAGAACAACAAAGCGATCTCCTTCTAGGGAGATGGATGACAGACTGCCTCACCACATGTGTATCACATTTGCTTGCCAGATCCTGACTCCTTTGTACTTTCCTCTAAAGCATTTTCCTATATTCTAGCCTTTCTTTAGTTCTGCAGAATGTAGTGATCCCAATTAAAGTCAGTTCCTGTGTTCTTTCTTCCTTGTTAAATCTTTTGTGTTTTGTTAATTCTGGTCAGTCTTACGGTGTCACATGGCTGAAGCAATGACCAAAGTCACCTGTTTATTCTCTTGAAGCAGTCAAAAATAATGGAAACTAGAACCAGGGGGAAATAATTTAACATTTGAAGTCCTCAAGGAAATCACAGGCCTTTGTAAATGTAATAAGTACGTAAATTTTCTACAGAAACTATGCATTTGGAAACATCCCTGCAGACATCAGTCAGGATTTGATTTCTTCCTGAATCTCTTTTTCCTAGTGCAGAGTAAGAAGTTTAATTACCTGGTAAAGTATTTCTTTCATGTAACGGATCACTTTAGTTTCAGAGAGCTCTATACTGCCAGCCAGTGTCTCAAGAGCTGAGCATTCTGTTTCTTATTTTAACAGTTATTGATTTATTGTCAAAATAGAGCATTTTGGTCAATGTGATTTTTTGGTTGCTCGTCTCTACAAATGGAACATAAGATTGTGAAAATTTGTAGGGAAAAGCAATTCCTAACGTGTGACAAAAATCCAAATACTGGTTCTTTGAAAGTGTCATTCCTTATTCAAGGCCTTTTAAAGACTTCTAGTTAAAATATGCATCATCTATGAGAAACTTGTCCTGTCTCCAGATGCCAAAGTGCCAACCCTATAAATTGAATGTCAGGCCATGTCTTTTGTGGCTCTTGCATTCCAACCAGGAATAGCAGCTTTGCAACTGGCGTTTAACTAACAGGTCTAATGGTGTATGACCCAGAAACAGTCTAGTTCCTGCCTTCAGTGTGTGTTGGATTTTGCATTGCAGAGCTGCAAATGAGGAGAAAAGTAATTTTAATCTCTAAAGCAGCCAGAGCTAATCTGGATGTCACATGTAGAGCATGTCTATTAAGAAAAGGTGGTTTTCTCACATCTGCTTTTCTGAGCATCAGCACACTGTTTAGACCATGAGACTTGTTCTCTGTGGCCAACCTTCATGAATAAAAGTGGGACTTTGCTAGCTATGAATTTAAAAATAGTTCGGTTTTCCCTCCCCCCAGAATATGTTAAAATAATTCCTTCCGTTTTCTTAAATGGAGCTGCTTGTCAGAAGATGTTCAGGTGTCAGCAATCATCTCACTTCTTACATGGATCTAAAACGTTACCGGAGCTGTCACCATTTGTCTTTGAAGTTCTCTGTTTTATCTCATGCGCAGTGTGGTAGCTCCTCATTTTGAGAAGCTGGGCTTTGGCAACTACTTGCAGTACAGCTTGGGCTTGCATTGCGGAGATCCTTGGGCTGGTGCACTGCAGTGGATGTGGAATTTATGGTAGTAATAGAAAGTGAGGTTTGTTAAGGTTTATGGTCCTTAGGTCAAAGCCATTTCACTTGGGATTGCAGAAAGGAACCGTACTGTTAATATTCTTAGGAAATAGGGTTTGGATTGACCTAGAGAGATTGCCCAGTCTGTTCTTTGCTCTTGTCTGGAATCAGCTGCATAATGTCTTGTTTGGGTGATTTATAAAGTCTTTACCTGGACACTAAACAGGGCACAGTTGAAACTTTCTGGACCTCTGTCATTCCTTGTTAAGTAACTCCAGACTGCCTTAGGAGGTGCTGAGATAACGTATAGTGCCCAGAGCTGATTACACCTGAGGTGCAGCAAAGCTGAACCATGTGGAAGGAATATTCAGGTACTTTGCAGGCTAAACACCTGTTTGTATTCCCTAAATGTGGTAATTGGCTGTTGTGCAATTGCATGAAATTAGTAATGTGTGTCCTGCAGAAAACCAGTTGCTGCCCATTGTGTAGTTTTCTGTGTGTGTGGTGTTGTCTCTTTTCACACTGAACGACTGAGGAAACAAATAGCAGGCTAAGATTGGATAAAATATCAGAAAATTTGGGATACAAGTAACCTTTTAAGTCCATTGAATTTCCTCTTTGCTGAAAACAGATTAATAGAGATGTCTTTCAGAATAATTTTTTTTTTTTTTTCAGCAGAAACACCCTGCTCTAAGCAGTTTTCCTGTGGGGTCAGGAATATAGATTTTTTTCACTGATCATGAAAACTTAGAAAAAATCAGGTATAAATCTGACTTTGAATTTAATAAATATTTCTTGTGTTTTCTGCTGTTACTCCTTCATCTTCCCCCTTTCTTCTCCTTCATTTTGTATGTGAAACATGTAATATTAAGTAATTTTTTTCTTATATGACAGAGGCACTTCAGCCTCAGTAAATTCACTGGGCTTTGCACAGGGCTGTTTATTCTTACTGACATGAACAGGAAATGCACTTGTGTGTCTTAGGAGATTAGATCTCAGTTTTTTTTATGACAGCTTTCCATCATGTTTTATTCATCATAAATAAATGAGACTACTGCTGTTAGTTATAATTATTTTAATGTTTACTTGTGCATTTCAGTAGATGGGGTACTCAGGAACATAGGAAAGACTTTTTCCTTTTCAACAGAAAGAAAGTAGAAATCTGCTACCTTTTTTTTTTTAATCCAGGATGACATATCACACCAGAGCTAGTGGCAGGTGGGCAGAAATTAAATACAGCTTAGCCTCAGAACTCTATCTGCCTCCTTGAATTTGCAAGTGTACGATTATGTTAGTTTCCCAGCTCTACAGGTTTTATGACTTAATGATTTTAAATCTAGAACTGAAGGGAATAAAACCCTTTATATTATCATTTTATTTCAGAGTTGTCTGTAGACTGATGTGGTCTGGGTCTCACTGTGGTTATCACAGACTGACAGTACCATACCAGGTCACTTTACTGAGTGTCCTGGAGCTTTGGCCATCACACTCCAAATGTGAAACTGAAGTTATGGTTGGCATATCTTCGTTCCACCATCATAACCTGAATGCAAGATGGTTTATGAGTTCTGTGTGTGCTGGAGGCAGTAGAGGAATGGAGATCAAAGATATTAGAGCTGTTGTTTGTGAATGGCACCTTGGTTTCAATACAGACACTGGAGAGTCAAAACTTCTTTCTTGACTTCACCCCCTCTTACTGCACAAAAATTTGCATCAGCAATTCAGAAATTACTGCTTTCTTTTCTTGGGAGCTGGTGTGCGGTGAGGATGGTGGGTGATCTGGGAAGAAGAAAAGAGGAGAGTGATAGCTTTAAAATCTCCAGTGACACCAAATGCTAAATTTGAGATCTCTGTTTCTAAGTACAGTCCTAGTGCGAAAGGCTAGGAAATACAGGAAAGTGGTTTGGTTTTTTCCCCGCCCCAGCCTTAAAAGCATCAAGTTTTACTTCAATAATTAAGTCTCCCTGCATTTCTCTACAAGGAAACAATTGTGCTATTATTAGCAAGATTAGCAGAAAAAGGCAAATATGTGGGAGTTTGGTTCCTGGTTCTGTTCCGTTTTCTTTTTTTCCTATGACTGTACCTTCACGAGCTGCAGGCTTTTGCATATATTCATCTGTGTGGGCACAGCATAAGCAATGGCTTCCGTGGTACTTGTTTTTAAATTCTCTACAGTGAACTGCACAACAATAATCTTAAAGATTTGATTTAATAAAATACTGTGATGGTTTCATTGTGTATTTTTGGCAATTTCTGAAGTACTGCATTTGCTACTTATTTAGGATAGGCTATGGCAAACCTTGCACGCGGAGACTTGTGCTTGGCAGCTGGTGCAGGAAATCAGCAGGACCCTCAGGGAGGAGGACTTGGTGCTCGAGATTCCTTGGGGAGGTGGGTTACTCAGAGGGAATCAGAGCTCTTGGGTGAAAGAAGTTGGGTTTCCCTATCGCTGTAGTACTGTGCAAACCGACCTGGGCATAGCCCTTAGTGTGCAGTTTGTCAGGATTCAGGGACTTCTTCACCCTTAGCCCTGCAGCAGCAGTTTTCTGGAGGCTGGAGCACTCTCTCCCAAAAGCCTGGTTCCTCACAGTATGAGTACAAACAGTATGGTTGTCACTAAAGCCAGCACCAATATAGCTTTGTAAGCATTGCTTTGCATGCAGTATTTCTTTTTAACTTCTGGGATAAATTTATTCCTAATGTGTGATTAAAATACTGGTTTGAAGGTATCCAGCAGTGACAGTTCATCCTTGTGTTGCAGTTTTCTTGTCCAAACTCTCCAGAAGGGTTTCTGGTGCTTTCTGCTTGATGTAACACAACGAAGCTGATTGCTGCTGACCATGATTTTGTTAGAAATCTTGGTCTTTATCTGGTCCTTTACATGTTTCTTTGTTTATTGAGAAATGCTGGCTACCCAACCTGCGCCAGCTGTCCCTGAATCCCAAGGGAGGGTCCAGCAGCTGTGAGCAGCTGGAACAACTTGTTCTTGGGCCAGCCCTTTCCTTGGCAGTGCCTCGCTCATGCACACCCTGGGCATGGTGGAGGCAGGCTGAGGTGATTGAGGCAGATACCTCTGTAATCCAAGGAATTACTGGGCTGTGCCCTCACTATTTGCTCTCTGGGCAGGGCTGAAGACCAACCATAGCTGAGGATTTTCCTATTTTCCCATGCTTATTGGCACCTGTGAAGCAATTCCCTTGGGATCCACTGTATCCTTTTGTATTGTTTTTTTTCCTGCCAAATTGTATATTAAATACATAAGTACTGATGTGGGTAGTGGAGAACAGAGCATGTATATGCCTATGTCAGATGTATTTTCTTACTATTTTTGGCAGTACGTTTTCTCTGCCTGAAATAACATTTTGTATAGCTATGTCTCCATTGCTGCCAATCAAGCTTCTTTCCTTTTCTGTTCGTAGGTTCATAGATTTTAAAGCTGGGAAGCAACCTTGGATCCTCTAGTCTGCTCTCTTGTATCACTCTGGTCATGGAATTTCATCCAGTTATTTCTAACTTAGTTAAAATATAACTATTCAAAATGCCTCTGGTTCTGTTTAAAGAATTCTAGATGATCTCTCTGCTTGCCTCTTTTTTGCCTTCTTCTCTTTGACATTCAGTAAGTTTTTCTTCTGGTTGAAATTTTTGCTTTTCTATGTCACATCTTTTTTGTCTCATTGTGGTTTCTCATTTAATATTAGTATCCCTCTGATTTGTATACACTCTATAGTGGGGTTGTTTATGGATCAGGAAAAAGGTTTTATCCTTGTTCCCTAAAATAAACTCCCAGCTTCTAATGCTGCTGTTCCCAGTAGTTAATGGCTGCTTGGCTGAAATACATGACTGTAGCTCTGCTTGATCACCTAATTTTGCTAAAAGTATACTAAGGAATTGGTATTTAGGGCTTGTAAATGTTACCTTGAGATCCCAGGTGAAAAAAAAAAATTGACCTAAATGGGCAGTTCACGCTTCCAAGCCCTGTTATAAGACTCTGCAAACAGGGAGTGTTGAGTTAGTCATTCTGCCCTCCCGGAAAAACAAACAAACAAACAAGCAAGCAAACAGCAAACCAGCTGCCAAGTGGGGCTGTGCCATGTGAATGCTGCCTGCGGTCCTGTCCCCAAATGCGATGCACGGTGCTTCTGTGGGATACCCGTCCTCAGGCACAATTTTTGAAGTAGCATATGCCATGTAGTTATTGCAGTAATTCAGTGTCAAGTATCAGGTGTTTTCTGTATGTGGTACCTCCATCTGTCTCTGAGGGTAATGGGAACCCTGCCCTGGAATAAAATTTCTCCCGATTTTCGTTATAAGCATAGCACTGACAGAAATTTATGGGCTGGACTCCTACTTACCTGGGTGTGTTCAGGTGCTTTTCACTGCTCTCAGAAATACCAAACTGTAAGTAAAGTGTATTTCCCATCCCATGCTTTGTGTAAGATGACCCAACACTTAGGAACGTTCATTGATGGTTGGGCTCTGGCTGGAAGTGTCTGGAACCATTATTCCTGGTGTACTGGTGGAGGCAGGCATGGGGTGGGGAGCAGGGTCTGGGTCAGCCGGCAGCCAAGAGGAGCCTCTGGAGAGCCAGGTCAGTAGCAGCCTGACATTGGGTGTTCAGTTTTGTGAGGATTTTCCCCTAAAAGGAGGCTGTGGGACTTGACACATGTCTGACTGTAGATGAATGCTGTCTGTTGTTGGCTGTGTGCGTTAGACCCTCGTGATCCGTATCATGTGAAAATACAGATTATAACTGATAGAAAGATGCAGCCCAGAGCCACAGCCTGGATGTTGCTGAAGTTCAGCAGCATCTGCTATAAAATTGTGGCCATTTGGGAAGAAACACGTCTTGGTCTTCATTCTCCGAGACAGGAGACTTTAGGCATATGAATAATCTTGACTGGACTGAAACATCAGTAATTTTGGTGAAGGCTGTTTTTTTTTAACACCGCATTTTGTTTAGGGAGATTGTACAAATAATTTACTGTTACCAAGGAGCATAATAAGTACTACTAAACAGCTGCTGGAAACTTTGGGCTGTTTTAGTGGTTTTTCTTTTTATTTTTTCTTTATTTTTTTTTTTTTCTGTTTTTTTTTTTTTGTTAAACATGGACTATCAATTTCAGTCTTGACTGGAACCAGTGACCAGGTGGTGAAATGCTCTGTGTCTGATAAACTGCTCCCCTGCCTCATTTGATCACCTGTGGAAATGTCTTCCAGTGTGACAGATGTTTACAGGTTAGAAAACAGAAAGCATTTGACTTCAGTTATTTTCAGTTACTGAGTTTTGCTAGGAATGGGAGTGGGATAGCCAGGAAATGAATCCAAGGATATTAAGAGCACTGACTTCTTATTCTAATATTACCCAAATGGGAACAAAAAAAACCGTGTCAGTACATTGCTCTGTCTGTAATTATGTAACACTGTTTAGCTGATGTGTAGTTTTTTAAAAAGTACTGTTTTTTGACAATGGTTTGATTCTCCATTTGCAGCTCAGAATGTTGATGACTACGGTAGTAAAGCTGAAGTTCTTGTCTCTTGTAAATTTGTTGTGTAGGCTTAAAAATTATTGTATATTATGTCTTTTAAAAGTACATTTTTTCTGTGTAATCAACCATTGGGTATCTTGTTATTTCACTTACGAGGTATTGAAAAGATTAATTCCCATATTGCTCTTTAGTCCTGATTCTCAGCTTCAGACCTGGAGGTAAATCTCACAAATTTCCTCACTCTGGGTGCTGTTGCAAACTTCTGTGACCCTTTGGAATGACTGACTGGCATCTGCAGTGTGCAGCCAGGACTTCACTCTAAGAAAATGTGAGACTCCAGATCCAGAACTAAGTTTAGTTGAAGTGACCATAATGGTCAGGTATTTTCACTGGAAAGTGAGAGACATAAATAGTGCCATCTCAATAAGGTTGTCATGGGTCAATGCAGTTCCTGAATAGAGCTAAATTCCACACTAAGCTGTCAAGAAGAGTTAACTGTGAAGTTCTGGTACATTTTTCTTAACACCCAGCCAGCCTGGTATATTGTGAGATTACATCTGCTTCCATTAAAACCAAAACAAAATTATTTTTACATTAAAACTCTTGAAAGTGTGAGTGACATATATAGCTAACAGTTCAAAACCACAAGAGAAATAATCCAATTTAATTGTTTTAAAAACCTTTATAATTTGATGACCTAAGCTTAAAATTTTGGGTGTGAGCATGTTATTTCTAGATCCTAAAAATGACAAAGTCTCAGGCTGATAATTGTACTGTTGCTCTTTGTATGTGTACTTCAAGTGAGCTCATTCAAGAACAAACATGTTTCTAAAGTGTACTGAAAGATACTTGAACTATTTTAATATTGGAGCCCAACTCAGTATCAATGAAATGTCATAATATTTTAATAAGGTTATCTTCATTTTGTTTATGGTGCATCTTCAGAGGAAGTTTATTGGTTGAAAGGCAGTAAGAGATATCTCCAATCCCTCAGTTGTTTCATACCAAAAAGTTGTCTGGGAGTTTGCCTGAAATTAGTTTAATCTCTGTGTATCAGCTGTGTCTATGTTTCAAATACCCTGACATTTACATTTCAGGATTTTAAAATTTTAGACTTTTTAATCTAAACCTTTCTTCTTAAAGCCTGTTCTGCAAAGGCTTTAAGCCTAATAGAAAATTTCATTTTGGCTATCATTTATCACTCCAAAGCCTTTGGGGAAAAAATGTCACACTGCTTCTTTGCCAAGTACAGTAGCTTCATTGAAGAGGAAAAACTCCCTTGGGATGGTTATGAAATATATTTATTACTCTTAAAATGAACTTATAAATGTTTCAGAGAGCTCCTGACAGGAGTAAGTGTATTTCTTAGATACCTTGCCATCACCTGAAAAATACAACATTCTCTGAGGCCTTCCCAAATTACAGAGATCTGTAAGATCTTGTGAGATCCACTGCAGCAGAGGACTGGACTTTTTTGGATCCTCAGTTTGTGATCATACATAAGGGAAGAGTTGGTGGCTGCATGGCTTCTTCTTATGGGTGGCTGCCAGCCTTATGTGATAATTGTTGCTAATCACTGAAATCTGCAGCAGCAGTTTTCCATTGATCCATTGATCATTCCAGTGAGAGAGTAGGGAAGTGTATCTTGCCCCATGTAGCTAGTGCACATCTCAGCGCTGGGGTCATAAATAAAATAATAGGAATTGCTGTGTAGCATCAGCCCTGTGCTTGCTCTAAGTGGTGGCTGTTCAACATCCCATTCTGCCCAGTCAGGTAGGCAGTATTTCTGGGATTGCTTCCACAAGGGAGCATCTTTCAGCTCCCTGTTTTCAGGGTGGGTTTAAATTAATTTTGCATGCCTGGACATTCATAATACATCTGTTTCCTTGGGCTCCAGCTTTAGTCTCAGGCAGGGAACTCTTGCAGTTGCCATTTCTTTTAACTGAGCCTCTCCTGGGGTGCAGCCCAAGCAGGGAGACCAAACAGTTCTTTCTGCAACAGAAAAAATATCCTAATTTCTTCTGGTCAAGTGCTAAATGGTCTCTGTTCTGGTAACAGCTCAGGCCCTGTGTTGGAGAGATATTGTGCTCTCTGTGGTCTGAGCTGTATCCCAGCGGAGGACAAGAAAAATGAGGCTCAAGCAGATGCATTTGTTTAACCCAAGGCATCACAGACACTGTGGCACAAACTTACAGGACAACTTGATTCTATGTTTTCCTGAGGTATTTGTTTTCTGCTTCCAGTGGACACAGCATACAGTGGCTGGAGACTTTCACTGAGCCCTTCTGCAGTTGAGTTTGTCTTCTGAGGGTCTGCATGTTTGTAGTAGAGAGGGGAATTTCAGCTGCACTGCTGCTCACCTCGCCGTGCTGCAATTCATCTGCTGTCACACTTGCATCTCCCCAGGTGTCGAGGCTGGCGAGATGTACAGCACTGTCATTTGCAACTCCCTTTGTGCACTTCCTTTTCTGGAAAGGGCTCTGTGAAACTGAGCTGAAAAGCACCCATCAGAGAAAATAAATACTTCGAAGTGACTTCTGAGCATATAATCAACCTGTGTAATATTAGGACTGTATTAATGATGACTGCTTCTTTCACTTATTTGTGATAATCATTAGTTTATTTGATTTTTTTTTTTCAGTGTGTTTCCTAGAATAACTCTCAACCTGATTGAGATCTCTGATGGTTGTCACATTGCAAATAATCTTAAAATACTGGGTAGGCCTGATCTAAGAGAGGGCATTGGAGAGTAGGCAGATGGCTGTGTCTCTGCTGTGGGAGTTTTCAAAGGGTCTGCGGTTCCTCCAGACTTTTAAAGTGATTATACTGTGTCACACTCATGAATGGGGTGCAAAGGCTTGGGTGGGGGGGAAGGGCTTTGCTTCCTTAATGAGTATGTTTTCAAAGAAAAATTACATTTCCTTGTCACATGAAAGAAAGTAATGTGTACACAAATGCTAGCCATTATTTGGGAAATGGCTCAGGCTCAAAAATTCTGGCTGGAAACCATTAGGAAGAAAAACGTTCTCCACCATCAATTAATGCATTGTTTTTCTTTTCCTTTCATGTTACTAAGCAGGCCAAGAGATAAGGGGCCAGCTGTAATTCATCTTGTCAGATGAGTTTAAGTCACTTCGTGTTATACCGGTCATCTGGAAAAAGAAAACTCCATTTCTTTCTGAGTTGGATTTCTAGATCATATTTTTCAAATTATCATTGCTTTTGCCTAATGTTCTTGTATTCTACATGTATTAATTGAGTGTTCTGATCCAAAAATATATACTACAGTGCTGCCTTTTGTTAAGGTATGTTTGGTGTGATACTTAAAACCAGCCATGTAGATTCTGATAATTAATTGCCCTCTGTTTCTTGAGAGCTGCATCTTCATCACTGACTAATTACAGAGGATGGGATTCACAGGGACAGTTTGAGGTGCTGGTGCTGTCGGCTGGGGTGCACACAGCATTGGTTTTGCCACCTCCAGCAGAAGGGCTGAATGAAAGCTTTGGGAAACGATGATGAGACGTGGCAGTAACACCTTCAATTTTTGCATCTCATCCATCACAGCCCAGAGTACCTCGGTGCCTGTCCTGCAGCCTGAGTGTGCACAGTTACACCACTGGCAGTACTGGAGCTGGCCAGCTGAAGTGCTGGTTGTTTTTTGACTGTCTGTGGTACCACCTGTGTTCAGGTCCAAAGGAAGGGCTGAATGTGGACTGTGCACCTTCATCTACCGTACCAGAGATCCCTGCATGTGTGGCTTCCATCTCTGTCCTTCACTGCAGGTGCTAAGGAAAGTGATGGCAGAAGTTAGTGTTAAAACCAGTCTCAGTGGAAGCTTCTCTGTTGTCAGCTTTTGCAGACAGCTTTGACCACAGGGGATGTGTGACAGACCTAGAAGTGATACAGGTTTGAGTCCTGTGGGCTCCATAACGTGGAGTATTGGCTGGTGAGGATAATAATGTCCTCAGATCTCTTGTTCTGCGCTCTTAACATTTGTATTTTATTGAAACAATAGAATCAAATCTAGTAGCACTTGTCTGATCTCTCTTATGTATCTAAGGTTTTTTTGGGTGCAAGAAAAGATCTTGATTTGTCATTTTAAAGAGTTACAATGTAGGCATTTTTGAATGCCTTTGCTGAAATGCTGTCCCCCAGCTCAGTGCAGCTGTAGAAGGCACTGGTATCTAGAGCCTGTGTTCTGCATTCATAAAGGCCATTTTAAATAGTGTTTTTTTCAGTGTCACTCAGAGTTGTATGCTAACACAAGCAGAGCACATTTCCCAGAGTTAAACTCATTGGGTTTTTTACCCTACCACGTTGATGACAGATACCTTTCCCTGGGCAACAGGAGATATCTCAGCAGTGTTACGGTGCATCATCTCTGCTGGAAATGCTGACAGTATCTGAAGTCAGAGGAGAAATGAGTTGTGGGGACCACTTACCTGGAGCTGGTTCTGCTCTGCGAGGGCTGGATGTGAGACTGGTAAAGACACCTCGATGTAAAGCAGCTGGAGCTCCAAGGCAGGCATACCCTGCATGGTGCTGGTGTTTGTCTGCTGGGATTTGTGTGTGCCTGGAAAGGCTGTGGCTGCTCCGGCAGTGGGGCCAGCTGGCACCGCTGACCCTTACACTCCAGAACAGATTGGTCACATCCCAACTGATGGCTGGGCAGAGCTCCAGAGCTGGGCATGAGACTGGCTTGGGAGAGCAGTGCTTGGTTTGGGGCCAGGTGCTGCCAGGGACCATCTCCCACCATGAGAGTGCAGACCATCGGGTTCCTTCTCCCGGGAGCACCCCCTGGCACTGCTGAATGTGCTGGGATAGATGGAGCCTGCCATCCTCCAAGAGTGATTTTATTAATATGAATCTTATGTAGGAGGACAGCTCTCATTTATGAAATTGGTTCAGTCTTGTGTGGGAAGCTGAGGAGAGGAGGAAGATGAGAAGAGGGATTTAACCCCTTGATTGCTGACAAGCTTTCTTGATTTAAAGAGGAGATCAAATGAGCTATTGCTATGTCACATCAGGGAAGGTTTGCATAGGTCATGCATTGGCTGGGATATATAGCTCTGTTCTGCTGCCTCTGAAGCAGATGTTCAGTAGTTTGTTTGGTGCTTTGTAGTCTGGAAAGAAATGCACTTTGTTCTTCTGTCTGGCCATACTTTTTCAACTGAAATTTCAAATGTTCAGTTGAAAATAATTCTTCCTTTTCTGTCAAAGATGCTTTTCTTTTTATTTGTTTTGACTTTATTATCTCACAAACATAGGGTGGGTGCAGGACACAGCCTGTTGCAGTGTCGTGGTTTAGACAAAGACACCTCCATGTTTCTTCAGCACGGAAATTGTCATGTACAACTCTGAAAGTAGAAAAAATATGAAGGACTATTTATGTGGTTCATGAGCAATTGAAAAAGATAGAGACAAACTCTGCCCTGCACCTCTGCCCAGTCACTTGGGAATAAATTGATATTCCATTTGCTTTACTTGGTCTTTATGGTATCAATTTTCAAGGATAAGTTAAATAAAACACTTGTTCTGTTTGCTTTTAGACACATGGTCAGGGTGTCTAAGAGCAAACATGGAATCAAGAGCAGACTTTAATAGTCTTATACCCATCTGCAAAGTATTTTAGCTATTTCTGTGTTGCAGTTCAGTCTAAACAATTATATAACTTTATTAGTATCTACAGGCTTGCTTAACAGTCCTGACACTATAACATAATCGAATTATATTGTTTATTATTGGGTTTTGAAGTGGTGAGCTTTTCCTCATATTTATTTTTATATGTGTGTACATATATATATCTATGTCATTTGCTGTATGCCTTCATTCCTCTTTTTATCCGTCTTCATTGACTGTACAAATTATATCGAAGGTTGTATAATCCTCTTCTTGTGGTGAACCCATTTTAGTATGTTCCTCTCTTTGTCTTCTGTCATCTTCAGTTGTCTAAAACAAGAGACCACAGCCAGTGTGTGCTTCTATCCCACACACTCCGTGGATGAGATGTGGGCAAGGAATCTTCCCCCTTAGCAGAAACTCATTCTGTAGAGATGCAGGATGACTTCTTAGCAAATGCAGTTAATGATGCTATTCATTTTAATTCTGTTTCAGAATAAATATAGTGGGGTTTAATCTGTGGCTGGCAGGTTTCTTCTTTTGTAAATCACATCTTCTGAGGCTATTTACATGAGATTTTCTTTTTTCTTTTTTTTTNGAGATTTTTTTTTTTTTTTTTTTTTTTTTTTTTTCCCCCTCTCATCATCTATTTTTGGCTACAATCTGGAGAAAAAAATCTCCATCGAATAGATAATACCTCCCACAACAGCTTCCCAGGGCTAAATTGAAGAAGAGAAAAATAGAAAGCTCTGCAGAACTGAAAATCATCAGAACAAGACAGTCCTGGAAGTTTAGTTTCCTGCCTTGGAGGATACTGTCTTTGCATTTTGCAGTTGTGCATTTCTTGTACTACTCCTTTGCAGTGTTTCCTAAAGATTTCTTAATATGTGACTGTGAGGCTCGAAAGAGTAATTCATAGTACATCCAAAGAACTTTGTTAAGCTGGCAACGTTAAACGGATTTCTTTGTTTAGATTTTTGTGGTTTTCTGTTTGTTTCAGTTTTAAACTGGAAAAGGGAAAAAGTCAAACAGTTACATTTGATTCAGAGAGTATTATGTATCTAGTGGAGATTGTAGTTGAATTACTTTTCATATGGTGGAGAGAAGAATGTGCCAGATTATTTTATATTTCACGGAAAACATTGTCACATCAGTATTACGCATATCATCTGAAATTTCTGCCAGATAAGTGCCAAAATATTATAACAAAGCAACTTAATAAATACCCTGCCAATATTAAAAAGTAAAATCAACCTTTGATGTTTTTGTGTGAATGTACTAAAACATCATATTTAGTGCTGTTAATTTATGCTCTGAGAAAAATACAGCCTTTTTGTTCAGTCTACAAGTGTGAAGGTTAATAAATAATCCTTACCAATTCATGATATTGGCCATTTTGAGGGCAAGCTGCAGATGCTGAGCAATATATGATGTAATCAGTGTAAAGAAAATTTCTATTCTTGTGCAACGTATGTCAGCCAGAAGATTTCCAAATTTTGTAGACCTTGTAAACTGACGTGTGACTGTTTTAATCAGAAGCATGCCAACCCCACTGTCTCTTGGGCATCCCAGCATCACAGATTCTGATCCTTGTGATTGATTATCCATTTTTGAAGTGAGTTAGAAAAGAAGTGCGCAGGTTAGAAATATCAGTAAAGCATTCCTCTGAAAATCAGAGGAATAAAAGGAATTATTTTGGCAGAATTAGCTCTTTCTTATACATCTTGAAACCATTGGATTGACCCTGAAATGTTTTCTTCTGAGACGATAACCTCATTTTGTTTATGTCTCATCTGTAGTGCTAAAAATCAGTTTTAGGCATTAGTGTGAAGCAAATTTCCGTGGAGAGATTTCTGTCAAGAAGAGGAAATCATTGTGGTTAATTGTGGTGGTGCTCGTTATGAGCAGCCAGTGGATGTGAAAGGTTTTTCGCTGGCGTGTGAAGCTGCTTTGCAGCCGTCCTTAGGCCTCACAGTAATGACTTTCACAGGTAATGGCAATAACATGTTTTGTGATCCAGTTTTTCTCATGAAGGCATTATGAAATAGTCTCAAAGTAGCAGTACTGCATTTTTGGCATACTGGCATCATTTTGAAGTGGAATGGTAGGTACATTAGGCATAAACAAAAGTGCTTGTAAAACCTGTATGTGTATGTGTTGAGCAGAGTGGGATTCTCTTGAAAATCCTGCCTACAAACCTGAGATAAAATAGAAAACTTTACTAGAGAGAAATTGCAATATTAGTATTTTCTGCTGTTCACATAGATACTACATAGAAGCTGTTAAATTCAGACTTACTTCAAAGAGTAATTTAAAAAAAAAAAGGAATGGTTTAAATAAAAAAAAAAAAGAGTAAAGTTGGATGAGGTCAGAAAAAACCCAAGTTCTTGTTAAAGATTTACAGTGGAAGGAACCAAGAGATGAAAAAGTCATTTTTTAAAAATCAGCTTTCAGTGGAGAGATAATGGTGATAAGGGTGTGATACAACGAGTGTTATCAGGATGATGAGAGAGCTTGTCTGGCCATGGGAATGGGATGGTGCTGCCTTTGTATTTGGGAGAGTCATTTGCTGCAGGGTTCTGGGGCAGGGCAGGAGGCGCTGCCGTCTGCAAAGTGCAAAATCATGAAAAGAGGCTGAGGAATGTGATAAAAAGGTATTCCAGTTGAATCTTTCAGTGTTGTTTGAGTAAAGATAACTCCTCTATGAGAGCTAAAGCCTTTTAGGCTGACCTACTGCTCTGCTGCTCTGTGCCTGCAACAGAAAGTCCTGGGTGTTGATTCTAAGGCAATGGGGTGGTTATTAATTTGTGCTGCTGAGGCCTAGATGCTGCTCAGTAGGACAACTCCATGCCTTCAGTAGTTTTGTGATGGGTGTTTTTCGATGGGAGGTTACCTTTTCTTTAGCTTCATGTGTGCTACATGGGGCAGGGTTGGTGGAGAGGCAGATATTCTTATTTTTTGTTTTTCTCTCTCCCAGACAGAAGAAATACAGAATGATTTTATTTTCACAAAAACAAACAAACAACCAAAAAAAAAA
>VZRN01003464.1:1058641-1081399 GCA_013397935.1 Dasyornis broadbenti | reverse complement strand
TTTTTTTTTTTTTTTTATATCTCCAAGAGCAATTCCATATAAAGCAAATCTGTTGTGTAAAATTTGTTTGCTGCAGTGCACTGTAACTGAGCTTCTTTTCCTCTGAACGTAGAAGGCAGGTGCTGAAACACGCAGGAGCGATGCAGTGCACTTCAGACAGGTGCTGTGTAGGAAACCTGAAATGTTGGAAAGGTGTTGGAAGGCGGGAGACACATGCCTATGTGCCTTTGCAGTCATCAAGACATACTGATAGCTCTTAGGGGGGGAAATGAGGGAAAATTTACAGTGACAGTAGTATTCCAGTAGTGTAGAGTGCATGACATGCTGCCCTTTCGATAATTTCTTCCATATTGGTCTAGTTTGTAGGCTCTTCCTTGCTAAGTAGTTTGTTTTTCAGATGTCACTGAGCATCTGCAGCCCTCCTTCAGGAGGAGGGTTGTGTCTCTGTGTGGACACAATAATTGTAAAAATCAGACCTTTGGTATTTAGATGGAAAGGGTCAAATACATCAAACGAGTGTTCTTTAACATCGTAGTCCTGAATATATATTCAGTAAATTGCCATTTTTTATTTAAAGATTTTAACCTAGTTTCAGACAGTCTTTTGAAGAGGCCAGAGTGCCAGAGGGCCTTTAGACTTGCAGGTGAAGCCCTACTTTCACTGCCTTTTTCCCATATGACTGAGGATGCCACCATTTCTGGAAGCAGCAGTTGACTAAATATCCAGATATTTTCTGTGATTCTATGGATATTTCTACCATATGGTGGAAACATTTCTTGAAAGAAGGACAGAGTTGGTGGAGTAAAAAGAAGTGCTCCAACATTCCCATCCAAAATCCATGTCTGCCTTGGCACAACATGACAGAAATAGGAAGTTCAAATTCTTCTTTCTTTCCAAGAAGCTATTAATGCTGAGCATTGTAGACAGACAGCCTCACCTGGTGTTTCACATCCTGCTGGGCTTCCTTCTCTGCTGCTCACTCCTAATCTCCAATTTTTCTAAAGGAAGTCCATGGAAGAGGCTAAAGCTGAACAGTGCATCTCAGAGCGTTGCTCCCAAGTCATCCTCACTTTATCCCCAGTAAATCTGACATAGACTAAACTTGGACAGAATGAATCTATCCAGTGCAAAAGGATAAAATGTGTCCAGTGAAGAGCTCTCTAGAGCCTTTTACTAGCCAAACCCCCTTTTAAAAATTGTTTTAATTATAGTATTTTCCAGTCAATCCACCCATTATGCATTAGGCTTCCCAGTCCTGGAGAATATCCTGCTGGCGTGCTGTTCATAACTGATATTAAAGGTTCTGTGTCTGGAACAGAAAGGAAGTTCATTCCATGTTTTCAGATCGTCAGGAGGTTGTAGGGAAGAGCTGACCTGGCATTTTTTCATTTTTGCAAGGCTGCAAAGTAACAGTTTAAATTGTTAAAAATTTTCTTTACTAAAAAAAAGTGGTTGCTAACCCAGAAACAGAATCTCCTCCAGCTTTCAGTGGCTGTTTCTTCAGGAACCTGTGAATGGAAGAAGGAAGAGGCTTTCTCCAGCAGTTAGCATTTGAGTCAGTTTGATAGGTTGGGATGGCAGGTGAATTTAGGAATCTGATGCCAGATGAGCCCTGAAATACTTCTTGGTGCTGTGACCTGTGTGAGTGTGGTATTTGTGTGTTGACACCCTCTATCTCAATGTTCTCTTGTTTTTGATGATGTGTCACAAGGATGAGCTGGATGTGTTACAGAAATACATCTGTCCAGGTTTTGTTAAAATGAGGGATTGCTGAGCTGTTTCCATGCCATGTGCCTTGTAAGCTTTCATTTACTCAGTAGTTCACCTTCCCTTGTCCTATTCTAAAGTTTCCAACCCTTGCTCAGGTCCTGCCAGCTTCTGTTTAGAGAAAAGGAGGAAGTTTGCAGTACCTGGGTTATTTTCAGTGTTAATCTAGGCCCAAACACAACCAGGAATTCTAACTGAGAACTGTGGACTTCTTTGGAGGTAGCCAGGATTATTGAATGACCGTAACATTCGGCTTGATGTTCATACAGGTCAGCTGGTGGCAATGGAGGAAGAAGAAAAGCTCACAAACCAGAGATTTTCTAGGAAGGCAGGGACTGAAAGCAGCCCCATGACCCAGCAGACCCAGTCTCATCATTCCTCACTGACATGAGGATGGCTGCGCCTCTCCATCAATTCCCTTTGCCCCAGCTGCCAAGGCTGGATGTTTATCCATTGCTGTCAGGACAGAGGAGGGACTTCATTTGTGTGCCATGAGCATGGCAACAGAAGACTAGAGAGCAATTCCAGTGTTTCCACACCAAACCCTTCCTTGCAAACCCAAAGTGGGTGCAGGAGAAGAATGGGAGGAGTGAAGATCTGGTTCAAGTCCTCCAGCAGCCAGCCAGTGTCCCAGCTGGAGACCTTGTTTTGTTTCTCCCTCTTCCATGGGAGGATCATTGAAACGGTCCTTAAAACTCTGCTGGTTCACCTGTGCTCTGCAATTGTCTATCACACCACAAATACAAATGGTTTAACAAGTAAACAGAATTTTAAGCAGATTATACAGACAGTTGAAAAACACAGGAAAAAAAAAAGCTTAAAGCCTCAAAATAGCTGTTTTCAATTTTCACTGCTTGAATAGAGTTTCAGAAGGATTTAACCTTTGTTCTTTGATCATGACACAAAAGAATATATACATGCAAACGAGGAGGCTGAGGTAATGATTATATGCAAAGATGCTGCTAAGTATATAATTAAAAACTGCCCTGTGAGACACCCCCAAATTTTATATCCTAATTTTATTTTATACTGCCATTTAGAGGAGGGATGAATTTACCTCTCCCACGCTCTCTTTGCACCTGTTTCGTATAATGGGCAGATTCAAAATTCATCTTTGTAGGAAGTCTGCTCTATATTATTCAGATAATATTATGCAGTATTTGTTAACCTAAATTTTGCCCCCATCAAATACTTCAGTCTAGACTAATTGGCTGCAGTACTTAGCATTTAAATTATCAAGCAATGGGGTCTGTGAAAATTGATCTCCCAATGTTTGATACTAATTCTTTGTTTTCTATTTCTTCGCTGAGAAAATTGCAGCAATTGTTCTGCAAAGCTTGAAGCGAAGGAAATAAGTGTAGACTTACAGCCTCACGAATGTCAGGAAGAGATTTTTATTTTAGGACGTGGTTATTTTATGTGATGGGATGCTGAAATCAGGAATTCTGTAACCTTGGAATCATAAAATATCACATTGCAACACACAGCACATAAAGTTACAATGCAATGAAGTATGTAAAGATAATACTGGTGGACCAAGGCAATTCTATAGTGGTCCTTATAGTTTCTGTTCTGTCACTAATATTTTTGTACTCTTGATTGTAACTTCTATGGCTTTTCTTCCCTAACACGACTTGATGTCTCTTCACATTTGTATGTTCTGCAGAGCAGGGCCTTGATACCAGCAGAGACGTCTGCGGCAGTGCAAGGACTAATAATAGAGTTTCAGAATACAATGAACTGCAGCAGCCAGGTTTTCTACTGAGAAAGGTGGGGAATTTACATTTACTGGGATTTTCTTTGTCCTAATTCACAAGTTGCTGCATTGTTTTGAAATAACTTCCCCCATAAAACATACTTCTCTTACATAATCTGACCAACAGAAAACACTTCAGTGCCTGTGATGCTGGAAAAATCCATTGCTGTTCTTCCCAGGCAGGAGCATTTCTCAGAGCTGTTAGCAGCAGCACTTGCAGTACGTGTGTTCCTGGCTTCTCCATCTCATATATCCATTTTAAGGAAAGGGAGGTAAGGTTGAGGAGTACCAGATACACTTATTGATCCTCAGTGTCTAAGATTATGTCTAGATACCAGTGTGCTTCTGTGACCCTTGCTGTAGTTGCATAGGTTCCAGCAATGAATGCATCTAAACAAAATGGGTATTAGCACTGATAAACTCAGACAGGAACAAAAAAGCCTTGTAGATGTGGTGTTTAACAGATACTCTACAGATTGTAGTCAGAGCAGACTTACAGTGAGGTTAGATCTGAGTAATGAGCTCATACTTGGGAAGGGGATTGATTCCTCCTAAGATTTTGGAAGCTTTATTGGAAAAGCAAAGGGGCCAGCCAGTGACCTAGGAGTTGCAGAAGAGGAAGACAAGCTGTTGCACTGTCTGCAGTTACCTGACATGTAACGCCAATCATTACTCTTCACGTGGAAAGACCATCAAGGAGCTGTGCTTCTGCACTAGGAGCTGTTTGCTATAAATCCCAACTTTATTTGTAGCACTTCATGGCTATGGAAATGTTTCCCTTTCTCAGTTCAATACTTCTCGTGCTCTGTGCCTTAAGTTACATACTTGCATTTTATTAATGCTGCTGGCAGTTCATCTAATGGGGAGGGCTGCGGTCCATCATCAGATTCTGGTCACAACGCTCTCATGCTGCTTGCTAGCTGTATTCTCATCTGGCACAGGATCCTGTGCCTGCAGTGCTCTGTTGGCATTGGGCTGCCCCATAATAATGAATGATTTGTCTCTGGGTCACTGGAACTAACAGGCTGCCTTCCCGCCTGGCACTGGATTTCCAGGAGCACGGTCTCTCCAGGAGCCTGTGCTGTCCCCGTAGCTTTTGCAGAGAGTGGGGGAGACAGTGCAGGGATGTGAGGACCAGGCAGGTGCTGGGCAAGGAGGCTGGAGTCAAAGTGGGGCATCTCAGCGCTGGGCCCCCAAGGCTCTGGGTGCCCCGCCACGTACACGGCGTGTGGCTCAGGCTTTGTGGGCTCTGAAGGAGCAGCCAGCTGCAGGAGAAGCGTTTCTTTGTGAATACAGAAAATAGAAGGCAAAGGAGCGTGGGTGTTTCATGCACAGGGTAGCTGTAATTACAGATTTGGATTCCTGGCAGCATTGAATGCACTGGAGGAGCCAGGGCCAGATGGGCAGAGCCTCCTGGTGCCTACCAGGAACTGTTTCAGTGCATTTGCCTAGTATCAATCACCAATTTGTGCAACTTGGTTTTTGTAGATTTTTTTTTTTTCTTTTTTTTTTTTTTTTTTTAATTCTAAATAGCAGCAAACAAATAGCAAACTCACATGCCTCACACAGCATCTCTTCATTGCTGTTAAAATAGAGGCAGATGAACAGAAACTGGAATGACTCTCTAATTTATCTGTGATGACCACTGTTTATTTCTTGGGGGAAGAGGAGGTGTCTTCCTTTGTAAGCTTCTCAGCTGTCTCCTTAGATGTACTGACTCCTGCAAATAATAATGTAATTGCTGTTGTAATGAAGCTCAGGTAACAGGGGATGGAAAAATGCTGCTCTTCAGAGCCAGAAGGCAAAATTCAAAGGGCAGGTGATGCGATTCCTTAAGGCTGTACAGGATGTACGTGCAGGAAAAGGGTTTTGAACTATCTTTGGTAATTTTGTACCAGCCATTTCAAAATCAGGTGAGAGAATAAGGCTTAATCCCATCCATTCTCAAGGAAAGCTTTGTCATCCATTTCAGGATGCACTAGGAATGGCCTTTATTTAATCAGTTTTGCTTATTACAGCTAAGCTTTGGGTATGTGCTCTGGAAGGTAAGCCAAGGTCACACAGACCACCACTATGTGAATGACCTGCCTGGGAACACCCTCTGCCCTGTGAAAAAGGGGAGTTTTCTTGTTCCGCCTGCATGCTGGTTTCTGCCACACCATACAGTGTCCTCAAGTGTGGCTGAACTCATGAACTCAATGCAACAAATCCTGTACTAATATACGGGTATTCACTCTTACACAGAAATACAGCTTTAATCACGTTTTTTAACTAGAGCAGAAAAAGTAAATTTTAGAGTGTGTTATTTGTAGGGTTTATGGAAGACAGTTTTGCTTTTTTTGTTGTTATTACTGAAGACTATTTGGTTTTTTACACGTCAGTGACTATAACAGGATTGGCTGATGTTTTGGCAAAATTCTCAATGAGCCACAAGCAAATTAGTTATTTCCTCTTCTTGACTATTATGTACAGTTGCTCACTGCTGTTGAACAGTTACTGTAGATCAGTGGGTAACACAAGAATCAAGCAGGTATGTGAACATTGCATAGGGGATGGAGGATTTTCCTTTATGGAGGCTGTTTCTGTATTTACCTGCCATGTTGGCAACCTTCCTGATCTTGCCTGGAATGCAATCCTTGCAGCAGGTGACCAGCAGCTTCAGTAGGTGGTGGTGTTGGACCCTGTGCCTTTCCTTTTTTGGTTTACTTCCTGTTCTCCAGTGATGGTGTGACAGTATCACCCCTCTCCCCTGTCCCCCCTCTCCTTTTAGTAAATCAATAATCCTTAGGGGGTGGAGAAAATTTTGAAATTGGGCCTTTGGCATACACTAGAAGTTAAAAAACAAGGGAGGAAGAACGTGAGCGTGGTACAAATCACTCATAACCTGAAGGATGAAGCCAAGATTATTTATTAAAGCTGATGGTGGCAGTATTGCAGGACATCAAGTAACTGGTGATTTAGGCAAATTGTAAAAATTAAGTTTCTCAATAAAAGTGTGTAAATCTTCATTCAGATTTGGCCTTACTGCCTGAGCTTCTGCTTCTGACGGGTGGCCAAGATAAACAGAGCTATGCTGTTATGAGAATGACCTGTTTGTGGCTGGAAGAATTGGCAACAGTGTTGTGAATCAATCTGCATGAAGGAATGACTGTGAACATCTAATTAATAGAATTCAGGCCAATTTAGTGTTCAGAAATAGTATATGAACAAAATATTGCCGTTGTTTTCCGTTCCTGCTTGTCACTTGTAATTGTTTTTTTTTTCATGTTTTCATACATAGTAGAAGTCCTGAGAATAACTCAGGAATAATTCATTACACCTGTTCCATAGGATGATTAATCATTATGATTCAGATCTACTGGATATATGGTCATTAGCATAAATAATGTTATTTCTCTTTTCTTGATCAGACGATTGTTCTGCAACACCTTATGGTCCATGATTAGGTAAACCATAGCCAACCGCTCAACTACTTTCCCAGATATTTGAATAGAGTACTTTTTGATGCAAACAGACTGAAGAATCAAAAGAGAAATTTCTAAATTCTGTAAAAGATTTTACTTAATACTATCTTGAGCAGTCAGTATCAAGCTCACTATTTTCTGAGTGTTCACAGAGATGCCTTCTTTCCTGATGGAGATCTGTAGGTTGAAATGTCATTAATTGATGCAGTGAAGCTGATCATATTAAAACATCAAGACTCCATTTAATCTTCTGTGGCATTCCTCCTGTAGTCCTGTTTGAGACTGGCACAGTATTCTAAAAAGGTTGTCAAAAATGCCAGAATGAGGGAAATAATAATTTCCACAAGCAGGCTGTCTACACTTTGCGATACAGCTGTGTGCAGCCATTCCTCTCTGCCACAGGGGCATACAGCTGACTTGTGGTTCCCACTTTGGTTCGCCAGAACCCTCAGAGCTTTTTTGGCAAAGCTGCTTCCTTGCCAGTTGGTCCCCACTCCATATATATCTGTAGGGTTATTCTGTATGGGATGCAGGACTTCATACTTGTCATGCTGAGCTTCAGGAGCCTCCTGTCAGAGCATTCCTCCAGCACATTGACCACCTACTTGGTCCCACCCAGGGCCTTGCTGAGGCCATGCTCTGTCCCACTGTTCAGGTGGTTCATGAAGACATCCAGCAGAGTTGGCTCCAGTGTCAGTCCCTCAGACACTGCTAGAAACTGGCCTCTAGATGGACTTTGTATCACTGGCCACCATCCTTTGAGTCAAGGATACAGTCAATTTTCCACTCACAATGCTCATATTTCTAGTTCCTGTCTCACCAGTTGGGCCATGTAAATTAGGAATAACTCCATGTCTCAAGTAAAGGACTCTCAGTCCTCTGCCCTTCTCCTACATCAAAACCTCCTCCAAACAGTAAGAAAAAGTTGACGAGAACGATAACTCTGGAGAAATAGTTCTTTTTGTAATCATGTTACATGATGATGATGATGATGATAGATGCTGTTGAGAGTCAGGTCTAGGTTCTTCATCACCTCTGCAGCTCAGATATGTGGACACACACCCTCCCAGTTTGTTGTCCCTCTTCTTGGGTGAATTCTGATTTACATGTCGCCTAGCAAATGGAAATTATTTTGGCAGTCATTTAATCAGCAGATCTGATTTGTCACTAATTCCTCTTTGAGTTTATGGGTCCCTCCTATTAAATACAGGGACAGGGCTCCTGTTGCCATTGCTCGTTCCTTTTAGCAGCTGTTCCCAGGGCTGAGGCTCAGCTCTAATCTCCTTTGCTAAAATGAAGTGCAGGACAGTGTCTAAAAGGAGGTGTGATTGCTCAGCACTGGGGGGGAAAGCTTTGAGACCAACACCTACATCAACACATTTAACATTATATACTGGGGTGATGATCATATGACTGTTTTGTGCATCATATATGAATTACAAGTACTGAAGAAGAAATTTTGGCCAAAGAGAATTTAAGAAAAAAAAGTAATGCGAGTGTTTCAGTTTGTTTAAAAAGTATTGCTCAGGATTGTTGTCATCCCCTTACATTCTGTTTCTTCATTCTTGACTCTCCTTCTCTACTTTCTTTCCATTTTTCTTGCCATTACTTCTGCCGTCAGGCTGTACTCCTCCTGTTAGGACCTGGGAGAGTGTTTTTAAATACAGATTATCCTGTTAATGTCTGGGTGAAGGGGTTGCAGCATGGTATGTGAACCATGGAGATGGTCCAAGGGCAGGTATTTACATTTCTTGCTAATAGTCTACTCAAAACCTAATTTAGGGTATCAGGAAAACTGATGGAGTCATGTTGGACTGCAGATCAGGGCTTCCTGCAGCCATTCCAGTCAGTTCTAGCAAAACGAAAATGCTGCTGCAGTTAATTATATCAAATAGTTCTTGCTTACTATGGTATCTGGGAGCTCTGTGGCAGAGGACGTTTAATAGAGCAAGAAAACTCTATGGAATGTTAACAGTCAGAAATAGATACCTCTGGACACTTGGACATGTCTACATTTACTCTAATTGTGTAACTCCCTGGGTGTGTCACTTTGGGATTTAACTGAAAAGTTCAAGGAGAGACATCTGATACTTTTTCTTCTTCTTTTTTTTTTTTTTTTTAAATGTAAACTGCAGTATGTAAATCTTAAGCATCAAATGTTGAAATAATGAAATTTCTTTAAAACGCGCATTTAGATTGTCAACTTAATAGCAAATAATTTACAGGAAAATTAATGCTGAACAGACATGAAGAGCTTTTAGTTTCACATTCCATTTGGAAAGTGTTCTATTTGAAAGAAAATGAAAGAATGAGGGGGAAAAAGTGTGTTTTTTTTAAAGACAATGTATTTGAATGCGAAGGAATGTAGACAAATGTAGACCAGGCTGATTTGGCTGGTCTACTGATGTAAATTAGACTGCTGTGGCTGCTTTTCCCTCAGATGGAGCTGGAGCACTTGTCCAGGTTGCTGAGGTGGAGTTGCCTCAAAGGAGTACACAAGTGGTACCTCAAGCACATGATTTAGGATGAAATGAGCTGTGTTTGTGAGGACTGTCATAAATAATTTTCGTTCGTGCCTACACATTTAGGTCATCTCTATATGTATTGCAGGGCACAAGTATGTTAAGTATTTAAAAATATATTTTAGAAGTTGACGGTCTGGGTTTAGATATGCTCCATTTCAATGCGAACAAAAAAAAGCTCAGGAAGAATCCCAAGCATGCTTTGTCCTTAAATCTAAGCACTGTTCTCTTCGAGTCAAGTAACTACAGTTTCCTTGGTGATCTTCATGTGTCAAGCCCTGAAGATTTAACTTTTTGTTAATAGTTTTCTATTTTAAAGAAAATATTCTTGGCAAGAATCAACAGAGCTTGCCAAAGGCATGTTATTAAATAATGGGTGGTCCAAATGTAGGCTTCTGGCTTGGGGTATCCAGCTTTTTTGCTTAAGCAGGCACTTTTTGTACTTACTGCTTTTGCTTACAGATATTATAAGTTACTAGAAATTGCATGTTCCCATTTTATTATGAAAAAAAAAGGGAAAATTTCCATATATTTGTCTATGAGGTTGTGTCTCATTTGCAAAGTTAAGAATCTGCAGGTGTTTGCATATACATAAAAAGTGGAAATAGGGGAGCAAAAAATTCCTATGTACGTGTGTATGTAATTTCTAAAACTCACATCTTGTGTTGTTAGGAAGTTTTACTCCTTATGGAATTGCTACTTAAGGATTCTGAATTGTGTTTATCTGCAAGTAAACTTGAGTCCTCAGTTATTCATGTGTGACTCTATTCTCTTTATACCCCAGGACCACCATAGTAATCCTCTTAAAAACCCTTAGGTGCTGTGTATATGCCCCAGTGAAATTGGAGGGATGCTTTGGGCAAGTTCCTGGTCAAAGATGGAGAGGAACAAATGGAGTTTGAGTCCAGGCAGAGGCCAAGATTCTGGCTGTTAGGTGAAAATGTATTTTGTTTTGCAAAGGAAGCAACCGTGACACAGTGGTGTCTGAAATCCTTCCGTACAAATCCAATCATGTTAATCTTATAAGGTACTTCTTTAGTGCAGATACTCCTTTACTTTCACTGTATTGTTTCTTCTTCTGCCTTGCAAAAAAAAAAAATTGCCAGAAATGGAGTTAATCAAGCTGTTGGTAGTGATGTGAATGAAGAGTATGCAACGAGCAAGAAAGGTAAATGAATATGACAAGTGGGATAGAAATAAGCCTTTTTCCAAATGGGACAAGACATGCTATGTGGGCTGAAGGGTTCACAGTCCAAAGTTAGGTGATCAGAAGCAGCAGAGAAGAGGAAAAGAGGGCAGTGATGCAAAATTCATGTAGTGTGCTCATCCACCTAAGCATATGTTCACCCCTTCATGGGGTGGCTCAAGGTGTGGACTCTGAAGATAAGTTGCAATCATGATTTTTTTTTTTTTTTTTTTTAATACTTTCCCTTAAGTATGAGGAACGTGGAGTGAGATTTAGAGTCAGAGTAAGAGAAGGACAGGTGGGAAGTCCAAGGGCCAGAGGTAGTAGAGCAGATGGCAAAGGCTGGGACAGGTTGTCTCTGTTGTCTCCAGGGAAGCTGGAGCTCCCTGCTGGAGAGGCAGCTGCAGGTTGTGGCTGGAGGGCCAGGGAGTGGGCAGAGCTGGGGTCAGAATTGCTGTGCAGACACCTTTTATGGCAGAGACTGGAGAGCTGAGCAGGCCAGGGGACCCTTGCACTTTCCTTGTGCTCTGCCCACAGAATTTCTTATTTTCATCATCCTTGCAAGGAGGCCACCTGAAGCAGTGAATGAAATATGGGACCTTCTCCTATCGATGCTCGTCACATCAAAGCAGAGTGTCAGGAGGAATCAGAGCTGATGTGATTTTGTCATCACACCAGTACGGGGATACTTGACAAACCAGACCAGAAACAGTCCCATTCATCTTCTGATACGCTGAAAATAGATATACTTTCAGTGGACTTGAGGAATCTGTACAATATTCTTCTAAGTCCAAAGAAATTTGCTGCTATAAATTTAGTCTGAAGGTGGGTGACCCTGTTGTATTGTGGCTCTGCCCTGGGTGGGGAGGGGAAGATGCAGAGATTTCCTGATGCTGAGGTCACATCTCTCCTGATTTTTTTTTTTCCTGCCTTTCTTTCTTTGCCATGCTGGACATTTAGATGCTGTGTCTCAAAGTAACACATCTTATTTTAATTTTGTGAAACTCATACGAAGACAAGACATGTAATTAAATCACCATTGCCTTGGCATAAACTATGTCAGTCTTTAATGGAAACATAGTTAAATGTAAAAGGATTTCTTTTGTTAAGTATTCTGCTTATTTATGTGGCCTTGCAAAGATGATAAAAACTGCTGGAGATTTTCCCTATCCTGCTCTCTTAGTTATCTATCCCCAGATCCCTTGTAGCACAAAAATTATTTTGCTTTTTTTTTGTTCTGTCAGCGAAACATAATTGAGCTTTTAACAGTCTTGGAGGCAGAGTGGCTTCTTTTTCCTACTTCCCGTCTCTTTACCAAGTCATCAGAGGGCAGCAACTCCAGCATCAATTGTCAGTTTTGGAGGAGCAAGTTTACTTTAATGTCTTTGAAGGTCACCCCAGAGGACTGGAGGAGAGGCAAGGGCAGCGCTGAGGTCCGGAGCCAGCTCTCTGCATGCATGGTTGGATGTTTGTGTAGCTCTTGGCTGTAGAAGGGAGGCTGGTGGCTCCCACCTCACTAGCAAATCCCTTTGGAAGTGTTCCCTGTACGGATACTTTCCTAGCAGCCACACTAGGAGCACCTGGCAGAAATGTGATCTGTGTGTGGCACGGGCGGGTGTGGTGCTTTGCACGCCCTGCTGTAGGTAAAGCTCTTCTGTAAGCACCTCTTAATTATATTGTTTTTAGCTCCCAGCATGTTTTCTTGGAGCCTTTTGCCAGAATTTGATGCTCACTTTCCTATACTCATCTGATAAATGGAGACATAGATTTTTTTTGTTAGGGAGATTGGCTGATTTCCTTCAATCATCTCCTGCTGCAATTACCTATTTCTTAATGATAAGAAATGCTTGACTGATACGTGGTTGGCAATCTGATACAAGGCTATAATTATGAACTAGCTAGATTCTGTTTCCTTAACATTCATGATCTTTAAAAAAATAATCTTCTTCCCATCGTTTTCTCAAATAGGAAAAAAACCAGTGAAATATTGGCAGAATGGAGCAAAAGTTGTTCCAAAAAGCATTGCCCTGGGGAATCTGAAGAAGCTCTGTACTGAGAGCTACTTTACTTCTTCTGTCTCCAGTGGTGACATTCAGAAGCGCATCATTTAGGACATTAATATTTTCCTTAGATGTATATTTCATAAAAAGATGGAGGCTCTAGCTGAATTCTTAACTTTCTGCCATGGTTTTCAAGATCAGAAAACACCACCTCGTATAATTTGAGACCTTACAAGTTCCCACATACTATGACAGTGTGTCCAGATAAAATGTGCAGATGGACATGAAAGCAAATAGAGCAGTAGATGAATTGCTCTGGGTTTTCTTTATGGTATCATCCACAATTCCTGCGCTGATGGAGCACCAGTTCCTGCTGACTGAAGGGAAGTGGTGTCTTTGCTGCCTTTCCCAGGCAGAGCCCCCTCCCTCCCCTCCTGACTGCAGGTCTCACAGGCTTTGTGCAACAGAGCTGCCAAAGGAGATTGCAGGTCTCTTCACCAGTATTAACCCTTGCACTTTTCACACCTCCGGCAGCATGGATAATCCATAAATCTGCTTCTCCAAGTCATATCTTCAAGGAATGCTCGAGCTGAGGCCAAGAGAATGAATCTACCTCTGTGGCCAGGGATTGTGACAGCCAGAAAAGCCTAGGTGTCATAATGGACAACATTTAGTTCCTTTCGTCTGTGCAAAGCCAGCTGTGTTCAGTTGTTCTCAAGTCATATGTCCTTAAATTTATAATGCAGTTCAAGAATGCAGCCTGCAAGCCTGTCCTTGCACTACATGGTAACTCTGTGGAGCTTGCAAAAAACAGACAACCTTGCATTGTGGGGCTGACTTATTTTTTGTGGACACACTGATCACAACCCCTATTCCCTGTTCCCCTGAGCCATTGCGGGAGAGGACGTGAAGAATTCAGGAGTGAAGCTCAGCCAAGAAGGAAGGGAGGGATGTGGAGAATGTGTTTTAAAATTTGGTTTGATCTCTCATTACCTTGCTCACACTTGGTTGGTCATAGATTAAACTAATTTCTGCAAGCTGAGTCTAGTTTGCCTGTGGTGGTAAGTGGAGAGTGATCTCTCCCTGTCCTTATCTTGACCCACAAGCCTTTCATTGTATTATCTCAGGAGAGGAGTGCTAGAGAGGCTTTGGTCAGCACCTGGCATCCAGCCAGGGTCAACCCACCATTAATATATTTTATATATATTTCCTGTTAAGTAGGAATTAAATATTGCAGTTCTGTAGAAACACTGAAATGAAAAGTAGATCTACTTGTTTACTAGTTTGTTAATTTAATGTTTTCCCTGGAATACAGTATCTTTGCAGTTTTGGAAACAGATAGGAAAAGTGGTCCTCACCTTTCTGTGTTGGTATTGCTGATGATCTGGTCAGTCGGAATTTAGCTGTGAAAGATAAATATTTCTTATTGGAACAGTATCTGCAGTGACACATCTCAATTCAGAATATTAAATTTCCCCAGGCTGAAGACAGGCAATGAGTTATTACTCTGAAAAATGCTTCAAAGTAAAATAAACCACTTTGGAAGTGCTCTGCCTCTTTCTAGCAAGGAGCTGCTGAAGGAGCTGCCAATGGACTTGGAAGGTGCTTTGCACCTCCAGTGCAGTCAGGGAGCCGGGATGGGGTGGATGGGAGCTCATTGCTCAGCTTTCCTTTTCGGCACCATTACATTCCCGGGGAGAACAGATGGCGCAGTGTTTCTCCAGTGGTGCTGTGATGCAGGAATATGAAAAAATACCTCATCTAAAACATGGTGCAAGAGAGCAGGGAACTTCAGACCGTTAACCTTCATCCAATCTTGCTTAACTTAGAGATGTGGATTTATTCATAAGCATGTTAAATATAACTAAAATCACATGCAGCGTTGTGAAAACCTGATCGGAGTACAGTAATAATAATAAAAAAAGATAATATATTTGTACATGTTTTAAAAAAAAGAAGAAAAAGGATCAGTACCCAATTAAGAACAAATACTGTGCCACAAAAATATTTGTTTTAACCAGATGGTCTTAAGTAATGCAGTCAGAGCTGTGGTCACAGTACATTAGTTTTGTTTCCATAGTAACACTAGTTTGGCAGACTGAGTTATTTAGATCTGCACTGCAGTGTTCATAGTCTAATCCTCATATACATGCTTTTATTGAAATTGAAAACGATACTTAGGTGATCACGCACACTTAAATAGGTGCAGACATGAGAAGTCAAATTTCCCCAAAGCAAGAATGTCCACAGGTACAAATGGTGTTTACTGTGTAATACTGGTTTTAATTTTGTACTAAATATAGTGTAAATAAAAACATATAACTATAAATTTAAATATAAGCACTGGGCTGCCTTTTGGGCTGAGTGTGCTGGAGGTAGCTCTTGAGTGGTAAGGGACAAAGCTTAACTCTGACTTTTCTGTTCCTGTGAAACTTTGAAACAAGTTAAAAGGAAAATAACTATAATCAGCTAATTGTAACTTATGACATGCATACTGATATGTGTTGAGGAGCTGAATTGTGCAGTGCCTTCAAAGGTTTTTCCATGAAAGGAATCTAATTTAGATATAGTAAATCTAATTATTTGGCATGATAATTTGTATGCTTACAGAATATGCTTCAAATAATTAAGAACAACGGGGATTTGTGACATTTGGACTCAAACAGTTTTGCCAGATGGCAACAGCCAGAATTGTAATACATTGTTTATTGGAGAAAAAGGAGAACAGGTACCACAGCACTTTGGGACACAGAGTGGATGTCCAGGTCCATCTGCAGCTGGAAATATCAGCCTATAGCACAGTAGGATTAACTAACTGTATCTTTTCTAAGCTGGTCAAAGTTTGCACTCTTTCAGACATTTAGGAAAGGATTATTTCCTTGGAGCATTGACAGCAAGATGATGGATTTTCTGTACACTGCCACCAAAAGTGACCTTGGCTGTCCAAGGTGCTTCAAACCAGCAATTTTCCTTTTGCTCTTTGGCACTCCAGCAACACCCTAATTACAAAAGGCCTTGCGGCATTCAGAAGTAGGAAAGGATTCAGAATTGGCTTAACAAGTTTTGACAAAGGCCAATAATCTAGTTGAAAACAAATGTGCTTTCCTTTTCAACCACAAGTGAAGAAATCAAACATAACTTTATCTTAGTTCTTGTTGATCATTAAAAATAAGAGAAAAATGTCATCTTAAGGTAATGTTACTGTGTATGAAGTAGATAAAACCCATTTTTTTTTATTTTTAACACTAGTGTGTTGGGCACTTATACAAAAAGTGAACATATTTTACTATATGAACTTGTGTGCCTGTTGTACTTTCTCCAGGGTATCTGGCTTGCTTTTCATTCAAAGTATTAGTGTCCGGTTATTTTTAAAGTTGTTTTAGGAAAAAAAAGAAGGGGTTGTAGGGGGAATGTTTTAATATTTGATGTGTAATTTCCCTCTGCCAGAGCAGGGATGCTGGTCACAGCCTTATTTAAATCTGAGAACCCTGAACTAGGCATCATGGGCCCTGCAGAGGGAGAGTCACATGGTTTGTATGAATTGAGTTCTCCATTATTCTTTGAAAATGCCTCTAACACTGAGATTCTGGGCAGGCAAAGGACTTGCATGAGGAAGGGTCAGGAATGTTTATTTCTGTCATGTCAAAGTTATTGTACACAAAAAAGTGATTTTTCCACCCCTTTTCATTGTTTTCCATAAAATTAATGCCTTTTTGTAAACTTTAGCCTAGTGGCTGACCCTTTGCTTTGTATTTTGAAAGCTGTTCCTTGGATTTTGTGTTGCAAAATTATGTAGCTGTGGTTATATCTGTGAATAGCATCCTGTAATATAAAAAGTAATTTTAAAGCAAAATTAAGTACAGATGTAATAAAGAAAAGCATACATATCATTTTTAATACCCCACACTGTGCCTGCGTGTTGCAGCATACACAGAAAATATCATGACACTTTGCAGTCACCTTGAATACGTAAGGAGTGATGAGTTTAAATCATGAACATCAGTTTGGAAATGACGCAAATAGAAATATTTTTATTTCCATTAGAAGAAACACCTGAGAATTCAGTGACTGAAGGAGGTTAGGGGAAATTATTTTGAACTGCTTGTTATGGGCTTTTTGCTTTGCCTTTGATGTAACATTCAGTAGAGTTTACAGAAATAGCTTGGCTCACAAATAATTTATGTCCCATTGATCTTCTAGATCATCCTGAACTAAGATAAAATGTTTGTGGTCAGTTTTTCAGCTCCCCACATGGTTTCAGTGTTGGGTGGGTTTTTTTTTTTTTTACTAAAACTTTGCTTAGCAGTGGAAGAGAAGAAATTTGGTTTTCATTTCTGAGTGGGAAGTGTAAGCTAAGGAATGCCTTTGCAGGGCAACAATTATTAGAAATAGATTTTAGAGGAGAGCTGCTTTAGGGGGTGTGTTGGGGGTGCAGGATGGGGCTCTGCTGGCTCTACACCCTGCCTGCCAGGCAGCTGGAAGTGTTCTGTGACACACAGCAGTGACGTGCCTGCCCTGCGCTCAGGTAGAGTTGCGTGACATTTGGCCAGCTCAGGGCAGCAGACTCAGCCAGCCCACCTTCATGTTCAAAAGACCTTGGTAGAAGTGCACCAAGTGTTTTGCAGCTCTGAGCGCTTAAGCGGCTTTCATATTCATTCTGGGCAGAAAGCAATCAAAAGAAATTTCAGCACTCAAAAGGATTGCTTTAGAAACTTAAGTAGTGCTGGGAGAAGGTGTGATTATATTTTACTGGTGTAGTGTGTGAAGGTGTGACAGCAAAATGCAATTTCAAGAAACAATTCTAAATAGAATTTTTTGCTTCAATAGGATTTTTAATTGAAAACAAAATTCAGTAAAATTTATGGAATGAAAATACGTAGTAAAAAAGCCAAACACAGTTTCTTATAAAGTGGGCACACACCTGACTATGCTATTTTCTCCTAAATTGCTAAATCCTATTATAAACTTTCATTTATATGCTCCAAGTTAGAAAAAATAACAGAAAAAACCTTTAATGGGATTTAGAAAGCACAAAATGATCTGAATATAGGTACACACAACCTGGTAGCACACATCCATTACACAACCACCTCCCCAGTGTGCTGTGATCCAATTTCACCCCCATTCCAATCGCAATGAACTGTTGATATCACCTTTAAATCCTGGTGTTTAGATTCAGTGTGTTTTGATGAAATATGTTTTAATCAGGGAAGTGAAGACCCTATGATTTTGATTTGTTGCCTGTTCAGGAAGGAAACGACCAGATCCTCCAGGAGGTTAAGCTGGAAGCATGCGGGTTTTGTGATTGATGGCATTTCATTCCTGATCCAGTGCTAGAGCAGCAATCATGAGCTCTGATTTAGACTATACTTATCTCCCCTCCAACAGACATCTGTGTCTTTTGAACTTGCAGGAATAAATTTACACAGGAACGAACAGGAACTACAGGAGTTTAGGCCGTGCCAAGGTGAGAAGCAGAACTTTAAACCGAGTTGTTTCTTAGGCAAGATGGCTTTACCACAGCTAAGCCAGCCAAAGAAAGAGACTACCACGTGATGTTTGGCTCACATATTAACTTCTAACACCTTTAAATATACTGACTTGTCCTATCTAACCACGTGAAGTGTCACAGTGCCACACATACATACCATCCATAGCAGCATGCAGTGCAGGAACATTTTCCATGGTGCCTTGATATCTACTATCAGTTTGGCTGGCAGATACACTCAGACTCAGTTGACAGCAATTAGCTGAAATAGTGAGAACTGGTAAATGCATCAAAATAGTTCATAACGTTTTGTCATTTTAAAGCATCCTCCTGCTACATTTTTAGCAACAGAGGAGCAAGTTGTGACAGTCATTTAAACCTTCCTTGGTGCTCAAAAATACCAATGGCCTGAGCAACGCGATGGTTTAATTAAACAATGAGAGGGGAGATGGAACCAATACCTTGAAGCACTTGAGCACGACTAATTTTAAGCATGTGAATATTGTGCTTGTGCTTGGCTATTGTCAGCTGAATTGGAATGGCAGGCTGTCAAACTGATAACTGCAGCTACCAGGGTCAGCTGAGGGCTTAAGCGTGAGCTCAAGCATCTTCCTCTGCTGGTGCCAGTGGTAGAGCAGGAATACCGTCCTGGAGCATTATGGCCTCTGTCAGGGTGGCTCTCTTGCAGTTCATGTGTGCTTTTCTAAAGCACTGCAGATTTAACTCTTTCCACTTGGTTCTTCTGCTTCTTCAGCTCTTATTATTTTCCCAGTATTGTTATTTTAAACTGCGACCAGTTTCCTGTTCATGAAATGCAAGGATGCACCATTTTGCTACAGATACATTAGAAAACTTAAGAAATCTGCTTTATTTTTAATTCCAAGTATCTTTTTCATCTGCAATCTGTATAGAGCATTCTTTGTCTTGTTTTTAGCTTCTTATCAGTGGTGTTAAGTTGCTTCCAGAAGGAAAAGATGCACTATTGAGTAAGTAGGTCAGGGGAGCAACCAAATTATGGTGTTCCTGCTCAGAAATGAGGAGGAGAGTTAAGACTGGGAGTGCAAAGCTGCTCTGAAGGAAGGCAGGTGTCTCCTGGGGTGGAGGGACATGTGCTGCCCACAGAGGTTGCTCTCCATGACGATCTGCTCGCTTAATTTACTTGCACACATCCAGCTGAGAGATTGGCTCACATAGGTTGTCTTTCCTAAAGAGTAGAGGTTTTTTTCTACATTTAAATGTACAAACCCTGTTAATGTGCAGCAGTGGAACAAAATTATCTGTGAGAATGAGTCTCTTCCCACTCAAGAGAGCCTCAGTGACTTCTGTAAATTAGTTGTGAGAGCAGAGATAACTCACTTGAATGCACAAGGTGTAACTGCTGGAGGTGTCTGGGAGATGGGAATGTATTAAAGGTAATTGCTGTAATGCTACTTTGGCTGATTTCCTTTTCTTTCAGAACTCGGGTCACAGCTTACAGCTTTGTTTTCGAAATCATTGGCCAAGTGTTGTATTCTTGACATGTGTTACATTTGTAGTAATGTCATTTTTATTTGACTTATTTAAAATCTTTCTGACACATGTGTACACTGTGATTATAAAAAACTGTGTAAACTCAAGTTATTATGGTGCTAAACTAATTTTTCCTTTAATTTTTCTTTAAAAGTTCTACCTTGTTGCCCTACTCAGAAAAAGATTCACTTCTTTTTCTAAAAAAAAAACCCCCAAAACAGCAACAACAAAAAAATTCCCAAAGATTAATGATGTTGCCTTGGTGATGCAAGAATGGAAAAATTGAATGGTACTTAGACTAAATCTGTATGCTTTAAAAAGCATAGAAAACACTGCAAATTCTTTATTCAAGTTTCTTCCTTTAGGAAGTGTTTGAACTTTATTTCTATGCTCTATACCAGTTAGGACCATCATCTCTGTTTGTGGCACGGGGAGATCTGAACTACTGACAATATGTGCAGAATAGGGCTTTGCAGTTGGCTTAGTTTAGATATTTTTATAAACAGAGGCTGCAGATGGAAGAACACAGTATTATAGGCCAGATGTGGCTGAATCTGTGTGTGTGACTAAATGTCAGTGGATCACTTGCATGGTCATAGATTTCAGTACATTGTATAATTAGTGAGAGTGTTTAGACCATTCCCATTAAGGGAAAGGTTTCCCCAGCCTTGCCAAGGAGTTAAAATGCTCCACAGCTGAAGAAATGCAGAAGTTTTTACATTTCACTTGAAAACTCCTTTACTGCAAGTCCGTGGTGTAGAGAATTTGTGCCAACCCTTTCTGGACTGGGCTGGGCTGGCTGCAGGGCCCAGAGAGATGAGCTGCGGGGGGTTGAAAACCATACCATATTTCAGGAATCTGGGTACCTGATGTTATGAAAAACACTAATCCATAAAGAGCCTGCGGAGAAGTGGTTCTTTTTCATTGTTATCCCATTTTTTCCTCATTTCATATTTAAATTTTAAATACATTTAACTTTTCAACAGTTCATGTCAGAGATTTTAAATAATTACTACATTGAGCTAAAGATGAATTTTTAACCTCTTTTCTTCAGAAGCAAAGAACATGCAAATTTACAGTTATTTTCTGGCCCAGTGCCGAAACATCTCTTTTGTTACCATGAAGGAAAATAGAAAGGTTTGATTAAAACCTTGCTCAGTAATTAAATGTCTGTAGTTTTTTTCCTGTAGACATTGTTCCGTTTTGGTGGTTCTTGTTGTAAGGCAATGTAAAATTTTAATAAATCTCTCAAATGAACCCCCAGACAGTTTTCATGATTTTTATACGACATTAGCAATTACGGAAATACACTGCAAAAATAATAAATGGCTGTTAATTGCAAGCATTTAATTGTGTAGATTATTAATTTAGCATGAAGGGCAAGTAGCGGTCTATATTCTCCTTTCTGTCGTAGAAGTCGTGCATATATTTTTAAGTTCTGTCAGTGGTTTCATTTGGAGTAATGAGTGATGTATCTGGTACTTAGATTTTAAACTGAGCACTTGCTGAACAAATTTATTAATACACAGCCCTGCTTAGCGCTACCTACTCAACATTGCTGCTGCAAACCCAGGTCTGAGCACCCTGCAGTAAACTCTCTTGAGTTTAATGACATTTTAAGCTATGTGATGTGTAAAGCTTGTAGAATAACTTGTATTTAATGGGGCATTCAGGAAGCATGGGGGATTAAGGCTACTTTCATGCAGAGGGAACTGGAAAAAAAATGTGAAAACCATGAGGGAAAAGGCTGTGGAGCAGCGCGTGATTGCTTAGGGGTGGAAGTTGACTCTCCTGAGCTAAAATTAACTAGATCTTTTTCGAGGTTTGCTTACACATGGTTACCTCACTGAATATCTGTAGGACGGTTTTTGCTGGTGAAAAAGCCAGAACCAGTATAGTCGTGTTTCCTGTATTTAGAGCTTGCAGGCAGCAGTGCTTCAGGCTCAGTTTTTAATTTGTTCCAAAAAAACAGCACTGCTGCTGGATAGAGAGTTGTCCAGGGACGGTTTTGGAGGTGATGGTCTGTGGGACCAGCACTAGGAGTGAGAGCTGGTGCTTTCCAACTTTAACATGTAAGATATAATGAATTTTTTATCCTTCATGTTCACCCCAGGTGGCAGCCTCTTCTCCCTCAGCTTCCATTCCATTGCTGCTTTGTGCTGGGTGTCATTTCAGGGTCCCCTCTCTCCTGCTTCTGCCTTTCCTGGCACAGAATCATGCCTCTGTTTTTTTCCTCTTTTGTACTTTTTCTCCAGCTCATATAAAGTTGCTGAAGGACTGCATAATTTCTGTAGGTTTGTGTGCAATGTGTCAGATCCTTTACCCCTTTTGCTGCAGATGCGATCCTTGTGAGGAGCTCTAGATTTATATACACGGATTTATCTGGGCCTCAAGTGGAGAAAAACCGCCATAACTTCCCAGTTGTCTTTTAAAGAAACAGCTCTAAACTGACTTATTTTAAGCAGAAACCAAACCCTGGCATGCAACCTACGACTTTTGGAGGAAGCTAGGAAACTGTTTACTCAGGAGGCTGCAAATGCTGGTGCTCCTCAGGGTGAGCTCTTGCAAGGGCAACAGAAAAATGTTGCATGTCAAACACATGGCAATAAAGCGTCAGTGAACAGCTACAGAAAATGTAATAATCTGTGAAAGTATACAAATCTCCTCTCTACATTGACTTCTGGGATGTTTTGCCAAAATACCTAACCGTGGTTATATATATTTTAACAAAGGCTAGGTAATCACCAAGGACACCCAGGTTTGATCAGCTGATGTAGGTAGATATAACAAGCTGTTCTTCAGGATACAAAAGAATTTATGCCTAGACAAAATGGTAATTTAATAATTCAGGGGCAAGTGCTTGCCAAATCAAGGTGGTAGCTTCTTTTATTTTAGGTAGGAATACTTCCATGCTAACATTAAAGCATGAGTTCCATTTCTGCTTGCAACATTTCTGTTTTAAAATGCATTAGTATGCCAGAATCCTTTAATTTGAGGTTTAGTTTTTTGGGAAAAAAAAAAAAAAAAAAAAAATTTAATTTTTTTTTAAGCTTTTTTTAAAATTTT
>VZRN01003464.1:993328-1058581 GCA_013397935.1 Dasyornis broadbenti | reverse complement strand
AAAAAAGTTGAATTTTTTATCAGCTGTTTTTAAACTTATATAGGAAAAAGAAAAGGTTGGCAGATGTTTTGCGGGGTAATGTAACAGAGTGCACTAAACCAAAATACATGCAGGGAACCAAGAGGTTTTTGGACCTGCAGGTCTTTCATTAGAAAAGTATTGTTTTGGGGATCTCTGCCTCTAAATGCCACTGCTCTTTGACACTCTTTCTTCCTTCCTTCCTTTTTGATGGTGCTAGTAAGAAAACCAGGGCTGTGCTGCCTTTTAAATTTCCCTTTCATCTGTGCATGCTGTCTCCTACGTCATACAGGAGTTCTTTGTGTGGCTGGGCCTACGTGACAGGAGCACTTATTTTGCCTTAATTAGGGACAGGCAGTGGGCGTGAAGGCTCCTTATGTAGCCTCGAGACTGTCATACACTTCTCCAAACAAATCAGGCAGTCACCTGATGCAAAACAGCTCCTCTGTTTTTATAGAAAAATGGATATTTAAGGCTCCAGCGGGGGGCCTGGGAGGGTTGTAGTGTTTATTATCCCACTGGGAAGGATTGTACTCGGCAATTGGCTGGAAAGTCCTTGGTGGTCAGCAAAGCTGCAGGAAAAGGGTTTGGATTTTTGCATCTTGGGCAGTGTATGGTGCCTGCCTGAGAAAGCCTCCAGTGGCCGCTTGGCGTGGCTGCTCCGCTATTTATGGACAGCCAAGCTGCAAGTGCAGGTCTAATTCAGCAGAATGCTGCCAATCCTTTGCAACATTACTGAGTATTTCTGGTTGGTTTGTTTTCCTTGCTGTTGCTGTTTTTTTCCCCCAAGCTTTAGCCCTTAGCTCTGCATTTTATGCCTTTTTTTCCCTCACACATCACCCTGTTGACTGCAGCAGCGTCAGTATAGTCCTGGTGAGCCCAGAGCAGGACCAGCCTGTTGAAGCAGAGGAGGAATGTAAAACTGGTAATAAAAATAGCCTGCTTTATATTTTACATGTAAACTAAACTTTGCCATTGGTATGTGACTTTGCCAGGTACGCATTCTGTCTGCTTTGTGACCTCTGTAGGACTAATGCAAATAGCAGTTGACTTCAAATAATTTCATGTTATTTAGCTCGTTAATTTATGTCAGTCAAAAGACAGGAGGACTTTCCTGCCAGCAATAAATTAGTTTCTGGTATTGATTTACTGGTAGTGACATGGAAGAATGAGGAATGACATTTAGTATGGCTGTGTCAAAAACTATTATCTTAATATCACAGAGGTCAAATTTTAATAGCAGCTGCCATGCTGCTTCCTTGAATAGGGAGTACTTTCCAAAGTGTGGAAAAAATACATAGTATTACAGGATAATAACTGGTGGGAAAGGCTTTTTTTTATACTCCAGCAGCCCTGCTTCTCTCTGGATCAGTTGAGATCACTATGTACCACTCAGAAGAGGTTATTTTCTGGTTCCAGCAGAATTGCTGGATTTTATACATGCCTTCAAGCCATCTGGCCACATCTCATTGCATTTGAAGAATGCTGCTGGGCATGTTTAACTCGGTCCCCATGCCAGGCTGCTCTGGCTGGGGTGCTCCTGAGGGTCTCAGGAGGATGGACGCTGCCCTACTGCAGGATACAGCCTTTGCTCAGAAGGGTGTAACTGGCTTCCAGTTTATATACACATTTTACTGCCTGTAATGTTTTTATTGGAAATTGTTTTCCTTTTCTTATGTGTATCTGGCTTTCTTTTTGAAGATGGTGAATTTTCAGCACATTTTAAGGGTTTGGTTTGTGGCATTTTGAAGAAATATGCCTATGGTATATTCTGTAAAACATTTTATGGGTATTTAAAAAAAAAAATCTATAAAGGTCTACTCTGCCACAGATTATACAGTGAGAACTTCGAGTTTGCATGACGTGTCTGGTTTGTGGAATGAAGATCCTTGCAGCTGAGAGGTCTGTGCAAGGCCCATTAATTTTCCATTAGTGCAGTGTTAGTAGGTCCCAGGAGTTCTTTTAGTGATGGTGGATGTTTACCATCTATAGTATTGGGTGGAACAATCTCTCACTTCACAATATTGTTGTTGATTGTTTCTTCTCTTTTGTCTTAATGTTTCCTTTTATTTTGCTTAATCTATTAATCCTTCAGCCTTCTTACATTTCTGAAAATACACTGTTGAACATAAAGCTGTTGTGGTTTTTTTTAAGAAAAAATTGCACAAAGCAAAAAAAAAAAAGAAATCTGTCTGACTTAAAGTTACATAAAGAAAGAAAAATGAAGAGTTTTGTGTTGCTTTACATGTGTACATGACTTTTGCGTGGACATCTGTAGAGAAGCAGCTTCCTGAAATTACACAGTCTGTTACATTCTTTAGTATATTCCTTTTAGTTGTATGGAAGTAAGTTATGCATTCCTACAAGCTTTATGGCTTTGTTAATATTTCTGTACCTCTAGAAATTTAAAATAGATGCTGCACTATGAGTGATCTGATTGTGTCACTTATTTTGTTATCTTTCCTATGACCTTTTACATAAGCTGTGTCATTAAAAAGTTAAAGTACCAGTACTTGGATGTAGCGTTCTTTTAGTAATACATTTTAAAATTTTTGTAATTTCTTTAGATCTGTTAATTCTGCCACTGTAATTTGTCAGAAGTTGGACTAGTGGATTTAAGCAGACATCTTTACATTTTTGCATTGGAAGACATTAGGAAAAGTGAGTGCATGTGAGAGGTTTTTTCAATGTTTCCCAAGGAAGTGAGGATCTACTGCCAGTAACGGAGCACAATACATATTTGCCAGGTAAAACCAAATTTGTGAAGAAAAAGTGGTACATAATATAACACCTTTAGGAACTGCTTGCATTTTGAGGAAGAAAACTAGATCTATAAACAATTTTACAGAATGAAATTACATGGTTGTTCTACATGGAGTGTAGCTGCATGAATCCAAAAATCCTAATTATTAGAAGATGAAGCATGCCCAAAAATGTGAGTTTTTCGCTATAACTCCTTTCCTTAGCTTTATTTATTGTTCTCTGGTTGGCAGATACTCTTGTGTTGCAATTGGTAAATTCAAACAGAATTTATTTCATTTAACTTTGGCTGCTAAGTTCAGTTCTAGTCAGTGAATGTGGATCGAATCATCCCTGGAGATTTCTGTTTTATAAACCTATTTTAGGATCCAGTGAATCACCAGCTGAGGGTGCCTGTCTCTTATTGCTGATTCTAGAGGAAGCATCAATCATCACTGCAGAACAAATGTCAAGCCATATATATGGCTGAAATTAAGTATCATGAATCCAATGTCAGGACCAAATTAAAAAAACTCCACATCTTCATTTCTGAAGCCTGACAGAAGGGAACTGCCCAGAGCACCTCCACCAGCTCCTTCCATCAATGGAGCTCTGCGTTTTTCCATTTATATGGACATCTCACCAGGCATTTATAGTCATTCTTTAAAGTGTTTATGGGCCACATAACCATAAAATGATAGATAATAGCATAGCATTGCTTACTGGTGATCTGTGTTGCTTTCATGTTTACAGGCAACCTTTGCCTTCCAGAGTTCCATAAAAGAACTTGCTTGGTTCACTCCCGTTTAATATAACTACTTGCCTCTTTCCCAAGGTATTTATTTTGGTGAGATTTTAGGTTTTATGGTACCGTGTCACCTAATTTTTGATATTGTGAAGGACTGAAAGGAATACTCGAAAGGAGTTGCTATAACCATTGGCTTACAAAGATTTTCCCATTTTTTTTGTCAGATGGCTTTTTAAATGCCTTTAACAGTTTTGTAAGCACTACATCTTTTTCTTCTTCCCTGTTGGCTGCTTTTCATTTCCAACACAGATATTTTTTCTTCTGCCGGATACCGAAGGTGTAGTTGCCCACAGTGAATTGCACTGAGAGCTTGCAAAGAGAGGATCATCCCGACAAACTAATATGAAAGTTCTGCCATTTACTACCTGTGGGCAAATGTCTACTCTTTGATCCTTAGTGCTGTATTGCGTTAAATAAACAGTGATAGGCAACAGAATCTCCTTCAAATCTTTCTGCTGTCCAGACAATGCATCATAGTTTGGGGCCCTAAGCGATAAAACCCAACTTAACTGTCTGATTGCAAATTCTGAAGCCATTAAATGAAATGTGTGTAAGGAAAACAAGTCAAGAGCCCTTTCATCTTAATCCCAATTTATTTATTTTAATTTTCTACTTAACTGTTGTATCGGATTATCTGGATTGAAAAAACCCCAGAATTCTAAAAATGATCAGGTCTTGTTAGGATTGCATCTCTGATGCCTCCTTCCTGAGAAATGCAGTTATTTGACTGTGCTTTGTTATTTGACTGCAGCTTTCTGCATCTCCCACAGCAGAGCTCTTTACAGGATAAATAATGTAAGAGAGAAAAACAAAGTGGCACACTAGGACATATTATTCAAGGAAGTGATGTCGCAAAGCAGCATTTGGGTTGAATCAAAACGATTATTTATATTTTCTAAGTACCTGCTGGTTTCCTGTGTCAGGAGCGTGGCAGGGAGCAGGCAGGGCTGTGGTGGCTGCTGCCCCTGTACTGAACACTCAGCAATGAAACCCTCAGTGTTCCCCGAGCTGTAAAGTGCCCCACACGGGCCTTTGAGGCAGCAGCTGCTTGCAGGAGCCTGACTGGGTACCAGGAAAGCTAAAAGCTCTCTGAGGTGGGAATGAAGTCTTTTTTGACGTGCATAAAATAGCTTGATTCAGGTCGTAAAAGTAAAATACGTGATTTCATAATGGGCTGTGAATGACTTTGATACCAGATCTATAAAGAGCTTGAGACACATTTTGAATTTTGTTTTTCTAGACTAACCCCAGGGTAAGTCAAAATGCATTGGATTGCTTTTTTGGTGTTATGAGTGGGGGCTGGTGCAGGGTGGCTGGGAGCGGTCCCTGGCTGTACAGTTTGTGCCTGGGAATGGTCTGGTCACACATGTGGCAGTGGAGAGGTTAAATCCCTTCAGCTGTTACCAGCATCTGCTGGCAAGGAAAGGAGTTTTCCAAAGTTTTGCATAACGGGACCATTGAACAAGTATGTTTTGAAGTTGTCCATGCAGAAAAACTTTCTGCTTTAGCATCTCTGTACTTTCAAAGACAAAATGAAAGTAGGAAGAAGCCTGGAAGGTTAAACACCTGCATGGTGAAGTGAAGCATTAGCATTTTGATTGAAATCTGAATGTTTTCACTGCTCCTAATTCCAGAGATTGTGGTGTTTATTGTACTAACATCTGGCTTTTGTCTGTGTGTCCACAATACTGAAGTAAGTTTATAATTTGTTTTCACTGCTTAATGCTTTCAGCTCCCAACTGATAGTTTCTTTATCCTCATCCTCTTGGGTCACTAGATACTGCTGGGTTACTCTTTTTGCTGGACTTTTTTTTTTTTTTTTTTAGCACTAAGAGAAGCTTACAGTTTACTTTATTTTTAATCAGTCTTCACAAATAGTTGAACTGTAATTGTTACAGAGTAGGAGATGACTGTCTTTAAATATGCAACCCTGTAGTAACATGGTGAGGTTGAACTAAAGAAGTTCAGCAGATAAAATACAGGACTTGCCAGGGTCTTGCAAGGTTTTCTGGGGTGCCTTGCCTGAGGTACGGTTTTCTTCCCTCTGCAGGCATGTGCATCATCCCTTTGGAGAATACAGAATCAATCCATTGACGAGGCTGAACAACCAGCCTGCCTTGCCAAACCTCAGCCTTTGAGAGCATCCTGGCTCTCCCACTGGGTTTTCCAGGGCCACTGGCCCAAGGGAGAGGATTTTTCCTGGGCTTTATCCACTGCTTTCCAGGCTATCCCATCTGCAGTGGGGCTGGAGCCCAAGCTGTCTCCTCCTTATGCCTTGTTCCATTCCTCTCAATTAGTTGAGCACTTCGAGAAGGAAACTCACTGGAAAGAAGGGTCTCGAATGCCTGACATCAGAAAGACACTGGGGTGTGCCAGCTGCTTGTCCCCTGTCTGCCTCTGTGACTGCCCCATAGCCGACTGGGCAGCTGGCTTCAGTCTCATCATGTCATCCCAGCCATGGTGGCTCCTGACTCTTCTTGCTTTCTAATTACATACAGGCAAAGAAAAATGGAACAGGAGTATATATTTAAACAAGTTTTTGCTGGTATTGTGCCATTTTGCACCAGCAATATTACAAGGAATATGCAGAGGTACCAATGCCAGAACTCACTGAAAAATAGGAAAGGGTTAAATGAATGTGGAAAACCTACATTACATAGCTATTTCCCAAAAACCCTAAGAAAAATACTACTACTCGCCGTATGATGTCTATAATAAGAGAATAATATCAATAGAAAATGCATAATGGAAAGAAACTGTTTTCAAAAGCAAACAGAATAAACAATATTAGCTGCTTCAGGAAAAAATACCATGCTGTCCCAGCAGATAAAGCCACCCTACAGGAAATAGCGATGGAAAGAATAAGAGGGATGGGTTTTGGCATTTCAGAGTCCACTATCTAAAGGCTACAGTGTGACATGGAGACCTGTCTGATGACTGCTGGGTTTCTGCCACTAGAAGGGGTATTATGGATTTCAGGCAGGCATATCTGATAATTTAGCAACATGAAAATGTAGCAATGCATCCAGTGTTTAATGCTAGAAGAGCCCAGGCACCATTCTGCATCAACAGTGATGAAATGGGGCTTAGCTGTAATATTTTGTTTGCCTGTGTTTCTTTCACCGAGCTGTGGAAGCTATTTCTGTAGCCTCAGTTATCGATGTCACCTTGCAATGTGGTGCTGCTGTAATGGCTTTCACGGGGGGGCGATGGTCCAAAGGACTGCACTCTTTGCATCAGTACAGAGGCCATGGAGGGAAATGCGGCAGGGCCGGGGAGCGCAGAGCCCAGGGAGAGCTCTCATTGATTTCCTCTCGCAGGCTGCTGAACGCTGCGTGCAGCACCGAGCCCCTGGAGAAACCTGTCCTGCTGCATATCCATCACTGGCCTTGACATCCCAGTGTGGGGTAGACAAAATCAGGGAGTGCTTGGAAAAGGCAAAGTCTTTGCTCCTCCTCCCCTCCCACCTGCAGGCGATCCTGCTGCCCTCCCTCCTGTTAAATTGCAACAATGAAAAGAGAAATTAAAAAAAAAAAAAACCAACCCTTGAAAATGGCTTTGTGCTTTTCAAAATTATGTGTGCTAGGGGAGAAAAAAGTGTTTAAAAGTGAGTGTTAAGCTTTAAATGGAGGCTGGTGGTGAAGAGGTTGGAGTGCTGTGCTTGAGCAGCAGGGGCTATGCCTCCCGTGGGTCTGCATTCTCCAGATCCCTCTCCAGAGCCTCCCACCATCATCTGGGAGGAGAACTGCAGTGGCCAGGTAGACATTCCCTATTTGCTGGGTGAGGCCCCCTGTTGGAATATATTCACAGCAGTTTAAGGGAGGAAGAGCAAATCTGCAGCTGAACTCCTCTGCAGGCTTCCCTGCCTGTCAAAGCTTAGGGAATGCAGCCTGATGGCTTTTAAATGTGAAGGTCTCTCCTTTGGAGTTGCCATAGGCAGTCAGTGCATGCCTCGTGCTTCCATGGAGCAGCATTGTGATGACTGGGAACCAGCTGGGCTTGTCTCCACACAGGGAGTTGTGACAGCCTCACACCCTTCCTTGTGCGGGGCAGAACATGGCCCTGCTGAAATGTCAAGCTGTGTAACATTTTAAAAAAAGCTTGGGGATTTCTTTTTTTTTCCCTCACAAATAAACGTTTCTTAGGCTTTCTGTTTTCAACTGAAAATAAAGGGGTTTGTTTTTGCTTTCCCCAGCTGGCAGAAGGCTCTCTGACCAGCTGCAGAATTTACACTAAATTGAGTAACACCGGAGTGTTGCTGAATTGGACCAGAACAGAAGTGGCTGCCGTGAAGCACTGCTTGGTGTGACTTTGAAGCACAGGGATAAATATAAAGGATTCCTCAGTGACACCTATACTATATTTAAAGAGTTTCCTGTGCAAGTTTGCTGCTTTTAAAGCTGCTTAAAAACGTGAGAGGATCCAATTTTAAATACTGTGCACCAGTCAAATGTGGTGCTACATGAAAATTTATTTTTATTTTCAAGTTTGTTTGGAAACTAGGTGGTGAAAGCAATGTTTGATGTATAATAAACCTACAGTTTTTCAAATATGCAAAGAGTTCTGAACTGAGCTTGAAGTGGGATTGACTTTGGGGGGAAATAGGCCAGAAGACCCTGTAGGCACAACCTGTGTACAGGTCATACCAGAAATCCTCAGCCTGCAAGTGTTTGCTTTGGCTGTGGAGAGTTGTCACAGCTTCTGGATCTACCCTCAGTTATCACTACCAGCTTTCAGTGAGGAACACGTGGTGCTTCTCTACACAATTACATTCCATAAAACATGTTTCCTAGCCTTGAGGAAGGTGCTTGTTCTTACTTTCAAACCTCATGAATGAGGGGCAGCCTTTTAATTACGCATATGCTCCTTTTCTTTTACATTCACCCTAATGCCTTCAGTAATAACATGTACTTTTTAATAGGTGTGTTTTTATGGATTTTCTACTCTTGGGTAAGCCTTGTCTGTTCTGTGAGGGAAGATATCTGTCCTCTGCCAATGCTGATTCAGAAGGGACAGGCAAAAGTGGGTGCAGGTGCTGGAGTAGCACAGGAAAATAAGTGTGAAGAGTCCCTTGACCCACCTGGTCATCTGACTTTCTTCCTAAGAGGACGCTTCCTCTAAAACATGGATTGAGAATGGTTTCTTTATGTTTGAGCTATGTGAGGTGTTAAAAGAGGTAATTAGGGCAAGATCTGCTTTGACTTAGTGTTCCTCATTCCTGAAGTTTCTGTAGGATATTTTGAATCACATTTGAAGAGGGCAGTTCTAAACAGGCCAGAAGGGTTAAAAAGCTCACAGGAAAGTGATGAACAAGAGAGTGGAATAAGTATTTTGTAGACTTCTCTTGTGAACTGTCTGCTGCATAGATACTTCTGGCTCTGGAGTACTGCACATGATTGCCTGTGTGGTTCTTTCGGCCCTGGTATGCCTATGTTTTTGCCTTTCTATAAAAAGGAAGACTTAATATAATAACTACATTGTAATTTCTTATAATTCATTTATTTTTGAATGGACAGAAGATTTGGAGCACAACTGTCTGTGGTCAGTAGGAAGAGAAACGTTTAATCTTACAAGCTGTTCTTGGTAGCAGAAAGAATAAATTCAATCGTCATGTCACGGTAAATATAACTTTTAAGAATACACTTGTTTGCTTATTTACAGACCTAGGTGGACATAAATTGAGCAATGCTGTGCAGCACCCAACTTAAATATAATAAACGTGCACACAAAAAATGGTCTGAAAAGAGGGGTAGAAATTTGAGAGGAGTGATATATGTGCAAATATGGGAGCATTGTCCTGCTGTAATGATGTATTGTCATATACAGTGAAGAAATATATTGCTACCACTTTCTCAACAATCTTCTTTCCTAACCAGTCTAAAGACATATATGCAGCTGCCAACTTGATGAAATAAAAATTTGTAACGCTTTTGTATTTTTACTCCAAGGAAAAGTTTTTTACTGCTGTATGGGGAAGAGAAGGCAATAAGTTCTAAGCCACCATTTTAATAATTTTATTTTTCAGTTTAGAAAGCTGTAGATAAATTTTACAGTGTTGCTATCTAAAAAATGCAGACTTGTGCTTTTGAGTGTCACCGGTAAAGCAGTAGGGTGAAAAGAACAAAGAAGATCAAAGAGAAGTGAGAGAGTTTATTTCAAAGACATCCATAAAAATAGTGGGATTTTAAAATTTTATTAACAATGACCTGAATTAAGCTTAAATAATTTGGGTCCCAATCTTAAAAATAATTTCATGCATGCTTAACCTCAATCATGTTTGTTGTCAACTAATTACCTCTGTTTACAAACTATTAAGTAAGCATAGAGTGTTTGCAAAATGAGCACAATAGAAAAACTGATAAAATCCATAGATATGCTAATGTGAAAAATCAGGCAGCCACACAAAGTATAAATATTATTTCAACTTTTAGCACTTGGAAATTCAAGAGACATTAATTCCACGTCTTTTCAGCTACTTTTGAATTTGATAAAACTTTTTTCACCTGAAGGAATTAACTAAAAATATTTCAAACCCAATTGAAAGTTGATGGAAGAATACTGAACTTAAATGAACATTGCAGTAAATTATTGAGACCAAGTAGATTTTTGAATTAAGGCTGAATGTTGTTTGGTTTGGCAAGAGTTTTACTGGTGTTTGGCTTATTACTGGCTTTTTGAATATATATTACATTAAAGTAATGAAAATAATTCAAGTAACAGACACCAAAAGATGAAGTATTAGTATTAAAATTAACTGCTATAAAGAATTCATAGCAATGTCCAGTAAATCACAGCACTGGCATTTAAAATCCAAGGCAGAAATCTTGAGCTGTGACTTCTATAATAATATTTAGTTAAATGAGGCTTACACAAGTAAAGTTTTAAAATTTCAAAAATAGATAACCTAGGTGAAAGGCAGGACCAAAGATGGTGATTCTCTTCCATGCATCGTCTTCTTGCTAATGAAGAGCAGATTTTTTTTTCTGGGATGGGATGTGTACTATGTGTAAATGCTATAAAGCAAAACAACTGAAGAACAGAGGCACTGTACCTTTGAATGATTGACCTCTGTGGAAGTCATGCATGTTAAACTGCAGATGCAAGCACGTAATGCATGTCAAGGTCGCTGCTCGGTGGCGCTGCTGGCACTGCCACACAGCTTTGACAAACGCCCGCCTGCATTTGTATTCTTTCCAAGTTCCTAACTTGCAAGTTAACTTGATTTCTGTTGGTTTACTTGGTGAGCAAGAGCAGTATAGAAAGGACCTTTCTCCTGGAAGTGAGTTGGAGATGCTGTTTTAGGTAGACTGTGGTGCAGGCTGTGTCACATATTCCGATAGCTCACGAGGACTTGTGAGCAGAGCCAGCTGAAGAGGTGAGCAGCCTTTATGGGATACCTGGAAATTAAGCCTTTCCACTGCATATATCCTCATCTGCTTTGTTTCTTTCTGGAACTGAATAAACACAAATTTAATTTCTCCCAAATTTGAAGTTTTTGTATGATTTCAGTATAGAATCCAGCACATAGCACAGTTTGCATAAATCAGGTTTGGGCTTGTCAGAAAAGGACTGCAAACCCTTGGTTAGCCCTGCCTCAATTTTGAGTTCATCAGTGTCAGTCCAAATGATGTAAGGGAGGTTTTGGTTGCTGTTGATAACAATTCCTATGAGTTTTAATTCTGCTGAATTAACGTCTGGTGTATGCGTGAGCTGAATTAAAGCAATCACCTGTTCTTGTGTCATTGCCCCTTCTTTGATGGACTTGCCCCTTAGGTCACTGACCTTTCCCTGCCTCTGTTACCTCTCAGATGGGGAAAGCAAAGCCAACACGTGCAGGAGAAACAGAAGCAAATACAAGGTATGTAAATACAATTTATTTGGTATACAAATGGCAGTCTTGGAGTATTTTTGCTAGTGAAAAGAACAGGGAACAGCCAAAGGGCAGAAAAGTCATTAGAGAAATTGTGTTGATTTCCTAGGTCCTATCTCAGCTCCTGGAGAAGGTGGGACTCCTCCAACATGACCTGGGCTTTGAGTTATTTGGTTTCAGTGCCCACAGAGTTCTTTATGGTCTCATTTTCCAATGAGCATGGCATTTCTGACAGTTGGGGGATTTTTTCTGAGGGCAATTTTAGAGGGGAAATGCTGCAAGTTTTTCCTACTCTTCTCTTCTGGGCTCTAAACAGCACTGCAGGGAAGCAGCTGCCATCCTCATGCACTTCACTGTGTAACTCCTCCATGCTTGTGTCTGTGTTTTTATTCCATGGAGCAGTTCCCAAAAGCTGAGGCTGGGAGGGACCAGCACCAGCCAAATCCCACCAGTGACATCAGACACCCACGGTGTGGCTGGGAGCTGGTGTTTTCCTTGTTTTGCCCATGCCCTCAGTGAAGGCAGCCGACCTGGACACCCAGCAAGTTGACTGGGCTTCTGTTTGGGAAAGGTCGTGCTAACAATGGGCACAGTGGGGCTCTGCCTCATGTGACAGGGAGTGAGAAACCTGCGCTGGTCACAGGGAGCCATCAGTTTTGGGGCGATGAAGGCGGCTTTGTTTCCAAGCAGAAGCTGTTGTTTGTCCGGCCTGTGGCTCGAGGTTGCTCCTTGTGTTTGATGGAAGGAGCTTTGTGATCCTGCTGGGCTGTTTGCATCCCCTGGCAGTCATGCCCTCAGTTACACATGGGCTCTGGAGAAAGGACCATCGGTCCTGCTTGCAAAAACATCAAATTACACCTCGCCTTTGCTGAAGAGGGGCCATTGTGTTCTGAGCTGGCAAATCACCCAGCTCAAATAAGCTTTAATTTCTCATAGGACCCTATTGTTACCCTGTGGTAAAAGCTGCTGTGGGAAATTTCCATGATAACAGTGTAAATTTATACTGACTTCTTTCTGGCACTGCCTACGTGGCAAACACCAGCAGGAGCAGGGACTGTCCTGCTGGAGCTGTCTGACTGTCCTCTGCTATGTGGTGCTTGGGCTCCTTTCGTCCTCCCTGGACTGATGGTGGGATTATTTGTGTATATCTGTGTCCCTGTGTGCTGGTCTTCTCAGGGTGGGTGCATAATGGCTGCACTGAAAGATAAGGTGCACATTTTCTGTGTATATGTTCAATACTCTGGCACAAGAGAGGTACCCTGAACCCTGGATGGTACTGAGGGAACAGAACCTGGTGTCTTGTCCCAGGTGCCTGGTGGAACTGAGCCCTGTGATCCCAGCCATCCCTGCCACTGTGCCAGAGCCTGGCAGCAGGCACTGACAGCCCCACGCCACAGCCTGTGCCCTAAGCCGACCCTCAGCGCTGGGAACACCGCTGGAATCTGCTGCTCCACAGCCACTGCCCACTGCAGTGCTCTCAGCTTCTCCCTCAGGTGTGATTCCCAGCAGAACAGCCACGTGGGCACACTCCAGCGGACAGCAAAGGCACGTGGCAGTGCTTGCCTGGCTCTCTGGGAGGCCTTTGTGTGGGGCAAGACCCCCATTGTCACTGTGGGGAAGGGGACCCAGACCTGCTCCCAGCTCACTGCTTCAGGGGGGAAAGTGAAATTGTAGTTTTGAGCATCCATTGAAGCAATCTTAGAGCTTTAGGTGTGTAAACACATGCACACCGCGCAGACTTTTTTTTTAACTTCAGTGTGCGCTGGTTGATTTTTTTTCCCCTGCAAAATTCCTGGGCTTCATTTTGACTCTGTGGTCCTCTCTGTCTGCAAAAGGTACTGGCATGGGTACAGTTCTTCACCAGGTAAAATGCATCATGAGTTCCCATTTTAACACTTTATTGGAGTGAACCGCTTGTAAGAAGGGTTAATGACGATCTGAAATACTTTTTCACCTTTTTTCTATTAGATTATTTTATTAGATTACAATATTATATTTCTATTTTATTATTATTAGATACTTTACTATCTAATAGATAAAGGGTCGTTTTTACTGCATTGCAATGAAAAGGCAGAAATTCCATGGGCAAAATAGTGTTTCTGAGACAACTCTGAATCCTTAAGCTTCTATTTAACTCTTGCAACAGGAACGGGGGAGGTCAAACAATTTCTGAAGTGTCATGTAACTGCATGTTTCTGAAACCATTAACTCAAAAAAATTTAAATTTAAAACATTTATTTTAATTATTTATACAAATGTCTTTCTGCAATAACTTACCATTCTTTTTGACTCAGAGATGCAGAGAAAGAGGGTGTGAAACCTTTGCATGGTTTCACCTTTTGTTTCTTGGTAGATTTTGTGAGACATTTTGGAAATGCTTTACTGTTTTGTTTCTGAAGTGTGTGCTGGAAATCATGCTTCAGTGTCTGATAAATGCATGCTCTCCATTTTAAACACTCTAGACAAATCTTTTGTAATGCTTTATAGCTTTCTTTTGCCTGCATAAAAACTTTAATGTTCCTGGCTATAACATTGTTCCTGCTTTCTGGCATATTTTTGTTAAAATCTTAAATCCAGTGCAGCCTGGAAAATCACTCACTTTCTTACCAGGAAAACCCAGGACTATGCTTTTAGGTTTCTGTCTTTATTTTACAAAATCAAACTCTCTTGAACTTGGCCATGGTTGTAGTTTTCATTTTTCTTTAGTTGCCCTTGCTCTCTGTGGATTGTATTTTATAATTTCAAGTAAAACGTAAAAGGGATTGGCAAACAAAATCAAATGAAGCTACATATTCTAGAAACATTCCAAATCCTTTTTTTTTTTTTTTTTTTCCCAATAGTTCTGCCCCAAAAACTCACAGTGTGGGCGCTGGCACAGGTAGCCAAAAGCAGAGGTACTTGAACTTGGCTTCATGTGCAGGAATAGAATATATTTGCATGGGGATGTGAAGGCTGTGGACCTCCAGAAGATGAAAAAGCCATGCCAGTGGACTGTGTAGAGCAGCAAGGGGAGAATTCTTCTCTCTGTCAGAGCTGCATTGTAAATCTGTGGTACCCATGAAGCCCCTTCTGTGCTCACTGCAGGCTCCAAATGCCTGCTTGAGCTAATGGTACCTTCCTCAATGTCATTTCATTGCAATGGCCTGCTCAAACCCCAACGTAAATTCTTACCAGTTTTGTAAATTCTTTGGTTTAAGCAGCACCCTTTGCCTTCATCAGGCATGGGACTCCCTTTACCAGCCATGCTGTGTGTGAGCATTTCAAAGGCAGCGTGGGACTTACCCTGAGCCATCTTGCAGCTCAGCAGGGAGGAGAGAGTTAGTTGTATTTAACTACCTGTTTTCCTTCTTTTTGTTCCAGTCTTCTGACAAGTCCCTTGGGTGGTTTTCCCTCCAGAGTGGTCGTTCTCCCTGTCCTGCGGGTTTGCTTTCAGAGGCAGTGCCATGGATGGAGACTTCCTCTGCAGACTTCAAAGGGTCTTTTAGAAGCCTCTTGAAAGTTAACCACTTGGTCTGTTTTACAACAGACTTAAAATCCTTTATAATCGGCTCTGCTGATTTTTATTTTTATTTTTATTTTTATTTTTATTTTTATTTTTATTTTTATTTTTATTTTTATTTTTATTTTTATTTTATTTTATTTTATTTTTTTTATTTTTATTTTTATTTTAGTGGGAGGAAAGAAAGACATGGACAGGGTAAATATCTAGCAGTAAGAAAACCTGCAGATAACTCAACTTCCTTTATTGTCCTGTCAGTCTACTTAAGCACTCAGCAGAGGTGATTAAAGTGTTAAAAACTCTACATTAAAGTCTTTGACTGTCCTCACAGCTTTGGTCATGCATGGAGAATGCAACCACCTCCATTTCATGCTGATGAAGTCTTCACATCAGCCTGTGTTTCATACATATATGCAAATCCCTACAATCAAGCCAATTAAATATGAGCTGCACATTCAACATCCTTTGCGGGGTCACCTGTCACAGCCGCCACACTGATACCGGCTGAAGCTGTCATGTGCTTTAGTGATTGGGAGAGTCACATGGGAAATGTTGTTTTTTAATTGAAAACTCATTTCTCTGAGTTAGAACTGCAGTTGAAAAGATTTCTCGTACTTACTGGTGCATGTGTCTCACCTTCACAAGTCTTTGTTTCATGGATTAAATCGACTTCCTTCAGTTGACGATTACATAGGAAATATTTTTTCCTAGAATATCTATTTTTTAATTGAAAACTCAAAATAAGTAGGTCACACACAGCTTAGTGTTTAGAATGCTTATATATATATTAAAAATACACTAAATAATTTAGCTATGAGGTAAGATGAAACGCAAGATGTCAGGGGAAACAAATCTCATTACCTGCAGTGTCAACCGAGGAAGCTTTGAATTGCTTGTCTTTTAAATTACTATCTTGCAGCTTCAAGAATATATTCATATATAGAATGAAAATACCTCCAAGTTTAGATTGCAGATATAACGTGTGATTAATACATACTTTAATTTATGTTCTCCTTCATTTGCCAGAAATGCCTATGCTAGTGCTTGGCATTCATAAACAAAATTCACACAAATGGAGCAGGAATTCCTGTGCCCAACTCATATGATTTGCCTACTTGCTTAATGAAACTGTGCCCAAAATGACATGTATAGTACATATCCCTTCAACTCTCCACTTGGAAGACTGAAAGTTTGAATTACACCATCTCCAAGGAGGAAGGAGAAATTATTCTCTTGTGGAGAAAACCTAGAGAAAACAGACTGCTGTGTGTTCCTGCTCCTTAAACTGTGTCCTGCAAATTTGACATCAGTGTCCACATAGCCACCTGACTTTTTTTTCCATCATTGACTTCACACACACTGACTGATAAGGAGAGATGATGGAGGAGGCCCGAGGTGACAACCTTCTTTTGCACTCCAAGCAGTACCTGCGATGCAATTAGCAGTGATTCAGCTGTATCTCCTGGAGGCTGCAGGACTCTCGATGAGACTCCCCCAGTGGTCGATGGCAGTTGATCTTTATCCATTTTAAGGACAGCATGAGCCAATGCTAACAGCAGCTCCTGCGCTGTGCCCATGCCTGGAAACAGATTCAGTAGAGGAGAGAAGCCAGGAGATCTCAGAACTCCAGCACAAGAGCTGTAGTGCCTTGCTGAAATCATTCATGTCAGCAGCACAGCCTATCTGTCCACCTAGGGATGGATGTTTAGGGGAAAAACTTAGCACAAGTGGGGTATGATGTCACTCTGCCCTTCAGAGAGACTCCTAGCTTCTGAAAGTGAGAGGCATAAGCTGTTTGATGTCTGGTCCAATATATGTCTGGACCTCCTTTTTATATAGACCCCTTTTTGCAGCTGATCTTACTGTTGCCCTGTAGAGAGTGCTGGAGCAGTCAGTTCCATATGGGAATGATGTTCCATGGAGAAAAGTACTTCTTTATTTAGTTTCTTTAAACTCTTCTGTTTAATAGTTATCTTGGGGTGTCTATTTCTGCTGTTTATTAAATGGGAAAGCATTGTATCGCCATATATCTGCTATTAGTGATTATACGGAAATCTATTCTGTCTCCTGGGGGGAACATATTTTCATAGACTTTCAATATGCAGGAGTGTTTCCATAGATCTGTTCACCCTCACTGTCTCCTGGTACATCCTCTCTAAGATGAGGGGACTACCACTAAGTGCACTGCAGGATGGGGCTCACCATGAATTTATACGATGATGTAGATTTGAGGTTCACCAATCTCTACAAATGAATTCTGCTGTTTGCCTTTGGCTTCTGGTTATTTCCAATTATATTTCACAGGCCTAATCCTTAGAATTCACACATTTTTATCTCCTTGAATTGCAGTAGGTATGTTATTATATAAAAGAGATGAGTAGGGATGATTTGATCTGTTGTTTTAACGTTCTATTGCCTGACTGTGATGTTTACCACAGCTCAGTATTTAACATTACTCTCTGTGGAGGAGACTATTGAATGCAGCCTCTTGGGACAGGTCCTTTCTTCTTTTCTTCAGAGAAGATGTGAATATCACAAATGTCTTTGCTCCTATAGCTTTTCCTGGACAAAAACATGAGCGAGCTGGTGTTGATATGCAACTAATCTTGCCAGGAATACAGAAAAGCATTGTCAGATATTAATCAAAATGATCATGTGAGTCATAAAGATAATCGGAGGGGCCCAAGGAATTGTCAGCCTCTGTACTTAAAAGAGATGTACAGTCTTAGTCCAGCCAAAGTGAACAGGTGTTTTTAAGCTGCATTTTTTACACATATGGAATAAGCTGTTTGTGTAGCCTGGTGACCTATGAAAGCAAGAAAAAGAGAATGCAGAATCTATTTAATCATCAGACGGGAAGAAAAACATCATGTTCTTAAGGATTTTTAACTTTTTTTAAAGGTTAGTATATTATTATGGGTAATACACAACCTGGAGATCTGCATTCAGTTCTCACTGCTGCCATGGACTGCCTACATGACTTCTGGCAAGTCACACTTATTTTATTTCCTCATGTACTGAAGTAAGTATAACAGGAGGATATGGTGCCATGATGCTGTTGATAATTTCTCACTATTTTACATGGAAACATTTGCATAGAGATATTGCTTCAGTCTTATACAGAATAGCAGTGCAAGTGATCCTGCACAGTGGCTTCAAACTGAAGGAGACAAAGGTACTGCATATCTTATCTGAATGATGTGTGGGTAGATGGATGTGTGGAGCCTGTAATTTCTATGGCTTTTGCAATATTGAGTGGTATATGATTTAAGAAACCAATTCACCTAAGCTGCATCCCCGTGCCAAATAGCAGGACCTGTATATGCATGCAGATACAAAACAGGTGAAATACTTGGTTAGTTGCTTCTGGAAGGCAGAATCTCAGATGCTGTTGCTTCGTAAAGCTGTCCTTCTGTAGTATTGCTTTCTGAAATGAATATATATCTATAATTACTTGTAGTGCAGTTCTCTCCTTTAAGGAATAATTTATTTTAGTTTTAAATTTTTTTCTGACTCTCCCTCTTCTTTCTTTGGAGCACAAAAAGGGAAGATTTATGTAAAGCAGTAATTTGCCGTCAACTTGCCCGTGGTTGGGTGCCAGAGAGGTGGGAGTTTGGGGATAAATCACCTTCCTTGATTTTCTTATGAGATAAAATTGTGATGAGTAACATGTCAAAGCCTTCTGCACCAGTGACCAAGGGTTTCTTAGATGGATTTGTGAAATATGTGGAAATGTCAGTTCACTATCTAGTGTTTCAATTACTTTATTTTATGTTTAGTAAATACATCCATCTTAAATGCTGACTGTGATATGGACAGCTATGGACAGACATGGACAGATATGGAAATACTTCTGTTGTTAGGAAATGCAGGAGGGCTGGTTAGAGCAGTTCCCTTGAGCCATGCCATGGTAAAACTCAGAGCATAAATCTCAGTATTCACTCTGGAATTGGAATTAGAATGCAGTAGTAATTCCTGTTTTTTTAGAAAGAATAACATAAAATTGTATAGAGAGATTTACACAGGAAAACTCATTCACATCACAAAATTAAGTCACATTTTCCAAGCACGTTAGCATTTATTTCTGTGAGGGCTAATTACAGATGCAAGTAACTACACAACAGTATTCAGAAAGCTGAGCTTTCAGAGGCTTTTTTTTTTGAGTCCGTACTGGGATTGCTGCTTGCAAGAAACAGAGGCTGTGGCTGAAAGAAGAGGAAGTGTAATACTAAATTAAGTTTGTATAAACGAGAACACAGGCAGCCTTGCGTGTTGTCCAATGTAACACTGCTTTGCAACCTTGAATTTTCATGAACAGTAAAGGAAAAGTGTTGTTTGCTGAGGTTCACATATCTGCAATCCATCTCCTTCACTCTTCTGAACTCTTTACCCATGGAGCACATTTTTTCTCAGCCACAACCAAAGACTTCATGCTGTGTCTTGTTCCTTGTGTCTTGTGTTTAAGAAGGGAGCAGCAGCAGCGTTCTGCTCTTGATATCTTTCGGGGACCTTGTTGTAGTCTACAACTTTTTGGTGAGGGGAAGAGGAGAGGCAGACACTGATCTCTGTGGTGACCAGTGACAGGACCTGAGGCAATGGCCTGAAGTTGTGTCAGGGGAGGTTTAGGTTGAATTTTAGAAAAAGATTCTTCACCCAGAGGGTGGCTGGGCACTGGAACAGCTCCCCAGGGCAGTGGTCACAGCACCAGCCTGACAGAGCTCGGGAAGTGTTTGGACAGTGCTCTCAGGCACATGGTGTGACTCCTGGGATGTCCTGTGTGGGGCTGTGAGTTGGACTTCATGATCCTTGTGGATCCCTTCCCAGTTAGGATACCCTGTGATTCTGTGGTTGCCTCTCTCAGCAGGGCCTAGAGTACAGCAGGAGTGGGCTGAAGGCTATCTGCCTGGAGCTGAAAGAGAACAGGTTGAGGCTAAAAGGGGGAGCTGTAGGTAGTCCAAATGCCATTTGGGTACCAAGGTTATTTCTGGGTTCCCCATGTCCCCCTTTTATCCCTGTTCAGGAACACACGGTAGTTTTGTTCAATTTTTAAGTTTACTATGGCTCTATATTTTAGGCTTGCTCAATATCTTGATAACTATAACAGAGAGTTTCCATTATTGTTTTACTTATTTCCAGTTACTCTACATAATGTATTAATTGATTATGTATTCATATAATTATTTCTTCTCTAAAATTAATCTATAATGAATATATGTTCTATTATTCTATTATTTTCCACTCTTTTCAGATAGCCAGGGCAGCCCATAGCTTTGCAGGAGGCTGCATACCAAGTTTTACCAGATTCTGTTAGTCCTGTGTTGATAGGGTAGCCAGACAGGTAAGTAGCTTGCTTACCTGAGAATCCTTCTAGGATTTAACAATTAGATTTGCTGAAAGCTGTGTAAACACTCTTGGTGGGAGCAATACCTGCTGAATGCATTGCTGAATCCACTGCTGAAGATCCACCAGTGTATTAGCAATAATGCCCTGCATTCGCTGTGTGAGGAGAGAGAACTGCCGAGGTTCCTGCTTTAGGAGGGAGATGAAGGGGAGGAAGGCTCACAAGGCAGTCAGGTGGCTGAGGTTCAGCTTCAAGTGGAAACCCTGTGGTTGAAAGCAGTGCCTGGCTGCAAGTTTGGGTGTGGAAATCCTGTGTAAACTGTAGTGATAACATCTCTGTGACCCACAGAGGCTCCATCAGTGGCTTGGCAAACTCTTAAATAAAAGCAACCAGTGCCATTTTCTGTAGCACAAAGAGATAAGGTCAAGAAGAGAGGACTCTGTAAAACTGTGGGTGATATAGTCCGGAAAAAAGTGCATTGAATTGACACTCATGGGAAAGAGAATTCACAAAATGACAATGTTTTGGAGGAGAAAAGGCAGTAGTGAGCTTCAGACAAATCTGTGATACTCTTTGGCACACAAAATTGCTGAACTGAATTTCAGGGATGCATGTGTGGGTTTTATGTACTTAGCCAAGGCCTGTGTCCCACTCTGTAATCTTCAGTTGTAGTGTTAAATACTTTGGCTGCTTTAGGATAGTGATTTCCCTTGGGAAATAAAGGATACTTTGTGTATCCCCTTCTGATCATGCATAGCAAGCATTCTTAATATCTTACATCTTTTCCTGGCTGGTGTTCTCCTGATCTCTTATGAAAGAAATTAAGTAAGCCCCTTGATATGTTGTGAGAGTGGAAAGAGAGCAAGCACTGCTGCAGTACATCTGATATTCCCTACATGTACGAGCAGAAGGGAACCGTGGCCCTGGTGTACCTGGACAAAACATGGGCTTGTCTTCCCTTGAGGCCATGGCAAAGGTCATTGATCTGTCACATGGAAAAAGAGTTGTGATTGCTCTCCAGTGACTTCATTGATATGGTAAAAATGAATCCAATCACCTTTTTCATTAGGTGACCAAAAGACAAATAAGCTGAGCTGTTTTTTTCCCCTGTAATTTCTTCATACATATGTATGCAAAATGTAACTTCTGAAAGAAGCCATTATGCAGTGCCTGACTTTGCAAAAACTTGTGATTTTTAAAGGGGCTGTTTGGCATACAGCTTGCAGAGGTTAAAGAGTAAAAATGTATACACAGCCTGATGTATAAAACTCAGGGCAAGTGTTTCTTTCATAGTGGAGTTACAAATCCGCTGCTTGTTATTGCGCGTTATTTATATTTCAGTGGTACTTGGAAGCTGCAGAGTGAAATGCTGTTCCAGGCCCTGTGTGTCCTAATATGCTCTGATAGTGCACCTGAAACTACAGAACGGGTCAGCACTACACACTGATGGTTTCTGGGTCAGAAGCAGTCAGTTTTGTAAATTAATGGAATTTAAAAGACAGACATTTCAGTGTTTGCTCCTAGGAGCTGTTAGCCTTACAGAAGCTCTTTTGGCAAATGGGAACTTAACCTAATAAAAACACTGTAGTCAATATATATATTTTAAAAAAATTTAACTTGCATCCTGGTTGTTCAAGTTCCTTCCTTTAGTCAACCATTGCCAACAGTGGCCCTCTGGTAAGCAAAGATACCTGCAGAGCTACTCCTGAATTTGCCCAGATGTTTAAGGGCATCGGCCAGTCTTACCTGGTTATGCCTGTAGTGTACCTGTAATCACAACCCAAGTTACAGCTTCAGTATGCTCTTGTATTTCAAGCCCTTGCAGAATTTATGAGTCCACAGAGTTAGAGGGTTTGTGTTGTATCATAATTTTGTGCAAAAGTCTCAGATATCTTTACATAAGACATGTGCTTAAATACCAGTGCAAATGTAAGTTGAAGAAGGAAAGACTTTATTCCTCCAGGTTACTGAGATGGGTAGTGATTTCACACTGGTGCTCACTGATAAAACATTTGTGTTTGATTGTAATCCTGTGTTCATGCAGAACTTGTGTGTAGGAGAAGCCATTTCTAAAGAAAGAAATCAGCAAGTATTTTGGGTGTAGAGGCCTGATCACATTGCTTTTTAGATTTAAAAGGAAACTGTCCTGGGATTGTTTCTTCCAGCTTCCTAAACAAAAAGTAAATTGATAGTCTCTGGGGAGAAGATGTGCTGTTGGTGAGGTTTGGACTGCTTCATTTGTCTCTCCAGTTTCAGCTCTTGATTCTCTCTAGTTTCAGTTGCTTATACTTTTATTTTATATGTGTGTATATATATATAATTTCAAAGAAATTAAGAAAAGGAAACTGTATGTGTATATCAAATTTAAAATCACAAGCCACTAGGATATTTAGAAGTATTTATACACTAGCCACTACCTTAATCACTTTTTGGAGAGAAGTTGTAGGGAAGGGCTTAGTAAGAGTGTGATGCATATGATGTTATTTTTCTCTTTCAAAGATTTGGAACAGAATCCTAACAAGAAACAAGTGGGAAGGGGATTCTTTCCTTTATTAGCTAAAGTCTTTTTTCTAACTTGAAGGAACCAAAAATATGTCTTTGTCTTCATAATCTCTTCAACCCTCTTAGTCTCCTAGGTTTAATATTCTCAAATGAAATAGGCTTAGACTGATGTGGATGTTCAAACCTTTCTGCTTCAATCCAGAGAGCATTTTGGGGTAGCACAGTGTTGATTGGAAAGAACCAGTGAAGTTGTGCTATCCTGAAAAAAAGTGGCTTTTACATCAGTAAGTAACTAGGCAGTGAAGTAAAAAAAAGAGGGGAAATACAAAGCAGAAAAAAGTCCAACACAAAAACTCAGTCTTAATGATGACATAGTGATTGATGGTAGAAAAATTGCAAGCATTATAAGGAAAACTTTTAGCAATATAGAAATAAATGATGCATATAGTTTTTTAAATTTTTTTTTAATGTATGAAGTGCTCCAAACATGTTCTGTGTGGGATATATGTGTTTTTATTTTCCTTTTAAGCCTCTGACCTTGGACCACCTGAGTCTTAACCTTACTAGAAAATCAGGTCTGTCAGATTTCCTCAGTTTTACACAGCTAATCTCTATGTTTGGGAGCTGATAAGAGGTTGTAAAAAGTGATTCTGGGATAAAGGTGTGTATTCAGAGTTTTCAAGATGGAAGCAGTTGGACTGGGAGAGAGCTGTGAACATGGGTGTTGGTAGTTGGGGTATGTGGGCAGCGCTGCTCAGGACTGGCAGCTGGGAGCCCTGGCCTGGGAGCACTGGGAAACCCCAAGCTGGAGCATGATCCAAGTGTTTCTTCTTTCACTACCCCCTGCCTTGCCTTACCCACAGGGGAGCTGGCCTGTCACTGTGGTAGTGGGGTGAGAATGATGAATGGCATGGGAAAAAAACTGTATCTAAAGAGTCCTGGAAATCTGGAATTAATCATCTTGCAAGGAGGAACTGACAGTAGTGTGCCAAATAATGAATGCTGCAGAGAAGGTATGTCATGAACTTTTCATAGCAGAGAGTAGGGGGATATTTAAATAACTTAAAAGTTGGCAAAGTCACACTGAGTGTAATTACATCGTGGAATTAATTCTTCATTGAAATTTATTGAGGCCAAGACTTCAGCAAGATTCAAAACAGGATTCCAGTTTTCCTAGGGAGGCAAAAGGTACTTTGAGCCATGGCAGTGATTTTTGCAATGTCGTGCTCTGAGGCTTAGGTGAATCTCTAATAGATTTTGATCTAATGACAATGTGAGGAGAAAGAGAATACATAAAATACAGAGAGAGAGAGAATACAGAAAACATTTTCTGTTTCAAACTTTTTGCCTATGTCCTGTAAGTAACTGTATGTGCTGAGAGACATGAAAGAGCATTGCAAGGGGTCCAGTGTGACCATTCCTCTGTTTTTGGCACTGGATGGGATCCAGTCTGATCATTCCTGTGTTTCTTATATTCTTCCAACCATGAAAACTAGTAACTACATCTTCAGACATCCAAAGCGTGATGTTATCAGAGAAGTGGCAAAAGCCATTAGTTGCCTTCAGGAGAACACAAAGATGATGAATGTTTCCATCTTACATGTACAGGTTTGCAGATGCCACTCACTATTTTAATTATGAGAACTGAGATGATCAGATAGGGAGATCGGCTTTGCATGTTTAGAAGTCATACAGTAGCGATCACATGTAACAGAAATAGTGAGGAATTCCTGTGGGGCCAGAGAGTGAAACTTCCAAGCTGTATGCAGAGGGGAGCAGTTGCGAGGTTTGGTGTCAGCCTCAGTCACGGAAAACCTTAACTGGACTCTGCTGATCCACAAGGATGTTAGGATGAGCAATACCTGAGATTGGAGATGGTTAAAAAACAAATTTAAAAGAGCTGGTAATCCTTGTGAGCATTAAACAGCAAGGGGGTGATATAAGACATTTGGCAGAAGAAAATGAAAGCATGGTTTGTGCCTAGTGTTTCAGATTTATTGAGTTACTTCTTAAGCATAACTTGGTCCAGCAGTGGCTCTGGATGGTGCATTCCTCTGCCCATGTGGATGTACAGTCAGAGATCTGTTTGGATGTGTGGATCTGCTCGTGTAGGACAGCAAGCAGTGACAGCTAAAGCAGCCTTTAGCTGATACTTCATCCATGATTTAGCCAGGTTTAAGTGGAAGTTGTCCACCCACGTGGGGCACTCGGGCTGGCAGCATTTGTGAGCCAAACAGATGTCTGAGGACGCAACTGCAGGATTGAGGATCTTGGATGGCAGTACAGGGCTGAAGGCTGATAGTTGATGTGTGATGCTGGTCACATGCATTTCTTTCCAAAGCAATCTATGTGGATGTGCTATCTGAATTACACTGAAAATTGTGTAAATCCTACCTTAATTCCTGATTTCTTAGTTTCTTAAAAGATGGCTACCTTCCCAGGCTCTGCTAGTCCTATTTCCCAGCTAGGATTTAATAACAGATTATTAAATCAAGTCTCTTGTTGGTTTCCTGCATGTTAAGTAATCTTTATTGGCACTTCTAAAGTATAGCTGTATTATAAATGTACAAGGAAACGTAGTGCTGGGTTTTGTAAGGTGCGTTATTGGTGTTCCTTCTGTCCTCAGGCTGGCATGTTTGCTGATTTACCTACGGATCCACAAAATGAATAAGCCACAAGGGGGAACTCCTCCAAACCAGCAAATTAACAAACATTTATGATAATAATTATCTACTTTTCACTTCATGACAATTGCAGAACAAAAGCAGAAAGAGTATCTGTTTTGACAGTTACAAACATGCTTTCGTAGGTTTTCTCAAAAGTTTTACTTCTAAACCAGTCATGTCTGTGAAAGCCAAACTCAAGTGCTGAAACTTGTCATCATGGGAAATGGCCTTTGCAAACGCCTGCCTGTTAGAAAGGCAGCGATGGTTTTGGCTTCTAGCACAGGTGAAAATGAACACTGCTCAGTAAAATTTTGCTTGCTTTTATTTTAGTAAGTATAGCTATGGTTTAATTCCAGCTTCTTTTTGAAAAGAACTCTATATTGCAGGAAAGAATGTAACAAGGATGTGAAATTAGTGGCTTCTTTTGGGTTGAAATACTTTATTATTTCTTGAAATCTGAGGGAAAAGGCTACAGAAATCACAGAATAACCTCATTAACGTATGAAATAAATCGTGAACTCAGAACTGAGGAAAAAAAGAAAATGTTTGCACATCTGGCTTACCACAGCAAATTTCCATATCTTGATCAGGAGTAGTTGTAAGCTGGAAATGGAGGAAAAGAAGAAGGATGAGAATATGGAGATCTGATTTTCCAGCTGCATGGAAGTGTGTGCCCTGGACCCAGCAGAGGCTTGCAGATTTCCAAGTGCCATATTTCACAGGCTCTGGAGGGTAATGCCTCCTATGAGAACAGCTGCTTTGTGCCAGCATCAGTATGAGCTGTCACATTAGGTCTGTAATAATGTTACAGACCTTTAGGAGCCTTCAGAGGTGAACAACAGCAGGGGAAAAAAAATGGAATTGTCAAATAATGTGAAACCTGTGGAGAACAGGGACATCGATTGTGTCTTGAGGTAAATGAAGGTATGCAACTATTTTTCCTTTCAAGTTGTTTTGCAGGCTTAAGAGAGTAGGATCTGAGTCAGCCTTTGGGTAATAGGAGTCCTTGAGTCAAAGGATGCATATTTCCAGCGCTTCATAAACACTTTGCCCACAAAACAGGAGAACAGCGAGGTGCTTTTGGGCTTTTCTGTTCCTTTAGTAACATGCTTGGAATTGAGTTGAGTAATCAAATGATGTTAATTCATCTTGCTGTTTGAGGTCCTTGTGGAACGAAGTGGGAAAATTACATGAATGCATTTTAGGTTATTTCTTTTAGAAGTGGAATTTCAATACTTTGGAAATACACCAGTGGCAGTTTTCAAACGTAGTTTTTTACATAGAAAAGATGAAGTGGTCTGGGTGTCTTATTAGCATGAATTGCAGTTCATGTATTGCAAAGGCCTTTAAATAACTGCTCATTTTGTCATATCTGGCTGTTGGATCAAATATACTGTCAACAAAATGTATTTTAACATATCAACCTAAATTGCATTTGCGGGCTCTAAAATGAGGATTATTTTTTCTGATTTTTTGAGTTCAGAGACAGATTTCATTTACTCTGCATTCCAGGATAGGTAGATCATTTTGTTCTGCATGCATTTTCCTTAGTTTTCAGGCCCAGATTTTGTTAAAAATCTAAACTGGGTTTTCTTTGAACTGCATATTAATAGAAATGAGTGTTTAGTTTTTTCATGTTAGCAGGAAAATAAATACTTCCAGGAACTGTGCAGTTTGGGAAGCCTTTATATTTTTAGTTAAGTTTATGTAGTGGTTATTATATATTAATAACCCTGGAAGAAAAATTTGCTGAAATAGGCAGATAGATAATATCAGCACTGGAATGCTAAAAGCGAAAATGAAAGACTGGGAGGTAAATTTAAACTTGATAAAACACAACCTGAATTATCTTTGGTAAGATAGGTTGTACAAAACTGCCTGATCTCTTGCTTTGTTGAGGTAGTTCACTTTTTTTAGACAAGTGAAGTTTGTCTACCAAGGAATCAGGAAAGCCAGTGTTATAATATAGATAGATGTGTGTGTGTGTGTGTATATCTATATATATATATATATCTGATTAAATGGAAAATAATTATTTCAAATTTAAAAGATCCAGATCAGTGAAAAAAAAGAAAAATGGTAAAGAATGTGCTATAACAGCTTGGAATCAAAAAAATGAGTACAGCTGAATTTAGTTCCAGATGAGACTTAATTCTTCCTGAGAGTATTTGACAAGCTCTCCTGCAGTACATGGGACTCAGTGACTCAGAAGTTGCCATGTACTTGTCTGACACCTTTTAAGACCTCCTGAAGGATAAGGTTGGTAAAATGGGAGGTCAGTTTCTTCCCAAGTGAAAGTGAGCAGTGAGGTTCATGAATAAAACCATAGTTCTTCCCTCCACAATGCTTCTTCCAGGAAGGCATCACTTTCAGGTTGCTCCATTTACTCCCCAGGCAGCCTCTGTGATCTGGCTCACTAGTCACCGGTTCACCACTGACCTTCAGTGGGACAGAAGTAAAATGCAGATGGTCTGCTTTGGAGCTGGTGCCTCGTGAGCTAAAGCAAAATACTGAGGCACAAAATTCTGAATGGATTTCCTTGGAAAGACAGTGTCAGTATTTATGTACTATGGTATTGCAGTTCAGAAACTCCTGAGTGTGGTGTTTTCTGTGTCAGAGCTACTTTTCAACTGTGTGAGATAGAAGAAGAGTAATGCAATTTTGTAGCTGCTTAGGATTATTTGGGCTGTGGAATGTGCGTCAGAGGATGTTGATTAGATTCATAAAATGTACCTGAATGCAACCTCCTGCTGTGTTTAAGTTGTAAGTGCTCTTCTGCTTGGTGAAACCTGTGTTCCCAGGTGAAATAACGTAAGAGTCCATCACAGCCATCATAGCAAGAACGTAATTGAGAGCCAAGAAAAAAAATACTGTAGAAAGAGGTGTGAACTTCTTAAAATTTATGTGACTTATTCTGTGCTTTGCACCATGTCCAGCCTGTCTCACAAAACTGGAGAAGATGCCTTCATGTATAAGGACATGTGTAAAAGCACATAAAACTAAACTTCCTTTCTCCTCCAGATTTGAAACAGCATATCGCCTCTTATGGCCATCTTTCAATTCTAAGAAGGGAACTCTAAATGAGGTAGTTTTATTTTGCACAGAATAGTTAAAAATCTGCTGAGACAGAGAGGATATGAGTAACTATTCAATACTGTTGCTAGAGTTCCCATCACTCAGAGCAAGGGTGTTCACTCTGTTCTGCTGTTCTTATCCAGAAGGGTGTTGGACTGTACGTCTGAGGAGATAGTTCTCTTTTAGATGCTTTTAAAATGAATAAGTTTCTATACTTTTGGGGGTTTTTTTGGATGGAAACAAGTTATTTTACTCTTGTTGGAAAGCTTGGAAAAAGAACTGGAGTTACTGAGGACTGGAATGAAGGCATCAGGGACGTGGGTTAGGTTGTTGGGAGAATTGCTTATCAGAACTTAGAGGTGTGTGGAGGCTGCCTTGAGCAGTGCATTGTTCACATTAATTACCCTTGGGCACTTGGAGCTTATGAGAGGATTGGTTCTCAACTGTTGGGAGTAGGAAAGCAGATGATGGGTGTATCATGCTTTTATGGGCAACAGGCATTTATGATCCTGGACTGCTTGCAACAAAGTTTTGGATAGTGTAGGAAATAATTTACTTACTGAATTCAGTAAACTCAGCACCATCATTTCAGGGAAAAAATGCGAATATTGTCATGGAACACAGTTATGCTCCCTTCATAAACCATTACTTTTAAAAAAAAAATCTTCAAAGTCGTATGTGTCATGTAGCAAAACATGGTGCACTAAAATTGTAGACCAGATTGTTGAGCTCAATGATCTCCCAAGTGATGCATTTTTGAAGACATTATGGTCACTCAGCATAGTTGTCATGGTAATTCCTGTCCCTGCTCACAACTACTTAAAACTCTTCAATGTTCTTCCACAACCATTAGTGGTCTTCAAATTGTTTAAAAAGGGAGTATTCCTGCTTCAGTTTTCCCATGGTAGTTAAGATATCTGTGCTTTTCTCTCTTTGCATCCAGCTGTCAAAGTATGTGGCAATTTGCATTTGCATGAAGAGGTTTTTTGGTATTTTTGCCAGAAGAGGTTCTATTTTTACAAAAACTGTGGGAAGAGATTTGGACATTTTGGCATTCTAATACTACAGTACAACTGCTCTAAATACCTATTTTTAAATTCAACATAATGTCTTTAACCCACATTAAGGGAAAATAACATTATTTTAGATATTGTAAATAGAATCAGTTCTATTATTGACTAGCATAACTAATATCAAATACAAAAGCTTTATGGTGAACCCACGTCAGTAGGGAGAATGCTGCAATATATCAGGTAACAGCAGTTTGTCTGTTTTTTTTCCCAGCATATGAAAACAGACGTTCCAGATTTCTGTTCTGAATTGAAATTTGGGAAGAGATCTGCAGTCATATTGTGATGCATCAGTATACTGGGAGCAAAATTATGGATGAAGGATTTAGAAATCTGTTTATTTTTGGAAGATCTGTGTTACCTTCCAAGAAGATTAACTCATTTGGACATTTTTAGTTAAATTTAATAATGTCCAAAGTAGTGAAAAGATTAAGGTTAAAAGCACAAGGTTGCAAGCAGGATAATTATTTTCATAGGCTACTTCCTGCAGAAGTGTTAAAATAACGAATTTTACTCTTAATGAATTTTACCATTTTACTTTGATATTGCAAGTTTTTCCTTGTGAAAAGCCTGAACATATTTTTCTACCCAGAGGAGCAAATATGCACACCGACTTGTTTGGATATGTATTCTCAATTTTGTTTCATACATCTATTATGTGTTCGTCCTTTGGGATTCCTCCTCCTCCTCCTCCTCCTGCTGTATTTTTTTTTTTCCAAGTCATTTTCAGGGCTAGGAAAAAATCGGGACACAAATTTGCAGTACGCAGCACAGCATTTATGGAAATGTCTGATTTGCTCTGAACTGTAAATTCTAAATAATGATAAGTGGAATTACTGCTGTAATTATCTTTCTGAAGGGAACATTTCTAACTTGAAATATAAAGCCTGCCTATTAAATAACATTTATCAGGAATGTTTCCTTAGGCGTACTTTTCGGAATTGTATTTTATTTTTATCTTGAGAAAGATCTGACTCTGCACCGTTTGTGTTAGAGACAGGGAGAATAACTAGAACAGGCAAATGCCTCACAGGCAACAGGAAAGCCAGTGCAGAGATGAAAGATGAGCTTCCAGCAGCTGCAGAAAGGATATACACTTCAAGGGTGCCCCATAAGCCTTATAAAGCAATAAAGGAAGGAAAACAACATTATGAAGGGTCCTAACAGTCATAAAATTCCAAAAATGGCAAGGATTGCTTTCATTATATAAAGTGTTCGTTAAAGCTTTAAATAATGAAATAAACCCTTGACACTGAGAATGGAAACCTTCACTGTTCAACCAGCCTCTGTTTACTTTACAATAATCCAGGCCATAAAAGTAGTGCCGCTCAAATTCCCTGTTCTGGGGGAGCTCCGGGATGCCCGAGGACCACACAGTTCCCTGGCTTCAAAGGCGCGGGGTCTCCGACAGCTCGCCCGGCTCCTGGCCCAGTGCCACGCCTCTGGCAGACACCACTGCTCCCCAGCCCCAAGAAAGTCTGAGTCACAGAATCCCTGGGATTGTTTTAATTGGCTTAAATTAGGTGTTTTGGGGTTCCTTTGGAGGGGGACTTTTTTTCTTTTCCCCCCTGCTTTTTTTTTTCTTTCTTTTGAAGCCCAGGAGTATTTTGGGTATTGGAAAAAGGTGCTGAAGACTTTGGGACCAGCAAGTTAGTGGGGAAAGTCATTAAGGGGTCTTCTGGGATTCAAGGTGGAGATACTGAAAAACAGCTTCTATATAAAATTATTTGTTGCTCCCATACTTCTTTAAAACTGTAGAATTTGAATTAAAACTAAGCACTCAGCAGGTTATGCAGCACATAATTTCTCTATCAAAAGAATGGGAAGAAAGTATTTATTTTGAACAGGAATACTTTCAAAATTCAGAAGACCTTGAATCTCTTATTTCAGCCCTGTTTAAAATAGTTGACCTTCTCTGCTAATAGCATAATCTGTTTAAATATTTTCTCCTGAATTAGAACCCTCTCTAGGAAACGTTATAAGCTTCACATTGTAAGTACACAGGGAGCACTCTTCCTTATCTTTCACTGAAATTCAGCCATTTTCTGCTTTGCTTGCAACAAAGAGGAACAAACTGTATCCTTGGGGGAAAAAGGGGAATTCAGCTATAGGTGGGTAAAATTGTCATTGAAACCTTTAAGCTACAGCATAATCTCCTTAAAGGCACTTGAGCAGTTCTGTAATTTATGGCCCTGGTTGCAGTGAAAGTGTGGGATCCCAATAATTTTTCTGCCCACTGCCATAGTTTGCTGTTTGTTTGTTCATCCTAGTTCTGAGCAGTTTTCCAAGCTGCTTCTGTGGTTAAACATCATTTTAAAAAGACATTGGAGAAGAAAATTACTCCTGATATTTATTTTTGTGTTCTTGTACGTGTTACATGAAATATATTTTTGGGGTTTTGGTATCTCTATACTTGCACCCTCCAAAATGAAATCTTTTGTCTCTTGGCATATTTTTGGGAGACCAGACAGAGAGACTGTCTGCATCATGAGTGGGAGAAGTAAATGACTCACAGTTCTCTTTATGAGGAGCTTTGTTTCATTCAAATCCCTCTTGCCAAGATGCTGACACTGAATTTGAGTCATCAGCAATAAACAAGTCGTACAGAAAATTGAATCTTTAGAGGGCAGAAAATCATGGGCAAAGGAAAGACACTCACCGGTGAGCTCTGTGTTAGTCTGTGCTTGAGAGGAGTTTTTGATTGCATTATTTCCCATGGTGGATTTTTCCATAAGTGTCTTAAACTAATTCAAAGTCCCAACCTGAAATTTCATTTAGAAGACATGTATATGTAGTGAAAACAGCAGCATCAGTCAGGCTTCGAGATCACGGAATACAAAATTGAGTTTTCACTGCACTAAACAAGGTGATTTTGGTCCCTGGTTTTGTCGTGAGCTTTTTACCTATGCTGTGTCATGAAAGGCTGAGATCAGTAAGAATTTTTGGGATCTTCCAGGAAAAATGAAAGGTGTGGTGAAATTTAGCTTGCATTGGGTTCTGGTATTTTTTTTCCTCCCCAGTATAATGCAATAATTTTGAATAAATTTACTTCATACATCATGGTAACAGTTCTTCAGGACTGGACATGTTTGTTTTCAGAAGTGATAATAGATCTGCTCATAGGTATTTCAGTTGAAAATGAAACTTTTGTACTATATCAGCGTAAGAATTTCATGAAAGCAGCACAGCACCTTATTTTTCTGTTGTACCGGTGTTTCTAACCACTCTCAGCTTTGAAAGCGCAAATGCTTTAAAGAAGGGTGGTAATGCACAGATATTTTCATGTGAAAATATTTTCACATTTAATAACCTTCCCTTCACCAAAAGACTAAAAAGTCAATAATTTGCTGATTACAAAATGTGCCTTTTCATTTTCATTTTAAGGTGTGATTCAGCGTAGGACATGACATACAAATGGGTGGAGCTGAACCACGACACTCATGGAGAGGCCTGGAAAGGGGATAGGATAATGGGAATGACTTCAATGTTAAAAGGCATTTCTTACTCCTCAAAGTGTCTTCTCCAGTGTGTAGTGTCCCAAGGGGCTCTCTGTTACCTGGCGTTCATTTCTTGCTCAGGATGGGTTTGTGCTGTAGTTACGTTGTTCTGCCCCACCTGCCCCAGCTTTAGACCGTTATCTTTGTGACGAGGCAGAAATCCAGCAATTTTGAAGGAAAGAGGAAAACCCTGTAAATTTTCAAAGAAAACTCAGGGTCTAATGCAAGCAGTAACAGTTGTGATGAGCATAGTCGAATGAACTTACACTCCAGCGCGGCTTTGCTAAATATAGCTACAGAATACTTGTTGTCTGCGGGCGCTGGTGTCGGAGAGCATTGCCATCTGCAGCTGGGGAAGCTGCAGAAAACAGGGGCACAAATCGCAAAGAAAAGGGATGGCAGTAGGATCACAGACTGCCAGAGCCCTGGTCCTGTGCTCGGCTCAACTGGGCAACCTTCCTCCTTGGAGGGGTGGATGGTCTTTCGTTTGTGCTGTCCTTTTCACCGCAAACGGGGCATTTTCCCTCTTGTGCCTGGAGAGACTCTCTAAGACTTATTTCAATAGAAATGAACTTGTTTTGGTGTAAGAGGGTCGGTGTACTGCATGCCTGTTGTTCAGCAGTCCTTGAATGGCCAGTTTTAAACATGGTAAAGGTCTCTCAGGCTTGTGCTTTTCTCTCCTCTGCTGACCCTCAGGCACAGTACCCCCAGGGAATACACCTGTGGTCTCCCATGGTGGAAACCTGTCAAATCACCAGCGGAGGTGAGGAGGAAAAGACAACTTGTCCAGGGGAAAAAAAAACCTGGAGTGTGCTGATGCAAACAGGATGCTGAGATCCTTGAGTGCAGTGAAGTGAATGTGACCTGGGAGGAAGGGAGTGAGGAGGAGGGCAGGGGCTGAGGACCAGCTGTGAGATGAAGCTTAGAAGTAGCAGAGCTGGACAGAGTGGTTGGGAGCAGAGCCAAGGCTGGGGGACAGGATGAGAGCCATGGCAGAAGACAGGCAGGCAGAGAAGACGTCTGCAGGGAGCTGTTAAATGGAAATGGCACCAATGCTGTACGTTATGTGATGGTGTCTTGTCCCAGGGACACCCATCCCCAGAATGCCCTGCAGCCATGTGCTCCTTCTGCTCCTGCACGTCCTTAGTGCTGGAGTCTCGTCATCATCCCTCCATCCATGGCCTGGCCTTTTTCCTTAAACCGATTGCCAACCTTGTCCTCTGCAAGGAGAACTAAATTTGCATCTAAATCTAAATAAAGAGGCTTTGGAGAGTGGGTAGAAAAGCCAACACATACTGTCTGCTCGAAGGACGTTGTGGATGAGACCCTTTTCCATCCTAGAGTCTGCTGGCTTTTCAAGACGAGAAGAGTTAGCTAAAAACAGAAGGGTACCATAAATTGTCTCTTCCCAGGGCAAGAAAGTATAGTTCCTGTCAACCTGTTGATAATCTCCAAAAGCCAAGACTAAATGCAGTATTGCACTACAGAAGAACATGAGCTGGGTGGACCTAACTGTACAGGGGTTTGCTCCTCAGATGATAATTGTAAAATTATCACATTCAATTGTAAAGGAAGGAAGGACATAGTCCAAAGGTCTTAGTAAAAAACTGAGTGAATGGTGATTTATGATGAGAACAGAGTTTAAGTTCATCTTGCTTTTGGTGAGCTGTGCTCAGTATATACAGTAAGTTCAACATAGCTTTGAAACGCAACCATTTTACATAGGTCACAATAATATTTTAATGGTTAATAAGCTATTGTTTATAATCTGAAGTCAGTGTACCTGAAAAAACGCAAATGAACACAAAATAGCATTAATCCTGATAAATAAAGCGTAGTAGTTCCCCAGACTACATGATACACTTGACTTCCTTCCACTCCAAAATGGTGAAAGTGATACTACAATGAAAATCGTGGAAATTTTGTATTTTGCTTTTGCGTGTTTTTTATAGTTGGTTATTTGGGAAATGATGGACATGATTATAGAAATAATGTGATATTTAGTGATAATTCCAAATTAATTTGCTGTTTGCTCCTGGATATTGAAATAGTTTTATATTAAATTGTCTAAAAACCTCATTTTACTGGTGATTTTTTGGTGGAGTCAGTTGTCTGGAGAAGGAGTCACTATTGTTTCTGCTCAGAGTAATTATTTTATGGTGAACTTCAAAAGAGCGAGTCTGGATACCAATTCCAATGAAAGCATGTTGCTGGCAAGAGATACGCTTTGGTGTCAAAGAAATGGCTTGTTCCTGTAGTTTCTTTCCATTAAGGACAATATAGGTTTATAAACTAGTGGAAGAAATTTTAAGACAGGAGTGGGTGCAGGTTGCATGAACCATGTCTGGAATGTATAGCTTGAGGTATTGATTTGCGTGTGTATGTACTACCATGTGTGTGGAAGAGTAACCAGTAGTCAAACACCTGTTGTTAATAGTTTCATATCTAAAATGGCATTGCTGGCTTGCACACACCACAGTGGAGCTGTGGTTCTCCATAGGGTATCTCTGTTCTCCAAAAAGAGCAATAGTAAAATAAGAAAGCCAAATTTTTACTCAAGATATGTCTGGAATGCGTGAGAATTTGGTGTTGATGAGCACAGGAAGTCAATAGTAATTTGTTTAGCAACAGTTTAAAAGAAAAAGTTGTTCAAATTTTGTAATTTTCAGATAAAAGCAAACACATTTTTTCATTAAAGCATTTTAATGAAGTTGTATTATTGTTACTGTCTGGTTTGTGAGAAGCTGGTGATTACAACGGAGAGGGAGCTTGTTTCACTAGTTTGAACACATGCCAGAAGTGTTCAAAATGGGAAGAAATGTGCTTGAAAAGTCAGTGGGTTTGAACTTTAAAGGCTTAGGACCTCTTGCCAAGTCTACCACTTTTTCCCTGCATAAATATGGGAATGTTATCATTTGAAGGGCTTCAGTCTTGCTCTCCTCCTTTAAAAACACAGATATTTTAGTATTCTTTTGTAGAGCAGTTTGAGATATGGAAGTGAAGAGTATAAGTGTTACTTTAAGGACTGTTTTTGAAGCAGGGGTGAGAGGTTGACTCAGGACACTGGCAAAGAGGTTGGGAGAATTTTGCCTCCTTATTGCTTACTGGAACCATTCCCGAGAAAAGGTGTTTCAGCAAGGAGTAGCATTTAAAGATGTTTTTATGTAGTTATTGATTTCAGACCAGCAGACATTGGTGCTAATTTGGCATCCATTTGCCAGAGCAGCTGAGATTGAAATGAGTGTGTTGTTTCCCTTGGCAAATGGTGTCCTTAGGTAAAGGTTGAGTGCAGGGATGGGAGAGCACAAACAGGCTCACGTTGCTGTGTCCAGCTGGACCTTGCTGCCAAAGCTCCTCTTTTTTTTGTGGTTTCTACCCTTGTAAGCCCTCAATCTTTACAAACATACAAGTCCAGTATTGCAACTGAGCTTTAGCAGCTTGATTAGTCTCACAATAACAGATAGGCCTATTGAAAGAGCAGGGAATATGGTGTTATTTTTAAAAATCTTTTAATTGTAAAATCTAACACTCTTTTTAGTGTCTGGAATAGCTTAAATTGAACACAAACATATTAAATTCAATATTTAGCTCCAGATTCAGGACTATATCTCAGCATTGGTGGCAAACATCTCCAAAAATCTAAGACGACTAAAAGTTTATGTTTTGTTCTACATGACTAATTGTGCATCATTTTTTGTTAGAAAACTTTAACAGAAAAATATTTTTTAATCTTTATATTAGAAAAACAGTTTACCTGGGGAAGCTGAGGCAGAGTGAAGTGTCATTTTAATTGAAATTTAGGAAATACAGACATTTTTCTCCAAATTTTTTTTTAGATTCAAGTGGAAAGCCAGACAAAGAGTCTTTATGCTACTATTTTCCAGTGGATCTGTTGTAGATTTGTTTTGTTTTGGTTTTATTACTCAGTACTGCTCAGAAATTAGCTAAAACGTTTATATTGCAGAAGTGATATAGCAGCAATTTCAAGTCTTTTGTGCCTTACATGCTTGATTAGAAAAATCCCATTAATGATAGAAAATGCTAATCAGTGATGTGTTTTGCCAGCCACTACAAGCCCACGCATTCTATATAATCCATTGGTTATTAACCTAATGAAGGTCATTGCAGCTTTTGAAAGTTTGTGTGCCGCACATCAGAGTGGTTCTAAAACTGTGCTGCTGGACTTTGGTGCTGAAATAAGTCAAGGTTGGGTATTTACTTTCCAGAATGGCTCTGGCCTAAATTGAGGTTTTTTTCTCGGTGAAATGATCATTCTGTACTTTTCATTTGTTCATTCTAATTGTCACAACAGATGAACAGTGCAGTGGTGGCTAAGTGATGGTGCTGCCATTAAGCAGCTAGACACTGTCTTTATCCACATCTTACTGATTTTCCTTTTCTTTTCTTGACAGGTGACATCACACAGAAGGGATATGAAAAGAAGAGATCAAAATTAATTGGGGCCTACCTGCCACAGCCTCCTGGTATGTGTATCTGTGCTTGCAATATATGAAGATGTCAGGTGTACTCATAGTTGCCACTGTAAGAATCTGCATCTCTGAAGAAATATCTGTGGCAGAAACAAAGCTATTGTTATGCAGAATAAGCTTATTCCATCCATTTTTTGGTGTATTTATATATCTATATGTCCGCTTTGATGTGTGTGTACATTTTTTACATACATTGATGTGGGTTTGGCAGTTGTGTCTGGAAAATTAAATCAGCCTAGTCTTGTTAGAGGGGCATTGTTTGTTGGAAGGAATGCAAGAACCCAAAGGAAAACGTGATGTCCTAACTCATTAACACCTCAGCCACATGAAGGAAGAGAACCTTGGATCTTTGTCACTTCCTTCATTTCTGTGTTTCCTGTGCAAGTCTCACTTTTGAAGACACTAGAGAGACCAGCAATACCCCTAGAGTTCAGCTTGTGCTAAGGCATGTGGGCACCTGACCTTCTACCCATACCTGGTTTCAGTGTTAAAGGATGGGCTGCATGCACTTACCCAGAAGGTGTAAAAATGTCTTCAAACTAAATTTAATAATGTATTGCTTCATTGAATTTATTTCGTATATATGTATAAGAACTTTCCAGAGTCCTTTCACTCTTGTGAGACACTGGACCATGAAGTTCAGTATGTAGTTGTAGGTATTGGTATAGACCTCTACTCTGTCTTGGTCTCAGAGGAGTGTGCCTGTGCATTCCTGGTCTCACTGACCTTACAGAGGCTCCACTTGGGCATGTCTGTTCTCTGAGCCTTGTTTTTGTTGCAGGCCTCGGCACTAGTTTCTTTTTTCTTTTACAAAATCCTTCCTTTATAGTGGAATTGGTGGGGTTTTGTTTAAACTGCTCATGTGTGTAAGGCACTACCTTGTTCTCTCTTTGTCAGGTTTATATATATATAGATAGTCTAGCTCCATAGCAGAATGCTGATTTTGTGCCTTTGGATTTCACTTGGTCTGCTCCACTGGTGGGAACTCCACAAAAGAGATCACTGTTACCGACACCACTGTTTTCTGAAGTGATACAGCCTGGTTTGAGGGTGTCTGTGACATTCCTGAACCACTGGGAGCCATTAGAGAATGAAGCAAATCAAATCAGGAGACTTACAATACCAGAGGTGCAGTTTATTAAATTTCTGGATAAGTATTGGTCTAACCCGACGATGAGACATACATCGGTCTTCACAGCTGGTTCTCATGAGACCTGCTTAGACTTGCTGGGTTGTGGAGAGACTGTTGCCTCACAGCAATCCTCAATGCAGCGGCACAGTTGGTACCAGAACCTGTTTATTTTTTTAGTTGTGACTCTCCTTTCTTCACACAAGCAAACAGAGCTGTTTCTCCAGAAAGCTCACAGTCTTCTGGCCAAACTATATCCATGGCTGAAACTGCAGGGGATTCATATGCATGTAATGATGAAACAGAAAACGTGGAGAAGCTCGCAGATTTGCCTTTCAAGGTCTCTATTGTGATACTTAACTTTTGCAGAGTAAGGAGAAGCAGAGGGATCTCTGTAAGCCAGACCTATGGTGAGGTCCGTTCAATAATTTGAAGAGGTCATGATTGAGAATGTAGGTGATTTAGAGCTGTTTTAAAGATGAGACAAAATAGAATGAACATTTTCTGCTCAACCAGTTGCCAGAAAATCCCACACGAGGAATGTGGAATATGGATAAGTGAAAGAAGATTATAATAGGATCAAGAAAAAAGAAAGTATTGAAATATTGTCCTCTGTTTTCTTGTAAATATATTAAGCTCAATCATTTAGCTGATGGCTAAATGAATGATTTTATTATAATGGAAGACACTGCTTCTACTGTATTAAAGTATTTTCCTCCAGAAATGGATACTGTTTGTGCTTGGGTCTTTTGCTGTCTTTGTACTTTTTGTTTGTTTTGTTGTGTTACCTTTTGGACAAAACTTGAAAAGGTTCCATTTGATATAATCCTTCTAAGACTTTACTCATCTTAATGGCTTGAAGTCCGTGCTCACTAGGAAGGGGGAGATGAATCCTTTCCAAGAAGCAGTAGGATCACAAAACAGATTCTGCCTTTTGTAAGCCTCTGTTAATATCTCAACAATAACATACATGACCAATTAGCCTTTTTTAAATTATTATTATTATTTTTAAATTTTTTTTTGTAACCTGTTTTGATGGGGAATGAAAGAACTTAAAAGCTTTGATGGACTTGGATCTTGGTGTTATAAGGGAATAGAGGTTTTAGAGATATATTAAATGAGTATGGAAACGGACATGACTTTTGCTGGGATTGGAGGCATTGGGAAAGGGCGGGAATTTGCATTCTGTGACTGCATTCAACAAGCTAAAGGAAATCCAAAGGCATTTCTCCTCTGCTGGGACATCCAGTCCTCCTGCTGCACCTTTGCTAACATTCGTAACGCCCATGTTGGCAGAGTGGAACATCGACCCACATTGGCTCCGTGGGTGTCCTGTGGTGTCTGTGCGTGCGTGTGCGTGTGTGCTCTACTGCATGGGGGCAGCAGCTCCACTCGTTGCTGTAACAAATGTAAAAAAACTAAACGTGAATTAATTAGTTTTTTTCAACTTGTTACAGCAGCGAATGGAGCTGCCGCGGTACGGTGTAGACTGCAACACAGTGAAGGAGCTGCCAGAAGAATGCTCCGCACTGCCAACATTGGTGTCTGTGACATCCGGGAAGCGGCCGCTAGAGAGAGAGCAGCCAGCACAGCAGGAAACCGGCCTCTCTTTTATTTTCGTTTTGGTGAGCACGATGAATGTATGTTTTCCACTCCGTATCTGTATGTAACTGTGCCTCATCTGGAAGCCTCTGGTAGACACCTACATCAGTAGGATGGACATGGGGCTGCCAGCTGCAAGGCAGGACAACCAAAGGATGGCACCTGGAAGGCCGTTGCTGACTTCGTCTGCCTAAGAGTGAAGTGATGGGAAGGGTGAAAGAATAGCTCTTCTTAGTAACATTTGAACGTATTAACACTTTTCTAGCTTCCAAGTCATGGATGCTTTGGAAGAGGTTTCGTACAATAAGCTGGTGAAACATAGGAAGGCATGTGTTCCTAATTCACTTTTTGGCACTGCCATTTTACAGAGCTCTAAATAGGCCCAAGCTCACCAGATTCCAGAGGAAGCTGTAAAAATCTAAGCACCCCTAGTTCTGTGCTATTTTCAAGTAGGGATCCCTGCCTGAGCTCTGCTCACATCCAAGCCATTCAGAAGCAGACTGACTTTTAGGAACAGGCATCAGGCTGGTAGAGCAGACTGAAGGAAGAACATTCTGCAGGGCTACATCTCAGTAGTGTGGACCCCAGCCATGCCTGTAGAGCTGTGCCCTTTCCACGTACTCTTCCCCCTGGCAGGACCTGTGGCTGGTGGCAGGCATTCTACTTTACTCCCTGCATTTGTAGCAAGGCTACAGAGGATCCACAGTCCCTCATGACACCCCATTTTCTCTTGCCAGCCATGTAGAACATCCCACTCTTGCCTGTGTGTTTGTCCACACTTGCCCAGGCTGTCCAGACATGGTATAAGAGATGGCTAGAGGGAAGATAAGCTTTGCAGTTCCCTCAGGACAAGACACACCTGTAAAAATTAGCTGTTTCAGAAACCCTTCTCCTATCATTTTCAAACCAACTTGCTATAATACTATGGTGGAGATCCATATTGCATTCTGACTGTGTTTGTATTTCTCCTCTTACACGAGGCTGCTCTAAGTCAGGTTCCCTCAGTCTGGCATGGTTGATTTCATCTGCCTGAGATTTCTGCAAAATGGGAAGGATTTAATATAAATTGCAGTATTAGTGATATAAAACAGTATTAGTGACATAAAACCATGTGATAAATGTAACCAGTAGAAGGGCTGTAGACATATATGAACAGACATATATATATTGTCTTTTTGTCATGCTTACTGGGATGCTGTCATTTTAGAAAGGGAGAGCTGTTACTTTTCAGGAGTGGGATTAATGAAAGGCAAAGCCAGGCAACCACGTGGTTGATACTCCTTCAGGTGATGTAGGAGCTGGCTCTTAGGCTCCCTGTTTCTGACAGAACAATCCCAGAGAGCATATTGTCACATGCTGTTCACCAAACGTGCAGTGACACACAGGGGATGTGCCAGATCTGCTGCACATCTGCAGGCTGACTCTGCAGTGCATGCACAGCGGGTCTGACACATCCAGATGCTGCACAGACTGCACATATGCAAAGGACATTTGTACTGCTCCAGCCGGGCTGTCGAACATCCAGAAATCCGGAACGGATATGCTGCATTTGGCAGTGTTAATGGGAGAAGGGATGGGGGGAGCCCCCTTTTTCTTTCCCATTAAATCCCCACCTGCTTTAAGTCAGAGAGACAAAAGTACAGCTTTGTTCCCTCAAGACGCTTTCTCAGGATGTGAGTTTGTAGCTGGAGACGTTCTGTGTGCAGAGTAGTTTTTCTTTTCTTAGCGTGCCCATGTGTCAGACATCTAAAAATAATAGTGAATCCAGACCTTTATATCTGTACATATATCCCAGTCCCTCTTGTGCAGTGACCTTTCTCTTACTGCCTCTGTGGAGGAGCCATGACAGCCAAGAGCTGAAATAACCACTTAAACAGGGATTTATTTTGTAATAATTTTCTGAATATTATCTTGATTCGATCAGTCAGTTCTGGGTAAGATAACGTGGACAGCTGCATGCACACTATTAAAGGGAAGCCCTCCCTAGAAGAAAAAACTAAATTACCTGCATTCCCCATAAGCTGTGTTTTTGCCCAATTTGCTTCCAGACTTTTGCCAGGAAATTTGGTGATTCATTCACAGAGCAGAGATAATGTTGTTATCAATTAAGCATTGCTTCTAACAGCTTAGACATGGGTGTTTCATTCTCTCTTAATCAAGTGCTGTGTCTACACTAGATTGCTTTCTGTAATTTCCCATCATTGGTACCACCAGTGTAGCTCTATTTGTAGTGTAACCATGCGGACCAGTCATCAGTGCTTTATTTATTATGGTTAATAAATCTGTGAGATGTGGTGCTTAAAAGGCACCTGCTGCTCCTTTCACAGGCCTAGAGACAGATCCCTGCACCTCCTGCTGCTGGAGCCCCAACAGCACCAGCTTGGGAACATTTCAAGCTATGCAGGGCAGAAAAGATAATACATTTGCACAGAAGATCCCTTTGCCTCATGAAGAAACAATTTTCTGTAGAATTGCGGGAATCAATTTCCATAGCCTCTCTTATTAGCATGACACATATATTAATACATATCTGTTATTTGTGCGTATATTTGCATACTTCCTATGTGTATGTGTGCATGCCTTTGCTTTCAACTATTCCTGCTGCTGGCTCTTTAGGCACTCCAAGTAAACTTGGTGATTACAGTTTCATTTTCTCTTCCACAGACATTATTTGTATTGCAACATTATTTGGATTGCAAAGATTGCAAGGAAATGTTTAAACAAAACTTGATTCTGAAAAAATACTCTCATGTATTCATTGTATTAATACTAACAAGTATTCCTATCACATCTGCATTCCTAAGATCTTACCAAGGGATAACCATGATGGGGCATTTCAAATCGTGTGTGTGTGTTGAGAACATGGATCGCAGTGAAAGGCATGAGCATTGCACAGCGCGTGGGCACATCCCTGAAACAGTGTGAGAGATGTTTCACAGATGAGAAACTATAGCACATAAACAAATGTTTAGTAAGTCTTGGGTTTAAAAAAAGAGTTTGGTTTTGAATTGGTGGCTGCCTGCAGAGCTTAGTTTGATTAAAAAGGAAGGTACTGAAAGCATCTTAGGGCTATCCCTTGAGGCCATCACTCAAAGTCTGATGGTTACTGCATCAGTTTTGCCACTACAGCTGAGAGCCCAGTTAAGATTTTATCATTCTTTAGTTTTTAATGGCATCTCTGTTTCCTATCCTGTACCAAGACTTAAAAATATCAAACTTTGTTCAAACATGGAGCAAAAAATACCTTCCTTCACTTTTCACTCTAATAGTAAGGCTAAAAAATGTTTGCAAGGGAAGAAATGAGTACATGATGGAATCAGTTAGCAAAACGGGTAGATGTTTTTTAGGGGGAGGATATTTTTAGTACACATCAGAGTTGGTGTGTTTTTCAAAGAATTTGAAGATTTCCAAGGAAATACCTATTGATGTTCCTTGAGACCATCTGCAGAACATAAGGAATAGGAGGAAACATGAAAGCGTTGATCTAAAATGTGACAAATGGGTGAGGAAAGATGTCTCAGTCAGAGGGGAACGATAGAGGGTAAAAGGAAATACACCACTGAGGGCCTTAAAGCTTAATCTGTGCTGGAGAAGAGGAGGTGGAGCCTGTGGAGGTGTTTGAAGAGCTGGGTGCCATGTCAAAATGAGAAACTCCTGGAATGCACAATGCTGCCCAAATTTGTCTGCAGTGTGAGTTGACCTGCCCATGGGTGAATGTGTTTGCTGTGTAGATTGGTAGTCTTCTTCTACATATTCTCCAAAATGGATCTTCAAATGGGACACTGAAGCTCTGGGACTGTTTAAAGTAAAATGGAAATCAAACATCACATGTGCACTGGAGTTGTAATGTGATGTCCACCATCACTACGATAAAAGAGAGAAAAAAGAAGCCCATGATACCCAAGCTTGAACTGAAAGCTAAACCTTTCAAGGAAATGTTAGAAGGCCAAATTGAGATTGTAATGAGGAAAGAAGACCAGTTTGAAGTATGTGCGTTGTTTTTAATCAGGACCAAGAGTAAGCTCACCTGTGAAGGAAAAAATTTTAATTAAACAAATCTCATCAGAAATTACATTTTTCTAGACTTACCTGGCAGAAAGTGGCTCCACTTTCCTGGATGTCTTTGGTTAGAAGTATTGCATTTTAAATCTCCCTTGGCTTATCCTGTGAATTCATTACTTAGTTGTACATTTGATGGGAAGAGTGAAATGCCATGCTAAGTAACGAGTTCCACGGGGATGGTGTGACATTTAGCCTGTTTACAAAATACACGGTGTGTTCATCACCTGGCTTTGCTTCTAAAGCTGAGCCATCAGCCATTGCATAGAAGCTTGGGAAATACCGTGAAGAGAAGGTAAATACTGTTTCTTAAAACTGCACTGCAAGCACTGTTTGCCTTCCTTCCCACTGGCCCTGGAGTTGTTTAGTTTATCCTACAGCTCTCTCTCCTGGGGGCACACACTGTAAGCTAGTTTTAGAACAATAAATGTAGCCTGTGTCTAAGAATGCCTTCTATTTCTTGTCAGTTGGACATTTCAGCTTTTAAATATTTTTAGATTCAAAAATTTGACACAGACATAGGAATAAGAGATATATCACAGCAACTTGTCAGCTATCATTAAGGAAACAATTGTCCTCTATTGGAGAGGGCAATGCAGCTATTGCCATGTTATCAGGACATAGTGTTGCAATTTAGCTACAAAAAGAAGTAATAAAGAAGGGAGGAACAAAGAGGTGAAGGCAAAAAAAAACCCCCAAAAATGGTGAAACCTGCTTCCAGCTGACAGTTTTGTACCTTCCATGCACGTAAAAATAAAGCTATCCAGCTTGCAGTGGTATTGCTTATATAGCTTTACTGAGGCTCTTGCATTTTTAGCTAAATGCAGTCAAGACAGGATCCAGCTTGAAGATTAGGATTTGTGGATTCATATATCTGCATGAAGTTGTCTGCGTATAAACTGTATATTTATGCTTCCATTCCTATGTGAAGAGATATAGTTAATTCAGTTGATGAAACCCAGAGAGTTCTTCAGTTTATTCCAAAGCAGATACCTCCACTGACCACTTGCACAGCTCTCAAGGCTTCACTGGGCTTAGGGAGTTGCCTGAAGATGGGTGTCTGATACTGTTCAGGACTTCCTATGGTACTGGAGACATCTGCCCAGAGTAAGCACATGTAAAACAGGACTTGAAGGGGTCAAGTCAGGTATCATTGTTCACAGTATCTGTAAAGAAATTGGACACCTTGGTTTAGAATTCTGAGTTCTGGTCTAGGTCTCTGTTTTTCATAGTGGGAGCTTATCTGAAGCACCTTCTTGCAGACATCTAAATATAGGTGTCTTAATCTGCGAGCTGAATCCCACATTAGGAGCTTTAGCTTCTATTAGGAACATAGCTGTTTGCTCCAGTGCACCTGCTGATGCTTGTGTGTAATGTGATGACCATAAAGCACTGAGTTCTCAGCCTTTCATATAAAATAACTGTGTTCCAGGCATATATATTTTGCTGAAATTCTTCATGGCTTGCGAAGGGTCGGTCACTAGTGCTAATCACACTTACCTGTTAAAGTCCTGCTTCAGCTGCAAGACTGGGGTAGACCATGGCATAATTAAGAATTATGCCAGTTTGACAGGGACTGTGTATGTGTCTGTGCACAGGGCACTGGCGTGACACTGTCCTTTCTTTTAGGAAAGCCATTCATTGCTTTGCCACCTCCTTAAATTTAGGAATCGATCCAAGTATGGATTCTCAAGCCATTACGCCACCGAATCACAAACCGAATCACAAACGCATCTGGACGAAGCTGCACTTGAACAAGCATTAGCACTTTACTCACAGGCCCTTGTGCTGGCTGTGAAAGCTGTCAATTTTTTGGGTTTAGTTATGTTAGAAATAGAAGTGAAAAACCCATTCTTGTTACTGCAGTATACTGCTAGAGCCTTCATGGAGGTGAGCTATTCGGCTGTTAACACTGCTTTGTTATTTGTGGCAGCACTTCACTGATTTCATGGTGCTCATTATTCTGCATGGCTTTTACTCCCACCCATCGCTCAGGAATGGCAGTGTGTAGGTTCTTGCTATTGTGTACTTTGTCTCACACCACCGATGGTGCCAGGGGAGTGAGGGGGTGCACAGGAAGCCAAGATGTGAGTCCAGGCGATCCAGCTAATTCCTGCTCCAGCCCCTTCAGTAGAGAACTGGCATCCACTTCCTTGCTGTGTCTTTAAAGTGGGGCAGTGCTTTCTGTTTCTCACCTTAGAGGAACGTAATACAAACAAAGGTGTCCCCACTGGTGGCTGACAGAGAGCTTCTCCTCTGCATTTTAGCACACGATTAACTTCCTTGTTTTAATCGGTTTTATCAGTAAGCCAAGTTTACATATCCTGCTCCATACTCTGGTAGAGGTTTATTCACTGTTTTTATGTATTTGGAAAAGGGGGAAGAAAAGCCATCAAATGATCCCCCAGACCTCATAAATGCACAAGACATTTTGATATTCTCATTTAGTTTTCAGCCTTTCTATAGACTACTGGTACAGGATGTTGGGGTTTTCTTTTTCCTGACTGTATGAAGAAACTTCATATTGCCCACTGGGTCAGAACTGACAAAAGAAAAAACATGTATACTAAGTAGAAGGAAATGAAACTGTCTAAAGTGTCTCAGTTCTAAGATTAGAAGAGAGACTTTTGTCTGTAGTAAGAACAAGTAGCAGCGTGATCTCCATAGTGAGCTGGAGGAGGGAAGAGCCCTTGGCAGTGTCAGGGAGTGCTGCCTGGCCAGTTGGGTGCCCTGCTGTCTTCTGCCATGGTAGGGTCAGTGTTTGATGTTACCTCATGTGCGCTGTCTTTTTCACCTGGAAAAAGATCTTTGTGCACTGCCCACAGCATCAGAAAAGGGGCTGAGACACTTGAGGTGTCTCACAGTCACTAAACCAGGAGAAGGAAATCACAGGCTTGATTGTATTTTGTCCAATGGCTTTCAGGTCTACCTGAAAGATCTCTGTCCTAGAGCAGCTTGCACCTCTAAAACTGATGCTTTTCCTCACAATTTTTTTTTCCCTCAGTATTTCTAAAGCCTACTGCATGTGGTTTTGTTGTTTGGAAGATGCAGTTAATCCCCTTTTCCTGGTATCATCATGGTGTTGCACTGCAGTGGCAACACCTCAGTTATCTGTTTGTTGTTTTCCACATGCTATTGCCGTACACACGTTACTTGCCGTGGGAAACGTGGCACTGCTTTCTTCACAAAACCCCTGCCACACAGCATCAGTGTTAGATGTAAAATTTTTGGGTGTGTTTTTTTAGGATTTTTGTGAATATATATGATTTCCAGAAATTATTTTATTCCTGACAATGTAGATAAGGACTGAGATGAATAATGGTGCTTAGCATCTCGTACAGACTAAACCATAATTTTTGGAAAAATTTCAGTCAAAAGGAATTTTGTTATTAACCATGTATTGATCATTTTCAGGGTGACTGAATAAAAAAGGAGAAGTTCTGAATATAAAAGTGAGGAAAAAAGTATTTATTTTGATATATAAACCTGAGGAGAAAGTATTTATTTTGATTATTTCAGGGATTTAGAAGTCAGGTTCACCTGACTTAAAGACTATAAAGGGAAGTGAGGGCAGGTAAAGTTACACAGTACTACAGTGTGGATACAGAGGAGTTAAATAAAGACATTTTATTTGATTTAAGAGTATGAATTATTAATCATAATCAGAGTAGAGGAAAATTTATGGATTCATTCTGTCTTTTAGGCGCCTATGAGATTTTACTCCAAGCATGTTTTTTAGCCAACCAGCCATTTCTCCACAAAATCAAAGCAAACTTGACATTGCTGATAATCCAAAGATTTAAGAGACAAGCTGGATTTTGAGTGCAGTTTATTTTCACAAGGAAATAAGCATACAATGCCATCTTTTTTCAAAAGATGCTTTTTAAAGAGCCCATTGAAACCTAACTGAGACTTACTGAAGTAATCACAGGATTTGAGGTTGGTCTGTAGTCTACATAAAAATTCTTGTTTCCACAAATGTAAACCCTTATCCCTCTCCACGAAGCTGGTATGGAATCATTCAGAAATAGAAGCAGAGAGTTTTTACAATATGTTTTAATTGAAAAATATGGGCATATTTCCAAGCATTGTTTTGTTGAATCCAATTTCATGTTATTAGTCCTACATTTGAACCCTAAGTGCAAGAGACCAGTTTTATTTCTGTTCTTACAGTTACACGTAGTGTGTAACTACTTCTTAAAGGCTAAAAATCACAGGAAAGATTCAATTTAATTTTGTCACGTACCCCTGGTTCTTTACCCCTGTGCATCACATGCCCCAAGGCTCTGTGCTTTGTTAGCTCACAGCTGAACACATCAGCTGGGCTTGTCTGCTACGGTTCTTCCCTGGAAGAGAGAAGGGCACCATATCATGTCACTATTACAAATGCAGGTTTTCTTTCTTTTCCTGTTATTTGTTTGAGTTTTTGTGCTTAAGTCATTGCTTTCACTCTTCTCTGGAACCTGTCAAAGAACATCAGTTTCTAGAAGTGTTTATATATGACGCTGCTATTTTATTAGTACTGTAGTTTAAGAAGCCTTCAAGAAGGTACTATTAAAAAAAAAGAGAAAGCAAATTCACTATGGGAAAGGGATTAATAAAATAATTGAATTTTAAAATAGTGGATGTTTAGGCCCAGCATACTAAAATGGTGCAGGTTTACAAGGCTATTTTTGTTGTTTTGCTGGAAGAGGTTACTATTTTCATCCTGGTTTGGTGCAGTTATTGTTTCCTTTCTGACCATTGGTAGGTAAAAATGACTATAGATATTACTATAATTCCCATCCCACAGGAATTAGTTTCCACAGGTTAGTATTGTGTTGTCACCAGCTGACACCATCCAACCAGATGAGGTTTTAGATGATACACACTAAGTTTTCCTAGGAACCAATTTGCAGGAAAGTTCAACATCCATTGCAATGGTGCCTGCCTTTATTAGCCCATTAAAATATTTCCTAAATACTACTTCATGAAAAGTCATCTGTTTGAGGAAATAAAAAAAATGCCAAGCTTACTGTCTGCTCTTTCTGTGTTGTCTATGACCCTGGAAAAAGAGTTTTTAGAGAGAACCAGGAAAATAACCACATCAGAAAAGCTGACCAGAGGCAAGTAGCGTGTAACCAATTGACACAGCATGCTTTAGGCACTGAATGTTCATTTTCTGCTCCTAGTGTATGCTGAACTCCTCCTCACTATAAATCTTCCAAAATTCAATCAGAATGAGCTGTTTGGTTTTTTTCATTAATGCAGGGGTGGACCAGGCATTACCACAAGAACGTCGAACTCCTGTCACTCCGTCCTCTTCCTCTCGGTATCATCGTCGCAGGTCCTCAGGGTCACGGGATGAGCGCTACAGATCGGGTGAGTGCAACTGAAGACCTTGGGACTGGAATGAAAATTTGAAATGCCTTGTTCTGTTCCTTGCTTTTTTAAAAAGAAGTTTGTTGGAAACTCATGTAGCTATATATGGGAGGCATTCATTGTGCGAATACAGAGATGCTGTCCAAGCATGCAGGGGTGGAGTTACAAAGCCAAGATACATCTGGAATTGGATCTGGCAGCAAGTGTGAAGAGCTGGAAAACGGCCTTCTACAGGCACATTAGTAAAAGAGGGAAGACAAGGGAAAACATGGTCCCACTGCTGAATGGAGCTGGAGACCGGGTGACAAAGGGCATGGAAAAGGCCAAGATGCTTAATGTATTCTTGGCCTTGGTCTGTACTGGTGATATTTGGATTCTGGAATCCAAGGCATCTGAGACCAATGGAAAAGTCTTGAGCAATGACAACCTACCCTCTGTGAAGGAGAATCAGGACAGGGAATATTTGAACAAACTGGAGGAATAGAAGTCTGTGGGACATGATGGGGATGCATCACTGACCAGTGTCATTGTGAGGCCACTCTCAACTCCTCAAAAAGTTGTGTCAGTCAGGGGAGGTTTCTGAGGACTGAGAAAAAGCAAGGTTTGTTTCTATCTTCAGGAAAAGTAGGGAGTAGGATCTGGGAAACTACAAACCAGCCAGACTCATCTCAGTCTTTTGAGCAGGTGGTGGAGTAAATAATCCTGTAAACTGTTTTTAAACAAATGAAGGACAAGGCGGTGATTGGGAGTAGACAGTATAGATTTGCAAAGTGCTCTGATCAGTTAATGCTTGAACAGCCTAATAACCTTCTACAATGAGATGACTGCCCGGGAGGTTGAGGGAAGAGCAGTGGATGTTGTATACCTTGACTTTGGTGAGGCTTTTGACAGTGTCTCTCATAACATCCTCCTTGACAAACTAGTGAAATGTGAATTAGATAAGTGGACAGCGAGGTGGTCTGAAAATTGGCTGAGGTGTTGAGTTCAGAGAGTTGTGATCAATGACACAAAGTCCAGCTGGACACCAGTCTCTAATGGACACTCCAGGGAGTGAATACTGGCTCCAGTACCCCTTAATAGCTTCATTAGTGACTTTGTGGGTGAGACAGTGCCCTCTTCTCACACTGGCAGATGACACCAAATTGGAAGCAGTGGTTGATGTATCACATGAGTGTAATACCATTCAGAGGGATCTGGGCAGGCTGCAGGAGTGGGCAAACAGGAATCTGGTGAAGTTTGACAAAGGGAAATAAAAAGTCCAGTGCCTGGGAAGGAATAACCCTATACACTTGGACAGGTTGCTGGAGAGCAGTTTGGAAACAAAATTGTGATTGACATGAGCTAGGAAGGTGGTCTTATGGTAAAGAAGGCCAAGAGCCTTCTGGGCTGCACTCAGAGGAATGCTGCCAGCAGGTCACGGGAGATGATCCTTCCCTCTGCTCAGCGCTGGTGAGACACACTGGGAGTGCTGGGTCCGGTGCTGGACTCCCCAGTACAATAGGGATATGGATGTAATGGAGTGAGTCCAACAAAAGACCAAAGATGATTAAGAAATAGATCCTGTGATATGTGAGGAGAGGCTGAGAGAGCTGTACAGCCTGGATAAAGCCCAGGGGGATCTTATCCCCATATATAAGCTACCTCATGGGGGAATTGAAGAAGATGGAGTCAAGCAAGAGACAGTTGGCAAAACCAAAATATGAAAAATTTCACTTAAGCATAAGAAAAAGCTTTTTTTACTCTAAGAGAGGTTGAGCACTGGCACAAGTTTTTGAGAGAAGCTGTGGTGTCTCCATTGTTGGAGCTATTCAAAACCCCACTGGATGTGGCCCCAAGCAGTGTGCTGTAGATGACCCTGCCTAGAGCAAGGACTCGGACTGGATGGTCTCCAGAGGTTCCTGCTGACCTACTTCAGTCTGTGGTACTGTGGCACAGCTGAATTTTACTGTACTGATTCTAGTTTGGTAATACTATAAGAAAAATATTTAATTTGAAGTATAGCAAGTTAGGAACATCATTATGCCCTAAATAGAAGCACTGATTAAAGGAAGATAAAATTAATTTCAGAGCTGAACAGAAGGGTAAAAACTCATTTCCAAGTGAGTGGGATCCGACTTTCTTCGTGATACTGCTCCAGATATAACACAAAGTGAAGGAAGTGATTGGTTTAAAACTGGTTTATAATGGCCTTTCACAACCAGAAAGACATTGAGGTGTTGGAGTGTGTTCAGAGAAGGGCAATGAAACTGGCAAAGGGTCTGGAGCACAAGTCTTAGGAGGAGCAGCTGAGGGAGCTGGGGGTGCTTAGCCTGAAGAAAATGAGGCTCTGGGGAGACCTTATCAGTCTGTACAACTCCCTGAAAGGAAGCTGGAGACAGATGGGGTTCAGCCTCTCTTCACAAGTAACAAGAGATAGGACAAGAGAAAATGGTCTCAAGTTGTGCCAGGGGAGGTTTAGCTGGGATATTAGGAAAAAATTCTTCACCAAAAGAGTCATCGACCATTGGAACAGGCTGCCCAGGGAAGAGGTGGAATGACCATCCCTGAAAGTGTTCAGAAGGCATGTGAATGCGGCACTTGGGGATATGGTTTAGTAGTGAACATAGTGGTGCTGGTTAATGGTTGGTCTCGATAATGTTACCTTTTCCAACCTTAGAAACTCTGTGATTCTATGAAAGAAGAGTGAGCTCTGAAACTTCTTTAGTCTTACCTTTGAAAGTGTGAACTGCGTGTACTACACCTTAACAGGATGAAGGGTAGGTGTGCTCGACTGTTGTTTGAACTGCTTCAGGGGCAGCTGCAGTATGAGCATCCTTCTCAGATGGCAGCCTGAGGCCATGGACTAGTTCATCTGGTGCTGCCTCTCTGCAGCTGCAGAATAAAGGAGCTAAAGACAGCAGCACCCATCAACCTTTCTGGCAGAGAGACCCTGGTGAGCTGAGAGTCAGAAGCCACAGCCTGATGGTTATGGAGGGTCTTGAGGAGCGCAAATTTGACTGTGGAAGCTCTGAATTGTGTTTGAGAGATGCCTCTTGCTGGATGCAGTCAGACTCCTTTTGCTGACACAACTGGAAAATTGTGGAGAACTCCTTTTTATTAAACCTTTTGTAACATATCTCTGGTCTCTTTCCATTAGTCAAAAGGCTTGCCAGTCCCATTTAAAGGAAAATTAAATGATAAATGTTGCTGAGAAAGTTCATGTATGTCCAGACTATTCTAATAAATTCTTAAAACTCCCTTCTCCCCTCAGAAACTGTAGATGCTGCCAGTTTTTTGTTGAATAATGGTTGTGGTATCTGCATAATAATTCCTTGATATACAAGCTCCTAGAAGCTTCTCCAACATTACACTATAAATGGTCTGATTTTTACACAGTATTTTTAAATAGGTAAAAAAATACTTTTCCTGAACTTGTCTAATTTGTCAGCATGCAACACATGGTCCTCAAATCTCCAAACTGTGACTTGCCAGAGCAGTTCTGTGAAAAACGTGCATTTGACTGTGAGTTGAAAGTCATCTGCTTGAGCTGTGCTTGCCATTTGTAAACTAACATGTTGAGTCGGTTTGGGGAGGGGCAAAGGGAGACATCATGCCTATCTTCCCTGTGTGCCTCTGCTGAGACCCCAAGAGTGCTCTGAGTTGGTGTTGCTGCCCCTTGGTTTCAGTTGCTGCCTGCTGCCTTAAAAGGAAGGTATTTGTTCAGTGAAATGGTGCATAAGGTCCTGTCTTAGGGTTGGGATGAGTTGTAATGATATATATATATAAAAATAATAAAGACACAAACTTTGTTGCTGAGAAGAAAAGTAAGGAATTCAGTGTAAAGGGCTATTAGTGCAGGAGTCTCACTTTAGGAGAGTCAGGACTATACTATGAATTCAGATCTTGCTGCTCTGAAAATGTCCTCAGTGTTAAAACTGGAAAGCTGGACAGTGTTTTGGGGACTTATGGCAAGGCTTTGAATTCCTGGCTTGGTTGCTCGGCTTGGTTGCATGACTCCTCAGCAAGTCACTGAGCTCTCCAACGAACTGGTTTGAGCAACTTCTGCATCTTCATTCACTCAAAAGAAAACCAAAGGTAGCAAATGTCAGTAGGTAAATGTAAATACGTATTACAGTTTTGAAGAGTTACCAGATCACCTTCAAGTGTACTTTCAGAGGAGCTTTGCTAAGATACAGTGCAATGTTCCTACCCTGAACTATGTTCTCCCCTTCCATGTATTGCCCCTCTCAGATCAGAAGTCTGTTTCTTTCTTGGTCTCATAATTACTCAATTATTACTATAGGTTGCAAACTTGCAAGTCAGTTTTCATTCTGGTTATCTTGTTTTTAGATTCAGATTTGCTTCAGGTAGAAGTCTTTGTTTCTTGTGTTGTTTTGCTGTGCTTAACACTTCAGCATCTCTGCTCTGATCACATTGTGATTGTTAGATCCGAGCTGTTACCCAGTTTGAGTGTTTGTTATCATATTTGGCACATCTACTTGGAAACAGCCCAAAACAAAATGAATGCACAGTCTTTAACCAACAAGGAATTCACAGCTAGGAAAACATTTCCCTTCCTTAGTGTTTTTGCACAGTTTATTTCAATTAACATCTGCAAACAAATCTTCCATTCCAACTCTGATCAAAGTCCTTTTCTGTCTCTTCTTGGTAAGGTTTTCCTAATTGGAAGTCTAAGATTCTGTAAGTCATCCAGCTCTCCTTCCATCCGTTTGCTTTTTACATAGATTTAGATGTCAGCAAAGATTGTTTAATGAACTCTCTTTGGAGACTCAAAATCATTGCTGCCACTAATATCACCTTCAACTTATTCTCTTGTATTATGCAAAATGCCAAACTGTGACATTTTTAATCCCTACCTATTTTCTTACTTCAATCTTTTCTATTATTATTATTTCATTAATGTTGTAACTGAGTTTTTCATCACTATAATTCTGAAAACCTGGTTTCTATGATTTTATATTCTAAATAAAATTGACACTTGAGTTTGTGGACATTATTTTTTTACCTAAATGTTCCTGGTATATTTTTTGTTTCAAGATAATTTGATTTTAGAATTCAGCCTACACTGGAAATTTAGTCTAATTCTTTAAAACCTAAAAGGTTTAAAATTTCCTGGCTGCTTCTTTTTATATGGAAAGGGAGCCTGAAACCACTATGTTCCAAAATGTCAGCTTTGATAATTTTTCAGGTGTCTAAAGAAATAGATAATGCTATAAAGTGTAGTAACTGAATTAGTGTAGCATTAAGATATATTATTTACTTTATACAAATGTGGGAAATAGTTGAGCTGATATTAATCCAAAAGCATTCGTTGATTTGTTTACTACTGAATTAAAAAAAAATCTCTGAGTATTTACTCACTTAGAAACAGTATTTGGAAAGGTTTGCCAAGTGTAGATCATGTCAATGTTTTTGTCTTAGCAACTGCCATTCCTTATCCAGTGCTTGTACTATAACATTATCTGGGGGCTCAAGATGACACTGAAGCCAAATGGTGCTGTAGGCTGGATCAGTAACTTTTGCCAAGAAGCTTTTCTGGCCTAGTGGATTTCCAGGCAGGAGAGCTCAGTCAGAGGAAAGCTGGCTTGCACTGCACTTGTGGCTCTGCATGTGGAATAGATTCCAGCATCGGGCTTGGTCTGCTTGTGGGACTGCAGAGTCAGGCACAGGTTGGGGAGTGAGTTAATAATGGTCATGTAATGTAGCTGTAGTTGGCCATTCAGCTTTTGTTTCCGTAGTGCTATTTAGAAACTAGGTTTCCCAGGTACTTTTGGAAGCTGCAGATCCATGGATTTGGAATGGTGTGTTGAGATAAGGAGACAGGAATTATGTGGTGGAGTAGGCAAGTGGGTAACCTGAACAGCCTAGCTTTCACACTCTTGCCATGCTGTCTGAATGAGCTAACTCAGTTGAAGACTGGGATTTTCAGAGGTTGTTTTCCCTCCATGCAGTCGCTAGGGACTTGTTTGCTCACCAGTAGCAGTGGCTGCATTCTTCTCTTGCTAACATTGAAATCTCTCATAGGAGGATGGGAAGTTTCTGCCACCATTACTTAAAATACCATCATATCCTCTGTCTTGCTTCTGGAAGAATGGTCTGAACTGATTTGGTGCTTCAAACAGTGGGCTGTAAGCCCTCCACAGTGTGGTCCTGCAGTGGCAGTCCTGCTGGAGCTTGGCCCCTTGCCTGTGGCTGCCTGTTGTGGTGGCCGGAGCTGAGCTGGGCTCTGCTGCCACGTAAAGGCTGCAGCGCAGTACAGCAGCAGCTGCTGGGGCCCTGCCAGGCAACAGAGCCCATGGGCAACTGGGCAGGTCCTTGGGATCAGAGATTGTGTTCTTGGTCACCATAAACCTCCCCCAGTTCTTTGTTTCCCACCTGGTCATGGTCTGTGGGGCTCTGAGAGAAATTCCCTCAGAGACCTTCAGCACCTTTCTGGAGAATAAGTATGTTATTCTCCCTCAGCTGGCTGTTCAGCACTCTCAAAGAACTGAAACATCAGGTCCTTTTCTACTTCGTTTTTCCAAAAGGACACCCTGTGGTCTTCAGATTAGGCCAAAGCAAGAAGTTTGAGTTCTCTGTCCTGGTGCTGAACACCAGAGCACCTTCTTGTGTGCCAGGACCTGGCTTTTACTGCTTCCACAGTTGTCAGTAAAAAAACCCCACCTAAAACCAGAAGGGATAACACATGTGTACCAATAAAAATAAACTAAAAAAACCCCAACATTAATTAAAAACTAAAAAAAAGAAGGGAATGTGGTGTAATATGATCAAAGGCCCATGTGTGTGTTAGGAATGAGATAGTGTCTATGATTTCTACTGCACCAGAATTCTCCTCTGAAGACATAAGGGTGGGACAAATGGGTTGCGCCAAAGTTATTAAGTCTCTTGTTTCTCATCAGCTTTGTAATATGCCTTGAAAATGACCAGAGCACTGCCTGGAGCAGTGTTATCCATAGGAAAAAATATACCAATGAGCTCTAAAACCTGAGTTTTCCAGATGTCAGGAATGATGTGGGAAGTACCAGCATAAGTGAAATTGCACTGCCTCTGTAGGGGGTTCATGGTGTTCTAGAGGAAAGACCAGCAAATGAGAGCACATGCACTGCATGGACTCTGTGGACAGGTTTTAAAAGGCACAGGAGTGGGTGAGCACAGAGCTGGGGGCTGAGAAATGGAGTGTTTTGAGAAATGCCATTTGCAGAATCAGCATCCCTCAGCTGGTAGCATGGAGAAAAGGTACAGCCTGGAAGGCGGTTGTGGTACCTGCACTCTTGCTGCACTCAGCTGGAAACACCTCCCTTCTCCCACTCTTCTGCTGATTATTTTATGCCATACATTTAGGCTGTGAAGATGAGGAAGAAAAAAATCAGTCTGGTACACCATCCTTGGAGGGCTGCCAGCCCCTGCCCCAGAGATCCCATCACTGCAGGGAACAGCCCATTTTCCAACCACACTCAGCACTTATTTTAAAAGACATCTTAATATGGGAGATACTTGGAGGTACTGCCAAAACAAATGCATCCTAACTACAACTCTCACAGCTCAAATTCCTGAGCCACCTTTCCCACGCTGGTGTTCAGCAGGGAAAAGACAGAACAACTTATACTGAGCATGAAATTGTTAAACTTAAGAACAAATCATCCCAGGCCAGGTTTGAGGGTCATTTGAGATAAGGTGACTAGGAATGAAAGAACATTCTCTGTAGACACAAATCCTTGCGATGCTGGCACCAGACCTTGGTAACTGAGCTGCTCTGCTCTAGGAGCTTCACTACCTGCCTCACCATGTATTTGTTCTCATTTACCATGAGGCAAGTGTGTGTATGAACCCTAACAAAAGTTGCTGATATTTTGTGTCTTTACAGCTTACCTCATGGTGATTTGAAAATACACGGGTAGCTTGTATTTTCTGGTTTTGAAAGGACATTCAAGATCTCGTTCTGCAGTCCTGCCAGAATGACAAAAAGGAATTACAACATGAGACTATGAAAATTGTGCGTGGTAAAGGATGGAATGGGATGACTTGAGAAATCATTTTTACTGAACCCTCATCATTTAGCATTTCTCCAAAAAAAAAGGAGAAAGGAAATATGATTAATGTGCTTTCTATTAGGATGGGACTGCATAGAAATAGTCATGTGACTTGTCGTAAAACAAATAGTATTTTAACCCTTGAGGTGAGTGAGGGTTACTTGAATTTGAAATCATTAACCTGGCTGTAAACAGACTTATTCAGAAATTAATTAATCTCCTATTTGATTAGCTTGCTTACAAAGTTAATTTCAAGCTACAACTCAATCAGGGCAAAAAAGAAGTTGAAGGAAAACTCTGGCAAATAGGTAGTCTATGTGATCACATCCTTGCTTTTGACCAAGCAGAAAAAATTTGCAAGGATAAGTACAGAACTCTTGAGGAAAATTATCTGAGGATCTCCAGAGAGAAACAAATATAAAGTTAGTTTAGTTCAGATTGCATAGTAAGGAGGCCTGAGATGAGATCACTGTGTGAAGCTGACTTCCAGATTGCGTTACAAATGAGATAATAAATAAATGGAGAGATGGAAATTATTAGTGGGAGACCTGCACGTTGGGTTTTTATTTCACTTACGAGTAGAGTTAATATAATTTTAAACCTCAGAGTTTTGAGAAAGACATTTTAAAATCAACTTTATTATAATACCTGAAAAATCCAATTTAAAGCGAAGACTATGCCTTTCAGCAAAACCAGCAGTGGAGTCATAGAGAGTTCAGTCTGCTGTTTTGGTGTCCTCTGTTTCCAGCATGCAAGCTCTGTGTTTCACCGCCTGCCCATAGAGCTTCCCCAGCTGCATGCTGAGCTTCTCCCTTCCTTCCACTCAGAATTACAGATTACTGCCATGCCAGCCAAAGTGGGAGATGACAGCCATGCTTCTCGCCTTTAGAGTTAAACTTTCTGACCATGTGAGAACATCTAAAGCATCTGGTTTGTGCTTGTGTGCAGCAGGTGGGGACAGAAGGTGCTCTGGAAGTGCTCAGCATTGGCTGAAGGATGGCACAGCCCTTTGCAGAGTGCACGCAACTGTGGAGCTTGCTGGCTGCAGCATCCTTGAAGAACCAAGCCTTTCTCAGTGGCACATACCTGGGAAAGTCTTTTTTCTAAATCACTTACTTTTCAATGCCAGAAAAGGTACAGATCAACATCATTGGGCTCCAAATTTATGAAAAGACAGCAGAAGTTTCTCCTGCATATCTGTGTATCCCCCAGTTCCCAGCAAAGCCAAAGGCCTAGTATAAATAGCTGAAACATCCCAAAGACTGAAACTTGCACACATAAGTGTTTTTTTGAAAGGTAAGCCAAAGTTTATTTCTGCTGGTAACCTCCACAGCCCTCCTATAAATGAGAGTCATCTTGGAGCAGCTGTTCTTGCGTTCAGTTTTGTGTTGACTGTGTTGTCAACGCCATATTTCAGAATTAATAGCACACCTGCTTGCAGATGGAGGGAAATCAGGTGTCACACTGTTTGGGCCTTGTGCTTTCCTGCCTTAATACCCAGAGAGATTGTGAAAGTATTCTGAGACTGCTTCTTTACGGCATCACTCACAGCAAAGATCTGTTATTGTATGGACTCACTCACTTTCATGGGTGAGATGATTTCCCAGCGACTGATCTGTGTTGGATGAACACAGCAATTTTTATGAAATCACTTGCCCTATATCTGCCTGAAAATAACTCAGTGCTGTCAGCCCAGGACAACCAAAAGACAAAACCCAACTGTAATCTGTTCTGATGATACCACCTTTACTGTTTCACCCTGTTTAGTATGTCCTGATTGCATTTCCAATACATGTAGCTACCAAGCTACCTCTGTTCAGAGTATTTACAAGTCACTTACTAGGAAATGAATTCTCAGTATATCCTTTGTTTCCATGGTAGCTCTAACAAAGGTCTGATTAAACTCACAAGCAACTTTCATGCTTTCAGCTACTGGTTTCCTGTAAGATAGCAATTACCAACCTTCTCTCTGTGTAATTACTTAGTGTACAATTGCTATACTTAGCATTGTCTTACCCAGAATTTTCAGCCAAAATTCACCTTTTGATAATGCTATTTTCCTATAGTATCAGCTGTCTCCCTGTAATAACTAGAAATTGTTTTGATTATTCTGTTGCACTCTGATGCAACAGAAAATGCTCTTGCTCCCATTGCCTCCTCTGACTGTTCTTCCAGCTGTTTTCCCTGATGCCATCCCAGATGCTGATTTCCCTATGACAGAGATTTACTTGTGGTTTTATTTATTTGTTAAATGTCTGACTTCAGGGCTGATCCTCTACTGCAATATAAATAAGACATAACTATGTATTATATGTATATAAATAACCCCTAATTAAACATCCTTTGGCATTCTCAACTCATTAGAGCAGAGCATCAACCTTCTTGATCTTAATAATCTGCCATTCTCTGAGTGAGTTAGTTGTGTTTGAGGACTATCCTGTAACAAGCAAGGAATCGAAACCTCAGTCCTTAGGCCTGTCTTACTCCCAGTTGTATCATCCATCATGTTACTAGGAATTGGCTACTGATGCAAAGGAATGAAAAAAAGAAGACAAAAAGAGCTCAGGGGAGAGGAAGGAGAGGAATTACATGAGCCTAAAGGAAGAAACTGAAGAGATGGATGAATTCAGATCACAACTAGGTTTGTCTCCAGGCAGTTTTATTCTTCCAGGGGTAAGTCCCCTGAAAGGAGGGATGGAAGCAGTACCATTACTTCAGAACAGGCAAACCAGGCTGTAGAAGATGGTAGGAACTCTGTTAGATAATTCTGCATCTGTACAGAAAAAATCAGGCAACGGCTTGTTTGTTCATATTTATGTTTCTTAAACAGCTGGTATTACCTATCAAGGCTTTATAATTACTGGGAAACTGAAAACATGAGCAAATCCAGCAGAAGAAATATATTTTATCAGAAACAGAGGTAGAAACAGATTCTAAAATCTTGACTCTAGCAATGCACGACTCCCGTCTACAGCCTAATTTCTTGTCTTGAAAAGAGACAGGGCTGCGTGGTAAATGAGATGCAGGAGAACTACTTGACACACAACCACAAGACCTGATTTAAGTACAAAAGAAGATAATGTTTTTCTTTTGTGTGCTGAGGCATTTTATGCAAGGGCTGTGAGGAATAGTTTTATAATGTGGAATTTTTTAATGCAGCTGTTGCTGGCTGTGGGAGGAGCACCCTGTTTTATGATCCATGCAGAACTCATACCCAGATCCCTGATCTATGAGGAGGTGCTGCATTGCTTACAGTATTTTGAGTGTTTGACATGCCTATGGAGCAAATGCAGCTAATATTGAATAAAGGAAGCTGCTGAGCCATGCTAAACTTATATAGGGAAAAAAAAAAAAGTAACAACCCCTCCACCTCAGGGAAGAATGCAACTGTAATTTGTTTAATAGGTTTTTGTTGTTTTAAAAAAGATCTGAAGAAAACAGAGCAAACTCATTCTGCTAAAAGCTGCAAAGGTCTGTAGGAGGACTAGGAATTTGCAACATATTTCAAATGTCTCAGTTAAAATTCAGAGCTTTCAAGGACACTCTCTCTGGCCCAAGTAAGCAATGGGGCATCCCTGTTCATGGGGTGTAAGAGGAAGGGTGAGACAGGATTAAGCTCCATGCCAAACGAGGATGCACTCTTCAGAAGAGTGCTCTTCTAGCAGCTGTAGAGAAACACGAGATGCTGCAGCAGGGCTCCATATGTGGAGCAGGAAATGGCTGACCTTCTTCATCACACAACAATTGTTTTTTGCTTCAGGAAAGGAAGACTGATTTGCTTGTGGAGACAGCTGAGCCTAGAAGGATCATACATACTGTCTTCCCCAAAGGAAATGACTAGGAGTGGGCAGCTTGTCATAGAGGGAAGTCACTTGTTCTAAGTATGCGTGTATTTGTGCAAGGAGAGAAAGTATGTTCCCCAAAAAAGGCTTAATGAAAAGTTCCGAAGTGACTTATATTATCCCAGAGCCAGTTAAAACCATTCAGCTCAATTTCTGACTAAATTAAAATTTGTATTGTTCCCCCTAAAACAGATTTCAGGTCATCAACAGCATATGGAATAAATGGTTAAAGAACACTGTGAACAAGGATTCAAAAGTATCAGCAGTCTGAAATTAACAGTGTTTGTTTCTGTGTTTCTGCACATTACTATTTAACGTTTGACCATTGCTCACCTATCAGCAGTCAATACAGCTGTCTCCCAACATCTTCTGTCACCCAGTCACCCCTTCTGAGAAAGGTGTCCATATCAAGCTGGTGCTGTGTAGTAATGTCTGTTCTAGTGTTTGACTTTTTTCCTAAGCCTTTCTGGTTAAGCCAGGAGCACGTCATTGTGCCAAGTTATGAGATAAACTGGATGAAAAGAGCGACTGCACTAAAGCAGAGCTCCTCCCAGGGAAGCTGGGCAATTCATCCTGCTGATGGCATGAGGAATTTGTGATAAATGAGAGTTTCTGGTTATGGAGTGCATTGGCCAAAGCCATAGGGCATCACTCTGGAAGCTTGAACTTGCAGATCCTCATTCTCTGTGCCAGTTTTAATTTCTCTGCCCATTGTTTTGAGACCTCATCACTTGCATAATAACAGATCATTAGCTCTTTGAAAGGAAACTTTCTCTCTACCACCTGCTTGTTTTTACAGTTCCATTTCCTTTCTATGTCATCTACTGACTTTACTCCCAAAAGTATGCTTGCCCTTTCTATCCTGTCATAGGAAGTAAAGGAAGAGAATAAACAAGTGAAAATGCTGGGAAACAACAGGGAAAAGACTGGGGACAGTGCTTTTTTTGTCTGCAGTTTGCAGCCTGTAAGAAATATGTCAGGTTGAATGCTGAACACGAGGTTGATTGGTGTTAAGCAACAAGCACAAGTTAAACAGTGAACTTTCCCAAGCATGTTGCTTTGCTCTTTCCCATTTATTGATTCTTTGAGTACAAACACACAAACTGGATTCAATGTGTGGTTGGCCAAGCTAAAACAGTGGAGGACAATAGCAGATAAGTCACTGTGCATTAGTCCGTACTGCTGTAGATAGAGGCGATGATATTTTACTCTGTGCTCTAGATCTTCTGTTAAGACATTCTTGTGGAACAGCCAGGTGGGCAGAGGAAAATGATTTTTTTACCTACAGGAGAGCTTTGAAGGGTCAGGATCTGGAGTCATTTTATCAGTTGTAACAATGTAGTTAGAATCTCACGTGGAAGAACATTTTGCCTAAAAGCGTGGTTTTCTCCACTTAGACACAGGACTTTCTCAGAAGGCTTGAGTGCAATTACATCGAGGTATATTTGTGTTTGAAACTGTATCAGAAGTTTATAGTAGGTGAGAAATCACAGCAAGCAACATGATAAGAAAAAAGTGTTCTTTTTGCGATTTTTTTTTTAATGAAAGCATTTCTCTGTGTTGTTTTTGGACTAAATTTTCATACTTGAACAAATTTTTCAGGAAAAATTAATGAGAAATCTGTGTTTTACAGCAGTACTTAATCCCAGTATGATGAATTCAGTTAGTCTGATTATGTCAGGGTCGATTGAGAAGGAATTCTGACACTTTTGTCAGACCTGCAAGACAGGGGCATCACCCTACCAGAGATGGTTTGAAATTCTAATGTGATGTTCCTGCTGATGCTCTGTGTGATATGTGGAGAGTACAAACCTCCTTACTGTTTCTGTCTTGCTGTGGTTACAGGATAGCTATTGTAACCCATGAGTTGTTCTCAAGTGTAATTCTGAAGTATCAGTCTGGCCTTCCCTCACCTCTCTGATTTCGCAGTGCTTTGGGTCTTGGTCTCTAGGCATGAATGGCTTGAATGCTGGTCATTATCTTAACCAAGGCCCACTCTGTACAAGACTGTCCAGACAGGCTGAAGAGCATCTTCAGAACCCACCAATAGGTTTTCATTCAAAAGGAAGACCATACAAACTACATAAGCTGTTATTCATTCTTTACCTAATCCTTAGCCTTTCTTTACATGCATAGACACTTTGTTTAGCCAAGAGTTTTATTCCTGAGAGGGAGCACTGTGAAAAGATTTTTCACCCAAGCTTGACTGTTTATGCTGCATTTTATTCCTCTCACCCTAAACCCCTGTAAACTCTTGTTGATGCTTCCTGGACCATCTCTGGATTATCTGTCCTCAGCATTTTCTAGACGTGTGTCTTAGGTTTTTTTTTTGGTAGCCTCCATAGGCTGAGTATGCCTTCTAAATATTTGAGTTTGCAGGCGTGCATGTTCCTTCTTTCTGGTCAGCTTCCCTCTTGTTTTTTTAGAGTTTCTTATCTTTTACATTGTTTTTGCCTTCCTGTGAGGTTTTGGGTTTGGTTTTTTTTAGTAACCTATAGTGTGGTTTATTCCACAGTAGCCCATTACAAATAAACATATCAAGAATGTGCCTTGTTAAGAAAACAATTCAATTCCTAGACTCCTGTGGACTCATTTGAAAATTAAAACCCTGCAGAGTGTTTTTAATTAAGCTGATTATTCCACCTTCTTGCATCAAAACAGCATCAAAAAAGAAATCAAAGAAATCACAAGTTATGAATCAGCGTCCAGCTGTCACTAACCATTTTAATGATTTTCTGTCAGCTGTCCTCCTTTAAAAAACTTTAGAAGAATTTCTTCTCCCTCCTGCCACAGTTAAAATACAATCCTGTGTACAATAATATACAAATAGTTCTTCCTGTGTTGATTAGCAAAGTTTGTTTTCTTCCAAAAAAAATTATTTTTTTCCAAAAATTGCTGTAATTGTTGGTTTGTTGAGCTTTTTTAAAGGGAAAGCTCTTTTTTTTTTTTTTTTGCTACTTGATATCTGATTGCTGTCCTTTGAAGGAAAACCAAGAATTTTCTCTCTTTAATAGATAAGAAACTATTAGTAAGCATGTTCAGTCCTGTATACATTATTGACATTGGTGTGAAGCTAGCAGGTAGGAATTTATCTTGGGGTCATGCTGTTAGGTAACGACTTACATTGTTCATTTTCATAGTCTGATACTTTTCACATAAACTTTTCATCAGGTTTTAATTAAAAGAAAGACCTTAAACTTTCTGCCTTAAAATAATGATTTGACAGGAGAGAAATTATTCTCTGGGTTGATGATAACATTGATCTTACTCCATTTTGGTCTATTTGGCTGCATGGCACTTTTATCTTTTGAGAATGGTTTTTCAGCTCTGCTGTTTGCTTTTCTTGCGTTGCTGATATGCTCATCCTCTTCATGATTTAAAACAAAAGAAAAGAAATCAACTCACAGAAGCAGCAGGTAATGCTCTTTTTCTTACTCTTCCCTGTTGTACTTCTACCAAGAGGTGCTTAAACCCTGGCAGAAGATAGGAAACACCATTATTAGAAATGAGACACTGCAGCTTATCAGCAGCTTATCATCTAATGCTTCTAGTCATCCTCCCAGGTTGTTACTCATAAGTTACTTATACAGATGTGATTCAACCAGCACTTCTTAGAATAAGGAGATATATCTGTACATTTATATTTATTTATATA
>VZRN01003464.1:951596-993300 GCA_013397935.1 Dasyornis broadbenti | reverse complement strand
TATATATATATATATATATATAGACTCTTCTCTTTCCTGTTGCTTTTCTTGGGGCACATTGCCCATTCAGAGCTGCCACCACTTTGATACAGGAGTAGGATAATGACTGTGTGCTGCCAGCCCAGCCTGTGAGGGTGGTCTTCAAGCAGATTCAGCAGCAGCAAAAGGGGGATCGCTCTGGATTAGACCTGATTCACTGTGCTCCTGCTTCGCAAATGGGAACAGCTAAATTATGCACTCAAATTGCTGTATTTTCTACAGCTGATGGCAGGATGTCAGATGGTCAATATATGTGGCAATTTGTTTAGCCACAAGGAACTTCTGTTGGCTGCCAAGTCTTTTGCATACATTCTCCTCATGTGAATCTTGTCCCAAATCCATAAAAACAGGCAGACAAATAGTGCTAGGTAATAAACTAAAGACAGACTTATTTCAATGTGTAGATATGGTAGTAATTAAAAAGTTGGGCATAAAACAAAGTAATTATCAATATTTTATGATAGTCTCAGTTCCTTTCACGTTTCTGGTTTATTCCCTAACACTATAATGTAACTTTGTCTTTGTAATTAGTCATGCCATTCCTTTTCAAGTTTATCTGCTCTTTTATCTACTAGACTGAAAACACCTAATATCTCATGCTTCTCATACTCATACTCACATCTTTAAGACATGATAAATGGTCTTTTTCAAACTTGGGGGGGCAGGCAGCTATAAATATATGTGAAAGGTAGAGAGAAGCTGTTCGCTGGCTGCATCCTCAAGGAGAAGGGATCTGTTGGATACTGTGGAGTGGGCTGGTGTGAGCTGTGTCTAGCACCTGCCTGCAAAACATCAGCTCTGTGCTCAGGGTGCTTTTTTTCTTTGTTCCACCTCAGGCCAACCCTACATAGTACTTATTTTTCTGAATAATGCCAAGTGACAGTGGCAGGAGAAGGATTGGGAATGAGGGACCTGTTGCCATTTCCGTTGTGGCATTTTACATACTTCTTACCCTTCAAGCAAATGTTCTTGTTCACTTACTCTGTGTGACTTCTGTGTAAACTGGAAACCTCATTCATTTAAAAATGAGCATTGTTAATACACCACAGTTCCACTGAAAACAGCAGTGGTTGCTGAAGTAACAGCTCCTGGTTAAACAGTGGTTTGCTCCAGGGAAGTGATGTTCCTGCTCTTCAAACACTGCAGCACTGTTTTGGGAATATCAGAGCTCAAAGGGCTTGTTTGTTGGTAGAGCACTTTTCATTGTAGCTGCTTTTTCTGCACTGAGGAGAATTCACATAGTTCCTCAGATCCTGTTAGTTCCTGGCCTTCCATCACAGGATGTGCGTTGTCAGCCCAGCTGGCACACGCACGAACCTGTGCCAGGTGCACAAAGAACAGCTTCTTTCTGTCTAACTCTGCCTTCACACCTCTTTCCTTCCAGATGTCCACACAGAAGCAGTGCAGGCAGCCCTTGCTAAACATAAAGAAAGGAAAATGGCAGTCCCCATGCCCTCAAAACGACGTTCATTGGTGGTGCAAACATCAATGGATGCCTACACACCTCCAGGTGAGTATCTCTCTATTTTTATGAGAATTTTAAAAATGGTTCTTTGTGCTGCTGTGAACTGCTAATCTGTCAGCATAGATAATAATGGAAATGTCATTTGATGCACACTGAGCTTAACTGAGGTATGTTTGAAGAGAAGGTGAACTGAGTAGTGGAAAAGTCAACAGAGGCAGCTCACGTGATTGCTTGCCCTTAGCTTGCCCTTAGCTTGCCCTTGTGAGTCCTTTTGGGCTCACAAGGACCTAACTATGACCAGTTTGTCTTATTTTATGATAGTCTCAGTTCCTTTCACGTTTCTGGTTTATTCCCTAACACTATAATGTAACTTTGTCTTTGTAATTAGTCATGCCATTCCTTTTCAAGTTTATCTGCTCTTTTATCTACTAGACTGAAAATACCCCATATCTCATGCTTCTCGTACTCACTGAATCTGGCTGAGACTCCCATTTCAGTGAGGAGTGGACTTTGTACAATTGCAGAAGTGTCTCACAGACTTTGTGTAGTGAGCTTGGGAAATAATTTTTTATATGCTGTACTGGCTGGAGATCTTCAGAAGATTCTGTGTTTAACATTATAAAGGAAGACTTTAATTATGCTTTTTTTTTCTTTTTTTTTTCTACAATAATACACACACCATGACCTTAGAGCAGGAGAGCTCTCTCAGTGCACATTTAGCAACTGATTTAGTTTCAGGGCTTTCAGTCCTACAGACTTTTCTCATCATGTTTGCCTACCTTCCTGAGATTTTCTTAATGGCACTTTCTTTAGATATGGATATGCTTTATTTCTACTGAGAAAACCCCAAAGCACTACAAGTTAACAGGCTGTTTTTAATTACTAGATACTTCTTCTGGTTCAGAAGATGAAGGCTCCGTACAGGGCGACTCCCAGGGAACTCCCACCTCAAGCCAGGGGAGTATAAACATGGAACATTGGATCAGTCAAGCGATCCACGGCTCTACCACATCAACCACTTCCTCCTCCTCGACACAAAGTGGAGGCAGTGGTGCTGCACACAGACTAGCTGATGTTATGGCCCAAACACATATAGGTCAGTATGCACATATGTTGAGTGTGTCCGGTTTAACATGAATTTCGACTCTCACTTTCAACTGATGCTGCTATATGAAGTCTTACAAAAGTCTTTCCTGTGCTTCTTCTTTGCTTTCTAATATTTATGTATATTATATGGAGAGATAGTCCTCCATTCCTATTTCAGGAGGGGAAAAAATAGCAGTTTAGATTTGGAGGTAAACTTTCATTGTGACAAACAGGGTCTAGCTATTGGTTACCAAATATCTTAAAATGTACAGTTGCACGACTTCCATTACTTAGCACTATAAAGGTCTCTGTAGGATTCTTCAGTAAGGAAAATCAGTGCATGCATCATTAGGGATCACTTGCATATGCGTTTCCCCCACTGCTGCATCACTTTAATTACATAGCTTGAGTGATTTTTGGTAATTCTGTTAACAGTAGTCCTCTTAAAGATATTTTTTCTGCCCTTAATTGAATTTAGAATACTTGAACTGGGATATCTAGTGATTATACTCCATGGGAGAGACCATTATATAGCTTCAGAGAAGGGAGCTGGTATTATTAATATCTTGTTTGTTTCCTTTGGAAAGATCCTAGGAAGTCAAAGCTTTCTTTCCATTAGGGCTAAGCTTCACAGACATTATTTCTGAATATTATGCCATTGACAGTAATCTTTATTAACATGAGACAGCTCTTTGGTTGGATATATGGAAAGCTAGATGTGTTTTCTCTTCACTCTTCAATTGTTTATCATACAAGGCATTTGCTTTGGGTATTTTCTTGCTAGGGTGTTTATTTTGGGCTCTCATTGAAAATCTGTCGAGTCTGTGTTGGAACAGATAAAGCAATCTTACTACTGCCTTACTTACTGTAAGTCACACTTACAGTTTTGTGTGACTGTTCCTCAACTGACATTTCCTTTTCAAGTATATGTAATGAGATACATGAAAGCATCTTCAGTGTTTCTGATTTTATGTACTGGAACAGGAGTTCATATCCCTTGGTTTTTGCTACGAGTATAGTTTGATGTAACACCTGTATTTTCAGTAATCTCTTATCTTGATCTGGAACTGCTGAATTGCATTTAAGGGGATAACTTGTATTGTATTCATAAATTCATGCTGAATGAATGCTTAGAGCCTTGTTTTAGAAACACACACACTTTGGAACACATTAATCATTGCATTTGATTATTTTCTGTGACTTCATCTTGAAATGCTACAGGAAATTATAGCATAGAGAATTAAATTTATCCGATCTCTGAAAGGTTGCATTACTCACACACCAACTCTTAATGTGTCTTTAAATATAGCTTCTTTGTAATTTGACATTTTAGTAATTTTAAATCTGGCACAGTAAATCTTGTTTTATAATCACTGAGTTTGTGGTAAATAATACAGCATTTATAGAGCTAAATTAAGATGGCAGTATTCTGCAGAAGAGGAAAACTATTCCGTATACTTGTTTTATTGTGCCTTGTTGCTGACTAGAAAGATCTTGCCTTTGAAGGAAGCAGTTGAGCTTACCTCGGTGTATGCATATTTTCATTTGTTCTGACAATAAGATACCTTAAATTGCTTCTTTTCTTGGACAGTAGTTGAGGTGTAGTAACGTAAAGGTCATTTGGGTACAAAATATGAGTGATGAGACTGTGATCTTATGGTTGCCATCAGTCGTTGCTAAAATCAGTGGAAATGTAAGAGAAGCTGCACAGTTGATAACTGTAATATATATTTCTTTACAGGTGAGCTGCATTCTTTAAGAGTTCAAAATTAAATTGCTCTTTTGTTTCTTAAGAGTTCAAAATTAAATTTAAGAGTTCAAAATTAAATTGCTCTTTTGTTTCTTTCCCATCCAAGAAGGTAGATTTTGCATTTAAATGTATTCTAAGAGGTAATAGATTTGAAGCATTCCTACAGAAAGCCTGGCTCTTTCCAAGGCAGTGGGCCAGTGATGGTAGATAAATAATCATCTCTGGTAGGAGAGAAGATGAGAGAGAAGAGTCATCCTGTTCCTTAAAGCTCCTCGGCTACCGGAGACAGTTTGTTCTTGGTCACAAAGAACATATGTTACCATGGCTTGATGTTTGTTTAGTCCAGGGAGTTGATCTCCAGAGACAGACCAGCCTGCAAGAGAGAAATCAACTGTAAATATGTAAGACTATACTCTGAAGGTGCCAATTTTGATAAATATAAATTTAAGGTGCAACAGGGAAGACCTGAATGATAACCCAAAAAAGCCCTCCATTCTGATATCTGCTGGGATTTTACCTCCAGAGTGCATCACAGAATCAAAGGGAGATTTTTTCCAGTTGAAGTATACTAATGCAGGACTGAAAGGGATTTGATAAAAAGCTTTGGCTATAATATTATCAGAGTTATCTTTCTGAATCATTTGGATAATTTGCATAAGCTATTATATGCTTTTAATGTTACACTGTTCATTTAAATTGACTGCTGCTGCTTTATTGTGACCAAAGTTCTAGTTTGGGATAGATACCATTTAAATATTTGTTATCAGCTTTAAGATGCCCAGGTGTCTGCATTAAGCTACAGGGAAAATCTTTAGTTTGGCATAGGTATCACAGTTGTGTTCAGTAATTCTTGAATTTAGAGATCAAACAAGTGAAATCTGTAAAAAATATCTAATGTTCTGACTGTTTTTTGGGTCAGTATGTGCATATTTCTAAGGTCTTTAAGTATTACATGGTTTGGATTTCTATGTATATAAAAATCAGGGACAGAAAGGACAACCCAAACTTCACAAAGTTCATGCAATAAAAATTACACAGTGCTTGCCTATGATTGTAAATCTATATAAAGTTAATCATCTCACGTCAAAGTTTTGATCCTATAGGTGCAGTTATTGTTTCTTTTATATGCTTCAAATATGTTTCTGTTTGAAAATCAAAGGCTTCTGTCCACATTAAAGGCTACAGAGATTGCTAATCAAATAAATATAAAAACATGTGTCATGTCATAGTTTTCAGACAACTTGAAAATTCTTGTGTTCTGAGGGGGAATGTTAATTTATACAGGAGACTAGTTTAAAATACAATCTGCCACCTGGACATCAAGACAAGAAAAACCCACTAATGGAAAGGGTTGCATCTCTGGCTCTGGATTTGCCTTCCCTGACAACCAGAAGAACCAGCTTATTTGGGAGTAAATGCTGCATTTTCTTCAAGTACAGTATTGCAGGAATGCTTTTTGAGTTCCTGGAGACTTTTCAAATACCTGGTGCCTACGTGAGTTTCCAAATGCCCAGTGAAAGCATTCCTGCACTTCTTTGCCTCTCCTCAGACCTGGGGCTTTGTCAGTGCACGTGCTCTATCCCTACATTAACATGCTCTGCTTTGTTGGGCCTTTCTGATCTTCATGAAATGGGGTAAATGATGTCGCTCCAGTGGCAGAAATGAAGAGAGCCTTAACTGGAAACAGCTTGTCCTGTCTGTGATCTCCTAATGCAAGGATATTGGAAGAGATGGCGGTAGGAGGTGACGCAAATATGTATGTTTGATGGAGGAAGTGCTTTGAAGTCATGCAGCTGTCACAGTTTGTACTTTTTAGTGAACAGATGTGTCAGGATCATGATTCTTAAGGAAACCTCAAACAATTCTTCAAGTTACCTGACATAAGACCAAGCGAGTCTGTACAGATTGTGTCCATAGCCAAAGCTTGGATTGACTGTTCTATACAAAATAGGGGTACATTTCACATGACATAATAATTATCTTTTTCTTTAGAAGTCATTTGGACCAAATTTTTGTCTGTATGATTTTCATTTCTCCAAGCCTGACTCTGAGATGCAAACTGACTGAAGATTTGTAAATCTAGTGGATGAAACATAGAACTGTAGATAGTCGCCGTGATAAGACATCTGTTAAGCAGATACTATAAAGGAACACGTCAAGACAAACCTTAATATTCCTCTTCTTCTGGATAAAAGTAAATAGCAGCTGGGCTGCCAGGGCACTAGAACTCGTTGACTGACCCGTGGGTGCAACATTGGGAAGAGAGTTTCTTTTAGGTAACTTCAAGTGCAAGTGGTGTTTGTTCAAAAGGAAACCCTTTTACAAAAGAGCAGCACTCCTGTTATGTTCTTTCACCCTCCTAAGCACCATGTGTAACAAAGAAGAATCTGGTTTTAAGCACAGGGTTCTGAAGGGAGAGCATCCCTGCTTGTGTATCTTCTTCCCCGTGCATTGAAAAAAAAATTAATCTTTAACTCCAAGTGACTTTGCCTTGTAAAGGCTGAAAGATGGAAATACTTCACGGGAAAGATGTAAGCAAATACAGCTCACTTTAAAAAAACTTTCTCATGTTACTAATAGCTGACTAAGTACAATTATTTTCTTAGTCATGATCTCCCATATGCATAGCAAAAGTGCATTATAAGTAAAGAGAAAAAGAAAAACATCAGCATTTTTTAATTGACTTAGTTATTGAGTAATACAATCATGATCTATAAAAAACTGTTGCTACTTAGGAAAGGGCAAAAAATTGTGCTGAGTCTAAAACAGTTGATAATGACAAGAAATTTAAAACGAAGACCTTATTCAGGCAATTATCAGCATAAACTTCATTCTTCAATCTATTGTACTTAGTTGGTCATGGCACAATATAAGGTGTTTGTTTCAGTAAAATTGTAACAATGGACGTGATCAGAAGCAAAAGCTCCAACTGGACATTTGTAGAATGCAAGATGTTTTTGAGGTGCTCAATAAAAGCCGTTTTGTGTTTTCCTCAACCAGATAATATGTTTGGGTGATAGGATTGAGTCCTTACAATGTTCATGAATGTAAACATTAAATAACAGCTGCAGACATTAATGTGATGTCTTAAATTTTCATGATGATTTTCTGACAAATGCTACCTTTAAATGAGAAATATGCAAAACAAGTGTCTATTATAGCATTCTTTTCCTGTATGTGTAGCAAAAAAAAATAATTTCTGTGCTGATGGTGCATAAATTTTGGGTTTGAATACACAAGAATTACTGTGTTTCAAAGTTCAAAACTCACGAAAATGCTTTATGTTTAAAATTAAATTTACGGCAGAAGTTGGTTTTCTACTTCTTATGGCAACATAAAGCTTCAAGAAAAGGTTTAGTAAAAAGCACATATTGAAAACAGTTTTGGAACACAATGACATTGTTCCAGAGTTTTTGCATTTTTAAAGACTCTTACCCCATTGTAAAATAGAATACATTTCTCTTCACTTCTGTGGCAGCAGAATGAAGACCTGCCTTCTTTTGTAACTCAGAGGCTGCTGGGGATCATTTATGTCAATTGAAAGAAAAGTTGTTATTTGCTTGTGGCGTTTATCTCCATCTAATCTAATGCAGATAAAAACCTGCAAAAATTTATGAGACAACCTATAAAAATAGTACAAATACGTAGGAAATACAGACTCAGACTTGAAAACATGGGAAGACAAACTGTGGTAGCATGCTGAGTTATCAGGCTATGAAAAAGAAAGATTAGCTCTGTGGAATTGTTCAGCAGTGCTGGCATGAGTCAGACCAAATTGTGTTTGCCTTCTGGAAGGCAAGGCTTTGTTATGCGGAAGAATTGAAATATCTCTGTCTAAAAATAGTAGACAAGCAAGTGTCCATGAAGAATGCAAAGTTCATGTTTCTTTACATTTTATTTCTTGCCTCTGGTTTCCAAACCTGCTATGATTGACTTTTTTCCTTTCCTAACTAAAACTGACATATTCAAAATACAGAGGTTATAAAAGTGATAAGCAGTGGCACTTGCAAGTGATTGACAACATGCTGTGTTCTTTTTACTTAGAAAAACCAACACAATAATCCACCAGAAGTGTATTTGTCTGTGTCTTTTCTATTTGCACATGTCCACAAGCTTTAAGTAAAATCAGATGTCAGTGGAGAACCTACAACCTAATTGTATCATTTTTTTAGCCTACTGCATATGTGATTGCAGATATACAGCCCTGTTTTAAACTTTATTTATTAGAGTCATACTACACATTGTAGTTCTGTACAATCATTTTGTGCATTAACTTTAACATCTGTTCAGGCATTGGCGGAAAAAAAAATCAAATGGTCTCCTTTCCTCTACCCTTTGCTTTTCTGCCCTTTAACACTAGAGGTACACGGTTAAACCTTTTAACTTACTTTTCACAGAAAATCATTCTGCCCCTCCAGATGTTACCACTTACACCTCAGAACACTCAATACAAGTAGAAAGACCACAAGGATCAACGGCACGGGTGGCACCAAAGTATGGCAACGCTGAACTCATGGAGACTGGTGATGGTATGTCACAAAGCAAAACTGGGGTTATTTTGAGTATCCTGATGTTTTTAGTGGTTACTGTATACATCTGCTCTAGTTTTTTTGGGTGTTCTTTTTTTTTTCCCTGGGCACTCTTCACTTGTAAACGCAAAGTTGCAGCACCTTTACATTTCTAAAATAAGCTGATATCAATGAAGACAACATAGAGAAATATTCCTTAATCAGCAGAGCTGATTCCCTGTAGAAACTGTTTGGCAAAAAAACCCAGAGAATCTCTTTAGATTTGCTATTATCATGCTGTCTGGTTACAGGTAGTGTGTTTTGTTAAATGGCAAAGAATATGGCATGCTTAGGATGGCTACATCTTGAAAATTGACATATTTGAAGTTTTATTCTCTGAGGTTTTTTTGTTGTTGGTTTTTTTTTTTTTTTTTGGGTTTTTTTTTTTTTTTTTTTTTTTTTTTTTTTTTTAAAAAACATTTATTTGTAAACCCTTCCTTATTTACCGCTCCTCTTTTCTAAAACTTACCAAACAATATTTCAGCACAGCATGGAATTGTTGACCAAGTGTACTGCATCTAAACTTAGTAGCTTCAGCTCTAAACACCACTTGGTAAAAGTTTTGGAGCCAACCTTATGGAAGGGTAAGGAGCTGAAATTCCTGCAATGCAGTGACAGAAAGCTATTAGTTCAGGAACAGATGACATGCACATTGGAGAGTCTTTGCACTCTACTAGAAAAAAGGAGGGAGGAGGTGATTGATGGGACTATATTATAAGAATGCCCCTTGCCCCAGGCTGCTGCTCAGAACTGCGTTTTCCAAAGTGCTGGGTGGGCAAGCGTGCTCCCTTTGGAGATTGCTGGCTGGTGGGATTGGCTGTAGGGATGTTCAGAGAATATAGGGTCATGCTGAAGTAATAGAAAGACTTGAACCATCTTTGAGATGGATACGGGACAGATGTCCCCTGCAGTGCAAAAATAACCCAGAATAAATGATGGGGCAGAGCCTGTGACCCACACTCCTCACCGGGCTGCAGTCTGGTCAGACAATGTTGGTATGGCCAATGATGACAGGGAGGGCCAGTGCCAGTTTTCTCACTGACCATTGCTGAGAGAGTTCTCTCAGGGTACTGACATTTGCTGTAGGGACATTTTTTCCACTGTGCTTCTCTCCCTCAGTCTGTGTGCTGTTTCCCCTCTAATTTTGCAGCCTTGCTCTGACATTGTTGTATTGGTTTTATGTACATTAGGCATCATTGTTCCTTTTTGCTTATATGTTTTAATGTTAAATCCTTGAGTCACAGTATGACATGAAACTGTAGTTGTGGTGGCCTTGCAGTCCTAGACTTTGTCTTCCCGCACCTGACATCGGGTGGGTTCAGCGCAGCCATTGACTGATGTCTCCATTGATCCCTGTCCTGCAGGAGTACCAGTGAGCAGCAGAGTGTCAGCAAAGATTCAGCAGCTGGTCAATACACTAAAACGGCCCAAACGACCACCATTACGAGAGTTCTTTGTAGATGACTTTGAGGAATTGTTAGAAGGTAAAATGACTGTTTTTCAAAAGGTTTGGGGATTGCTTATTAAAACTCTGTAAAATGTTTGTCTCCTACGTTGACTTTCTAGAAAGCCAAGTAAACCCTCTCTGTACTGGCAAGTACCAAAAAGCGATTGGTATTCAGTGGAATCTGCTTGTAGTAAGCTTGGACATAGTGCTGTGGAGTCAAAAGTCTCTCTTGTTTGCTCAGCTCCTGGTTCTGCTTGCAAAGAAATGAGAGAACAGAGTTCAGGGGAGCTTTGCTTTGAGAACATTCAGCTGTGGGTTGCAGCCATTGCTTTTGCACACCAATATGAGAAAATCTGCTAGTGAGGGAGGATGTTAAACGTTTTACACATCCTTTGTGTGACTGTGAAGTATGTAAAATGAACTAAATGTAAGATAGAAACAAGGATAAAGTCAATAAACGGAACTATTTTAAAAAAGGACCAGTGCTTTGAGAACGAAGATTTGCCAGGATGTGGAAATTTAAATAATCTTCACAGGAATTTATGAGAAAACATGTAACAGAACATGACTTAAATCAATCTGTTACTTGTTAAAGTATATTTTTGTCAGTAGTTCTGCAGTTCATCTCATTACTGCATTTTCCCAGGAAAAAGTATTCTCCATTTCTCTTTAGGAATATAGAAAGGTTTATTATTTTGAAGATAAATATATGCATGCTGCCTCAGCAGTTTCTTTCCCTGCTTGTAGAACTAGTGTAAGAACAAGGAGTTTTCATTCCTGAGGTGCTTCAGTTGCTTGGTCTGTGTTAAAGTAAATTATTCTGTTATATGTCTCTGTTGCTTCTCAAGACCTTCTTATATGTTACTGTTTTGAGAATACTTTGCAAAGGTAACTTGTTCTCTTGGTTACACAGGTGTACACAAGGTATAGAATTTACGTGGTAACTGTATATCTTTTCATAATCATAAGTTCAACAGCCAGATCCAAACCAGCCAAAGCCAGAAGGAGCCCAGATGTTGGCTATGCGTGGGGAACAATTAGGTGTGGTTACAAACTGGCCGCCTTCCCTGGAAGCCGCTTTGCAGCGATGGGGGACCATCTCACCGAAAGCTCCTTGCCTAACCACTATGGATACCAATGGAAAACCACTGTATATTCTCACTTACGGTGAGCACTCTTCAAACTGTTTGTGCTTTTATACATTCTGTACAGTGTGTACAGTAAATGCGTAAATATACAGTGAAAGAAGCCTTGTAATGATGCATCTGTTCCATTTGTGAGTAGGGCAAGACAAGTCTGAAGCTGTTGATGTCTGAGTATGGGTTGCTGAGATGTTACAGTATGATTTATTTCAGAAAGAGGAGAAGAGCCCAGTAGATACACCCATGGAAAAACAGATTATAAATTAAAACCTCCTTTTAAATAGAAATGCGTCCTAGGGCAGATTTTCTTGAAGATTAATGTCTCAATCCATTGCCCTTGGATATCACCCAAGCTTTGTTCTGCAAAAGCATAACCTGGTGTACAAAATTCATCAGCTTCCTGAAGAAGTTAACTAGGATTTTTTACCTTGTTCCACTGACATCGTAGTAAGTGTGATTTGGATTATTCCTCCTGATAGGTAGTTGTACAACTAGCAAATACCCCCTTGAAATAGATTTGCCAGGATATATTTCAGTGTGATCTTTGGTACATTGATGTCGTTCAATGTGCACTGCCTGACAATCTATTGCAAGCAAGAAAGGCCAAATAAAAATAAACGTAAGGGTATCTGTGACAAATAACTCCCATATTGCTTCTAATTTTGAGATGTTCAGGGGACATTTGGGAGATGTTCAAAGGAATTATTATGAATAACTGTCAGACTTTGAAAGTGAGTTGGAACTTTTCCGTATGCTATTGATATGGATATAAAAAATTACTTTGCTTTTTTTATTTCTACCTTCTCAGGGACTTGGAGTTCTGTGCAGAGAATGTTGTTACATGCTGTGATACAGAGGTCTGTCTGTTTTTTTCAGTGCTGAACATTCATTTCCATTCAGGAATCAGACTCAGTGATGGCCAAAAAGTTGTCTGCTGCAAGTTTGGCACTGCAAATATAGTTAAAGGCTTTTAAAGCATAACAGAACCTTTGCAACTGAGGGTCATGTATGAAACATTTTTCCTCCAGGTACTTTAGAGTTAAGGAGTGACTTAATTTTGGGGGCAAACATACAATTCACCATTGATGAATGGTTTTCTTCCTTGAGGACATTTATTTGAAACTAGGGAAGAATTTTAAAGTTTGCAATTACATGTTTGCAGAAGTTATGTCATCTACTGAATGCCCTAAATAAATTGGACAGGAAAGGAAATTAAGCTGTTACCGAGAATCAAACCATTTCTCTGAATTTGGGACTCTGTCCAGAGAGTCTGAGCATATGTCCTGCTTTGCCTGAGGCTGTAGGGTGAGCAAATCAACCCAAGGAACATATCTGCATGGCTCCTGGAGCCACCTAGCCTGCTTCTCTGTCCTAAGATAACTCTTTTCTCTTCTACATTGCCCGAATCCTGAGAAAAGTAGGACTAGAATTCGTGTTTTCACACCTTTCATTTGGCAGCACACTGGGATGGGGTTTTCCTGTTGCCTTTCAGTTGTTTCCTGAGGACAGAAAAAAATCAGTTCTTTTTCTTTTTTCTTGGTTTTTTTTTTTAATAGATGGAAGAAATTACAAACCAAAACATTTCACAGATTTACTGAATGCGTCTCTTCTATGTGCATTTCACGCTGACATTCTTTTTCATGAGAAATGTTCATTCACTATGCCAGAGTAGTTTACTTAAATGAAAACCACTTTGGAAATGTCATTAGCAATACAGCCACCTGCCATTTCACTGGTTACTTTATGAATGATTTTGCTTTAACTAGTTCACCTTCTGTGCCTGCAATATTTTCTAGCAATTCCAGGCATGGAAAACATTAATAGACATTAAGCCTCAAAATCATTAAAGACACTCCTACTCATGAATTTTTATCCCTGTGCATAGTTCCACTGGCCCCAGTAGTAATAAACTTTTGAAAGATGAGCTTAACCACAATCCTATCACATGGTATTAATGTGATACTGAATTTCCTCATGTGCATGCCATGATCAGGTGACTAAAACTTCAAAATATCAACACCGAGGATTTTCAGTAGCCTCTAGTTTGTACTTCACTGTTATTTTCAGGTTTTTTGTCAATTTAAAGAAATACCATTACCAGTAATTTTCATATATTTGACAAACATTAATGAGTCTTAAGAATAATTCTAATTTTCCAGAGTTTCGGGTTTTGAGAAGTTGTCAACGTGACCACTTGCACCTCCTCTTGAATATTTTACCTCTAATTATTGTTTTTGCTTCAGTCTTTTCTCACATCCCCTTATCTTCATGGAAATCTTCTTCCTTTAACTTTTAACTGGAAATCCTCCAGCTTTCCAGTTAAAAGAAGGCTTCTCTGTGGTGTCCTCTGATTTTATTCTCAGTATGATATCCAATTTCTTGTCTCTGCATGGATGAATTGCAGGTTTGCCTGCTTATTCCATGCTTTTTTCCATTTTTCCAAGGTTATTTCCAGCAGTAGCTATCAGCTAGATCACAGCCTATCTGAGTAGGAGTTCTAAAGTCCTTAACACCAAGCATATTTACCTCCTCTTTCGAGGATTGTTGTAGACAATATTGCCTTCCCATCCATCTCTTGGGCTGTGACTAGAGTACCATCCACAGCCCAGACATTTCTTTCTTTATTCATTTTACAGCCATTCTGTGTCCAAACCTCGCAGGTTATTTTAGGAGCAAATCTTTTCAAACTGAGGCCTTTTCGCTGCATCTAACTGGTGAAGCCTCATCCCATCTGTGACCTTGGTCTCGATTCTTACATCAGGCACTCTTCTGGCCCTGAAAAACGTAGTGCTGGCCTCTTGCACCTGTCCAGGATGCTTTCAAACTCTTTGCCATTGGTGGCCTTGCATGCTGAAAAGGAGCTCTGAGAGTCCACAAAATGTTCCTTTACCAAAGTCTTCCTCACAACTCCTTTGCTGTCCCTTCCAGAGACACCTGTGAGGGCTCAGAGCAGAGGCCAAGCTATGATCTGCCATGGCACACAGTGGTGGGTCACCGTTGCAGAGACCACCTTGTGTGATTCACTGCAATGAATTTCTGCCCCTAACAGTGTTGATGTGGATGTGTGTTAGTGTGGCTCTGAGTGGTGAGCGCTCTAGATTGAGCGCCCAGGGCTTCTGGGCCATAAGGGGAACTAGTTTAAAGAAGTTGCGCTTCCAGCTGTTGCTTAAAATCATCGCTGCCTTCCCATTTCTCTGCAGGAGTTCATGAAATTTGTAATGCCTTGTATCTCCTGTGTCTTTTTCAGCATGTTTTTTGAGCTTCTTGTCTTCATAGCATGTCCGGACTGGTTTTGTCCATGTGTCTCAGATTACTTTAGATAGAATAAATGTATAACTGCACTTGCAGACTTGGTCCCTTTTTTCCCAGCAAGTGTTTGAAACGGTTTGCCTCAGTTCTTGAAGTTCTTCTCAGTGCCCCAGTTGTAATCTTTATTTAATGTACTCAAAATTCTTAAATTCTTTCTAGTGAATGAAACACTATGAATATTACTTATTTCTCAAATATTTTGTTCCTCTGGGAACTTGTTTAAGTGGAGAACATCTTAGTTAAGTTATTCTCAATCCCTTTATAAATCAAATCACTGAATATGCATAAATTGAAATGTCTGAGATACGGGAAGGAAATATGTCTTTATCAGGTTTTATTTGAGTCTGAACTCTGACTAGAAAAGTAATGTGTGCTTTGAGGAAAAGGTTGACAATTTCTGGCTCAGACAAAGTTAATCAGAGTAGTGAGGCATCTGGTTTTGGTATTAATAATGAAGTGCTTAGTGGTTTCTTAGAGGAGAAATGTGAATAAAGAACAATTAAATCCTATATAGTTCTTATGATATCACAGCTACTTTTCTTATTTAAAATGATTATTCTAAGGAGAACCAGAAATACAGACAAAAAAGTAAAGGGTTGAAAGTAATTTAGCAATAAACAAGTTTTTATCTTTCTTATTGTAACCATTATTAAAAACAACAAAATGAGTACTAGTTAACTTTGTCTCATTCAAAGAATCTCATTTCCTTTATCTAGCAGTTTCTGTAATCAGGTTTTTCAAAAAACATTTTCAGTAGCTCCAATATAATGTTTCCCATATTGGAGGGCCACTAGAGACAGCAAGGCTCGCAAAAAAGAGCAGAGGTGACTCTCTGGGCAGAGATTTGTTTTTCTTTTGTCCATTTGGATTCTGTGGAGAAGGAAATACTTGGGAAATGGCTTTTTTTTTTTTTTTCCTCCCCCAAATGATGTCCTGAATTTAAAAATAACTTTAAAGCAACTGTTAGCATTTTGGGGCCAAAGTAATTCTGCCTCAGCAGAGGTGATGTTGCTCATACTGGAGGTCTCCTGGCATGCCTGAAAGGTAACAACAGCACAAAAATAGGCAACACCAAGCCACTCTGCATCTGGTGTGCAAGCTGCACCCCTCCCTGACCTTTCTGTGAGAATCCCCTAGGCCAGGAACATCACAGTTATCAGCAGGAGAGAGACAGATTTGAGATGCTTCTGACCAAGTAGCTGCATAACCAGACTGTCCTTACCTCTGAAATAATTCAGGACTCACCGAGGTATGGATAGTCATGGTTTAAATCCCTAGATAGATATCAATGTTATGATTGTTCAGTACTTAAAACTTTTATTTCTTTAATAAAAAGACTGAAAATTGCTGTATTATATGATTTGGACTGCACTATCAAACACTGTAATAGCAAAGTTACCTCTATTCTGAGTACGTCTGGAGTTCTTCATTCTCTGCAACAGAAAGTTTTTGTTCTTTTTCTTTGTAATTTTTATCCCAGAAAACAGCAACTTAATTTGCTGTTCAGGCTGGATCTAAAGAGTTTATGAAGAAAGAGTTACCAGAGTAATAAAGCTGTGACTATTACTTTGCAAAGCAGAAAAAAAGCTGCTTTACCTTCATAGCATTAGGAAGTTTGCCATTTACACTAGATTTAATAAATGCTCTTGTTTCTGTTTAATAAGAGGAATGTCCTACTGTGGTATTGAGAAAATGAATATTTGACAAAATTATTTGCAGTTAAACTTTGGCAGTCTCACAGTTGCTGTGCATGGAGATTGGTAAGCAACCACTGGTTTGGCTTTGTTGAGTTAGTGCTGTGTGGTTCTGAAAAGCATCCTGAAGATAATAAGGAAATTCGCTGTTGTTTGCTTTCTCTCTGAGTTTTCTCCCTGATACAGCTTTTCTCTTGAAACCTTCTTTACATTCAACACAAACATTTAGTCCTTTTACAGATTTGGAAAGGAAGAGGAAGGGGATTTACTTCAGTGTCATGTGGAAAACATCCAATTTTTGTTAACAGATCCCTTTTTGTGTGGTTTTTAACACACTTTGTGGTTTCCTTTACCTTCATAATGTGCTGCTTAACCAGATGGGACTGGGTATTAACTAACTTCACTTGCTAAATTTTATTGCCATCTGAGTAGCCATAAAAAAAGGAAGATGACTGAATACAAAATATATCGTTGCTGGTGTCAAGTTGCTACTGCTCAACTAAATCAAAACTCTAGTGGCAAGAGAAAAGGGACTAGCTCCACATGGGTGCTAACAGTGTTTGTCACAGCTGCCAGAAGGCGAGATGCTGTTTTCCATCCTGTCCTGCCGAGCATTTCTGCACATGTGATGTCTGCCAGATATGGCTCAGATTCAGAGGCAGAGTGGTACTTGCTGTTACTCACTGGACAGTGGGAACTCTCAGCTCAGTTTGCAAGTGTGTGAAGAACCTGAAAGGCCTCCCTGCAGAAGCGTGCTGCTAGGGCATGAGAGTCTGGCAGCAGCACTCTGGCAAAGTGACAGAAGTGGCTGAGGGAGATGTGATCATCTTTAGAAGACTTATTTCAGTAAATAAGCAATTATAAGTTAGGCAATGATAGACGGAGAGAAAAGCTCTGTTTCTAACTATCTTGTGGAGTTATACAAGATTTTGGAAAGCAGCACCACAATTAGCAGCTCAATGGGAGATAGGAACAAGGTTATAAATTGTAGTATTGTCAAGGTTTGCATCAACTGCTTGTTGTTGGGGTTTTGTTTTCCAAAATCAGCCAGGGGAACTCTACCAGTCTGCTTGGTTTGGGAAATAGTTTTGTGACCTGTAAACTGAGGGGTAATTCAGGTTCTTAAACATCTAGTGCCCCATGTTACCCATGGTATGCGTGTGTGACTCGCAGTCCCAGCACTGGGTCTGCAGAGCCTGGGCCCCTTCCAGAGGGAACCCTTGTGCCTTAAACACCACAGACACCTCTGCAGATGACATAGCAATCCTTCATTTTCAAATGCATGAAAGTAGCTCTTAATGTTTGTCTAGTGAGATCAGGGCCTGACAGGTACAAATCCTCTCTGATGCGGTGGGTAGGAATGTTGTTCAGAGGGACCCCGCTGCAGTGGGAATACAGGCAGGAATGTCAGGAACAGGAGGGCTGATGGGGTCTGGTGTTTATGGCAATGAAGCAGGAATGCAGCTCCACACTCCTGCACCAGTGCTCTGCCAGCTGCAGAAAGGGCTGAGGGCAGCTCCCTGCGGCAGCAGCGTGGCTGGGAAAGAGGAGCTCTGCCACTGGGCTGGGACACGGCTGCTCCACTCGCCACCAAACGAAGCTGTTGCTTGAGTTTCCCACATCTGCCCCCCTGTCTTCAAGCCAAGTCAGAAGATTAATGGCAGTGTGTTTATCCGAGGAGGGCTGGTGCCTCACTGAACTCGGGTTGAGGACAATGGCATGTATCCCTGGTGGCCGCAAACAGATTTTCCGTGTAATGAAGCCGGTTTATCCCACACGAGGATGGGCCCTAAGCCCTGTCTCGGAGGGAAAGCCTTGGATGGAGCACAGCTGGCCTCCCTGCCAGGCCCTCCATTCCCACAGCACAGATGTGGCACTGCCTGGAGTTCACGGCAAGGTCGAGGCATCGGGATTTGTGGGAGAGGTTTTAGCAATCGGCTTTTTTCCCAGCAGCATCTAATCTCTCAAGTTTGCAAAGGAAGAATTACTCTGAATTGCAGCCTAGGCAGAACCAAGGAAGGAAACACTTCAAAGATTTCCTTCTGTATAACATCCTCCGTTCCTCAGAGCTGTTATCCTGCAAATGTGGAGTCCTTTGTGTTTCTCAGTGGTGTTGGATCGGAGAGGGCAAACAGCCAAGGTGACAAAACAAACCCATGGTTCAGCCCACGCCTGGTCAGAAGTTTGTGCCCCATCCAGCAGCCACTGATCTGGCCCCGGTCATCCATACATTGCTAGCTCCAGCTTCTGGGTTACTGCTCCTTTTGTGGCCCTTTATTAATTCACTTTTTTGGAACACAGCTATAGCTATATACCCTGCTACAGAAATTACAGACTTCCTATTGAACGATTCAGTTCAAGATCTGCCTGGACTTTGCTCTGCTTGCTCACAGGGGTGCCTGGGGTCCCTGCCTGCCCCTGGCAGCCCCTGCCCGCACTGGAGCAGAGTTGGCAGCAGCTGAGGGCAGGCAGAGCCTGCCAGGGTTGGAGTGACATTATAGAGCTTGTAAGGTCTTTATATTCCAGCTCCTTCCCAGCTGAATAAAATGAGCTGCTTTGCTCCAGTCTTCCACAGTTTCATACTCAGAGGCACATGAGTGCCCAGTTACCTCAGATGCTTAACACAGGTTGGTATCACACCAGATAATAGAGAAGGAAAGGGCTGTGGTGACAAAATTCAAGACTTTTCTGGCCACTAGAAAGTATTATGGCTATATTTTGTGCAGTTCAAAGTGTATTCAAGCAGAAAGGTATGGAGTTAGGAAGGCAGGCCTATATTATCTGTGTCTCAGAAGATGAAATAAAATTTTGGTAATAAAATATCATCATGACAAAATGTGTTTAAACTTATTCAAGACATTACTATAAAATATTCCATTAAATTTTCTTAGTCTTTGAGACAACTTAATTTCTACATTTATCCAGGTCTGTTAGGTAGAGATGATTATACTGCATACCGGGTACTTCTGAAAGAATACATCTAAATATTGTAATATAAATAGCCCTTCGATTTTAAAGCAAACATTTGATGGCACATTTGATAGATGAAAAATTAGTGTGACTATGTCACAAATGTAAATTTAAGACTTGTAACAGATTTGATCTTTATAGCGCAGACATAACATTTCACAGCAACTTCTTCAATGTTCATTTCAAGCTTAAAAGTGTTTTGTGTAAAGATGGTTCTCTTCTGCAATTCAGAACTATTGCCAGGCTTTTGATTTCCATTCTCCAATATTCTGTATCATTACTAATTGCTCTTTTAAGTTGGTTGCCAGTGAAGCTTTAATGTTAAAAAACTTTAAGAATATTTGTTTTCTTAAGGCATCCTTTTTTTATCCTACTCTCTTGTCAAGTTCAAGTGTTAACTGTAGCAACAGAGATGCTTTCAATGACCTTTTTTCCCATCAGATGCAGGTAGTTCTGTCATAGTTCTGTGAGGGTTAATCCTGCAGATGTACTCCTGTATCTGTGCTGATTTTACAGTGAAACAGAATTGAGTTATGTTCCTTTCTGAGCAGCTAGACAGTTCAACATGGAAACACTGGAGTAATTTTAATAAATTAAAAATTTTGCAAAGCATAGTTTGATGATACAATATTACTGTCTTCATAAGAAATAATAGCATTTAGTACTTTCTCCATAAAAAGCAGCAGTGACCCTTCCAATTTTCCTTAAGCAGGAAAAGAGAAAATCTGGCCTTCTCATCATACTTCGTATTTACATCAGATTTGCACTTAAAAATGATTCAGTAGTATTGCATTTTATAACCGGGATGTGGAGGAACTTATTATAGCAACTGCTTGGCTTAGTTATAAATAGCAATACTGCATGTGTGGGAGCCTGAACTGCTGAACTCTATAGGTAATCTGTTGTCAGAACCGATTACCGTTTCAGTTATTGGTGGGCATGAAGTAAAGATTTGTTACTGTCAGACTGAATAGTGCTTAAAGACAGTACCTGGGGGCCAGCCAAGCACAAGGGCTGCTAAACTTGGTATTGTTCACATGGAAGTAACAAGGTCTCTCAACAAAGGGCATCTGAAAGAGCAAAGATGCCGATCACTGGCAGGATTAATGGAAGGCCTGTGATGTGGGCAACGAGGTCTTGGGGAGAGAGTTTTTCTTTATAGAATATTGGGGTGAGGACTTCATATGGATTAGCTAAGAGTGGTGCTGGAAAGGTTAAGCAAGAGAGAAGAGACACAGTAAGAGGGGTACCTGGGGCAAATGAAGTTAATCAGAGGAGGGAGGGTATGGGAGCAGGTGAGAAGGAAAAGCCAAGTTAAATGGAAGAAGGCCCCAGATTAAAGTGAAACAGCCGTATGGATGTGCTAAGGTTCAGAGGGTCCCTGCTGCTTCAGTGTGCCACTTTGGCTGTGGAGTGTTTCCTGTTTGTTGGGGTTTTCTTTGCCTCTGCTTCTTGAGACTCCTTTCTGTTTTCCTTGGTGAGAGAATTGCTGTGGTGAAACCTGAATATCACCCTCGAGGTCAGTGTGTGCTGAAATGCGCCATGTCCAACTTCTACAGCTAAGGTGTTAGGGTAATACCTGGACTTGATGATGTACCAGCCCCTTCTAACAGTTAATTTCAGAGTCAAGATCCAATTTTCTCCAAAGTAAGAAACTTCTGCCATGAAGAAAACTATTCTTACTTTGTTTTTAAGTGCTGTTGTCTTGAAAAAAGTAGTTCAAAGAAAACATCTGATAAGTATATAAGTATTTCCACTAGGCCCAGTAGTGATGTCATATTTAGTTGGAAAACTAATATAAATGTTCCTCCTGTGTGTTTTCCACTTCTCAGGTATTCTTCCTCTTTAATAATCTTGTAAAGCATAAGAATTTTTAAATTAATTTCGAAAATTTTGTGTTAATAGGCAAACTTTGGACCAGAAGTATGAAGGTTGCTTACAATATACTACATAAATTAGGCACAAAACAAGAACCAATGGTACGACCTGGAGACAGGGTGAGTATCTCAATGATTGATTGTAATAGTTCAAATCCAATGTTGACAAAGAGAGACTGAGGTATTTGGGGTGCTCAGAGGAAATTAGTGAAGTGAAATAATGGGGTGTGGGATGGGGTGCTGAAATCTCCTGATACTCACTAAGACTGATCATTCAAAAAAATGTTTTGAATTGGATAATAACCTGAGCTGGTACCCCCTGAATAACAACTTGAAATTGTGGCAACATCAACAATAAACGTTCCCACGGAAAGTGATTTTTGGACATCGAACAACAGTCTGTTTAGCAAAAGCTTGCTTATGGAGCCTGGAGGTGTCATGTGGATAAAAAACTTACTTACTAATGACTTTGTAGTTGTTGAGATGGTAGAAACAAGAGAAGTGTTGTGGAGGACAAAGACAAACAAAGTCAGCACATTTTGGCAGCCAGTTGAATAAATAAATGACACTGACTAGTAACAGAGAGAATATTTCCATTCCTGGTTCTGATTCTGATGCAGCTGCTGCTGGAGGCTGAATCTAAGTAGATGGATAAAGCCCACAGAGAGCAAGAGTTGCAGAGGTAGCATTTGAAGATGTTAAATGAAGACAAGAACATCCTATGGTTTTGCTAACAATGTACTTAGAAACCTACCCCTTTTTCTGCCAAGGCTCACTGAGCCTGCTGCCTCATTTTCTCTGCCAGAGTGTGTATAGAAAATTCCACAAGTCCCATTCCAGTTTGGATCTAAGCCGTAGAATGGATATTCCAGAACAAATTTGTCAGAAATGCAAATTTTAGTCCTGCCCTAGTGCTTAGGGTCGTGAAGGGGGGATTGAGTTTCCCCTCTCCAGGGTCTGATAGCAATTCTCAAAAGTGTTGCTTCACTTGATCCTCTTGTGCCTCATGTGAGAAACATGTCTGTTTGTATTACACATGTCTTAGGGCTTCAAAACGAGAGCATGCAATAATGCTTCCCATAAGGAAAAAAAAAGGAAAAGAAAAAAAGAAACATCACAGTCCTTCCTGTGTTTCTTTTTGAAATAAATCATAAAGAAATTAACAAAAGGATCTCTAGATCCTTAATCTAAATTGCTTCCTACAATGGCATTCAGCCAGGACTAGGATCTGAAGACTCTCTTTTACTTACAAGCGTGTCTCTAAGCAACAGCAGAAGCAGCAAGTAGTTGAGGTGTACACATCAAAACAATCCACCCAGTAAGCTCCAAGAGAATAAAGTTCACATATGGGCAATGTGCATCTCTCCTTCTCTATTGTGTGCTGCCTGCCCATCTTCGTAGTCATTTTCTACGGCAGTCACTGGCATCTCCTAACATTAAGAAAGGATTTGTGAATAGTTCAGGCAGAAAGCTGGAAATTTAGCTAGCACAGGACACGTAAGGAACAAATTGCAGCTCTTCTAAAATAAGTCCGCCTAGATTAGAGTGAAACAAATGTTTATAGCTGGGTGCTGAAAGCATATGCTTTGTGTTGTAAAAACATCTTGCCTGGCATCCCTGTGTAACAGGAACGTGATCATTTGAGGCAACTTCACATTGAAAATGAGGTGTTACCGCACTTCTGATGCTCTAGGCTGTGATTCTGGCTATTACACCCCTGTTGTAATAACATAAAAGCTTTCAGACCTCTTTGAAGGTGACTTTATTCTATGTCATGTGTGTTGTGTGACAGCACTTAAAGGTAGTTTTTAAATACTAAATGAAATACAGGCACATATTTCTGGTCTTTTCCAAATGAGAATGTATTTGTTTCCTTATTTTAATATATATATAAAATAGTTTATATTTTCCCTTTAAAAACATTTCTATCAATACAATCTCTGTTTTTCATGACTGCCATTACCTCACCTCTTAGGTTCTTTGTCTGAGCCAAAAAATAAATGAACGTGCCTGCATCTCCTTCCCTGTTTCTGGTATTATGTGTGGCAAACTGCATTTGCCTTCCATAGTAACTTCAGAAATTTAACCTTGCATCACCCCAGACAGCTGCCTGGAAACTAATCTTGCTCTCTGAAATATCTACTAGCTAACCAGATTCTCATCTGTTAATATACACTGTATGATTTGTTTTCCTTCAACCTTATCCCTTTTTGCTTTTACACACATTATTTATTTATTTGGTACAAGTCTGTTAGTGATTAATGTTTTTTGGAGAGGAAGTTAATGCTTCATTCCCACTGGACTTCAGTGAGATTTTTTTCACCTCTGTCAGCTCCTTTGCAAAGATTCCCAGCCAAACCTTCACTGCCTTTAAGTAAGCAGAGACCAATGCAAAACCCAGCAACCCTCAAAGTATATTTTGGGATCTTTCAGATGTTTGCTGGGCTCAGCAATCTCTACCATCCCCTCCATGCACCTGGCAAAATCCTTGTATTTCTATCTGCATACAGTAAGCTCTACAGAGCCATCTCCAGCCCTTGGGTTGTTTAATGTGCAAGTGTGCAGAGAAAGTAGCAGTGTATTTGCTCTGACTCTAAAGAGTTATGAGGTTAAAGTCTTCAGCTTAAAAAACAGAGATATTTTGGACCCACTTGGACAAGGTTGGTTAGATTTCTTCTGGTTTGAAGAAATCAAGTTACTGTACGGAAGGCAACTATCTTTGAAGCCATGTGAAAATTCTGGAAACACATGATCTGGAGTAACTGACCCTTGGAGCATACATGGAAACATCAGAATTTTACTCCAGCAAAACTCCTGTGGATGTCAAAGCAGTCAAAACTCAAGAGCTGCTAAGTAATTTCAGCAAATTTCAAGGTGGTGAAATAATACACCCTTCTCCTGTGTGTGAGCCCAAAGGAATGAGGTTTGGAATCATTTGCCATGCCTTTGCATGCCACTGCAGTTGGCTGTGCAGAAGTTACCAGCTGTGCTCCAGCTGTTTAAGATGTGAGCTGAGAACGTCCATCTGACTGAACCGAAACAAAACCGTGGAGAGGATCCAGCCACTAAGGTCATTCACTAGGGAGAGCAGTGATGTTCCCTGCCCTTGCAAGGAGAGCTGTGGGCTCTCTAAAGCTGCTGGATCCTCAGCAAGACTGTGCACCCTCCCCTCTCCTTCCCTTTGCCTGGGGAGGATCTCAGGCATTGCCTGTGGGGCCCACAGGCATTAAGCTGCACAGTTCAGCACCTGGTGAGCATTCCAGTGATCTGCTCTCATTGGCTTTGGCATTCTTTTATCTAAATAATTCCCCAGCTCTTGCCCTGAAGCTGGGAAGTTCAACAAAACCACACCTAGGTTGGCATGTGATACAGCCAGCTCTGGATGTGACGTTTGCTTCTAGATACCAGTTATTTGTTTGCACACAGCACACAGAAACTTCACACCTGGACAGCAGTCCAGTCCTAAAATTAAACTCTTGTATGAGGCAAAGTGTAGTGAAACAGAACAGTGTCTTAATGATTGATATAATGACATCTTAAGTCTGGATTATCTGAATTGGTCACACATACACTTCAGGTTTAGTAACTTCAAGCAAATAATTACATTAGAATCTAAAATTCTGTTAATTCCATTTACTTAGGTTATTTGACACCACTGAAGCAATCAGTTACTTCAGAACCAGATGAAAGGTGTTGTCAGTGTAGGAAACAATGCAGAATGAAAATATTTAACTACATCCTAAGTGAAAAATATTCATAAAAAGAGTATTTATCAGAATAAATTCCTTCTGATTCCTCATTCATCTGTCACTAGGCTTTTGAATAGCTGTCTTAGAAGTGCTCCAGTATCATCTCCATCCAAAAGGAAGCATGGAAACTCCAATTATAATTATCTGACACCTAGGATAAAACATTTTAACGTACATCTCTCTCTTGCAGGTAACACTCGTGTTTCCTAACAATGATCCTGCTGCTTTCATGGTGGCATTTTACGGCTGCCTGCTTGCGGAAGTTGTCCCCGTCCCTATTGAAGTGCCACTTACAAGAAAGGTGGGGAACTGAGTTTCTTCTCTATACTCCATTTTAGAACTTACATCAGAATAAATCACAACTGAGCATAGCTTTTGAGTACATTTTTGTGGTTAGCTAAGGCTAAATCTGAGGATACCAAGATAGTGCTGTGTGGTGAATTATATATAGTTCCTTCTTTTTTGTGATGGAAAATCTGAAGATGTGCTTGCAGTTTCAGCAAATGCAGGTCTGCATGGGAAATGAGAGGAGAATTTTTCAAGAGAACAGCTCTGCCAGCCGTAGATGGATTATCTTTGTTGCCTTTTAAAGCCTTCTGGTGTTGGCCACTGACAAAGAATCATTGGCAACAACTGCTGATTTTCCACCTGTCCCTGCAACCCAAGCTATGTTATAATGCCACTGGTGCTGTGTGTGCTACTTCAAAGCAGTTATGGAAATGCCTTCTCCTGTGTCTCTATGTGCCTGTGTATCCCAAAGCTTCTGTCACCACAGTCGCCTCTGCCAAGGGTGGCACTTGAACAAATTCAGTTTAGGAATTCTTGCCGCAGAACATACATTCATAGAGAAAACTGACCACTGCCAATCAAAAGCCTTTCAAGTTCTGTGGTGCTTCAAAGATTCAACCACATATTCCAGAGAAGTGTTAGGAGATTGATAGAGCAGTTCCAGCCAGAAAGAGCTGGAATACTTTTGGGGGCAGTGAGAGGAAGGGGATCAGTGGTGGACGTGAGCCACAGCTGGGTCACTTACATAGATTCTGCAGAACTTGCATTTTTTTTCTGAGGATGTATGCCTTCAAGGCTGTAAACACAGCAAATGGATTTATTCATTACAAGGGTTTTTTTGGTTGTATCTCCTAATTTACCATGTCTGGCTGCTCCCACATCCCCCTTGTATGATCGTTTTTTTATTAGCTAGGGCTAGTAATGCCTTACTTTAATTATTTGGTCAGGACTTGTCCGCACAAAGAGTGTTCTTTAATCCTTGCAAGCTTTCTTTTTTAAAGTAAATTGTTTTGGAAAATGCTGGCTGAAGCCATGAGATTTTTCCAAGGAAAGGGCTGAGCAAATGTGTTGCTTTGGTCACATTTTCAATGTTTCAGTTGTCAAGGGGTTTTCTCTGAAATGCTCCAGTGTTAGAGCACCCTAGAGCAGAAGCTCAAAACTTTGTTTCATGGACAGGTACCCTGCCTTTCAAATGAAAGCCGTGAAAATAAGATTGTAAGCCCTCATAAAGGCTTTGCAGTTTGCGCATCTCACACAGCAAATTAACTGCTCAAAATATCTGGAGATTCCTTCCTAAATGAACCTACTTGATCCTGCTCCTCACCCCTGAGAAGCTGAGTTGACGCCAACATTTCTCCATTATGATCACACATGTCCCAGCCAACATCTGTGGTGGGCTCCTGCCATGGGGAAAGCAGAAGGTGGCAGGGACAAAAGGGCAGGAGCTGGAGGAAGGAGTGGTTTGATGAGGTGGTGAAGGAGAGAGAAATGGAAGCAGGGAATGGATCAGACAGCAAGCGGCCATGATCCAGCTGAGCAGACTTGAGAGCCACTGAGCAGAAGGAAGGACCAAGGGAACGAGGAGACAGGATGTGCCCCAGCTTAAACTGTCTGAGACTGAGGAAAGAGGCAGGTGAGCTGGAAAGGCTGTGCAAGGGGAGAGGATGGGACCTCAACCACCATACCTGCTTGGGGGAGTAGGGTTATGCTGTTTCATGTGTAAAATGTTATATTTGAGAGCACTGAGAGGTGGACATGGCTGTAGAATGAGGATGATGATTTTAGTAGAAGCGTGGTGCATTTCCATTGGGCTCTCATGGTGCCTTCACATCTGAGGGCAGTACCTTTAGTTTGAGGCCGTTTCATAACATGGTGCATTATTTTGATAAAAAGCAGAGATTTTATAGGCATCAACAAAATAAGGCTGGCAGAATATGTACATTTTAAGATCTTACAGAGTGCTCAAATGGGTAAATCTGCTTTCAGTCTATAAAAAAAAAAGGCAATATGGTTTTGAGGGTTAAAAAATCTAATATGTCTTTCCCTGTTACTATTTTCTGAGGTTTAATGACATTTTAAAGAACATAGATAGGTGTAAATTTGATTTATTTTGGAACATCTGATACCACATCCATCCAATAAACTATAAAATCCAGCTGTCCAAGTAAATACTCTGTGTCAAATGAATAACTTACCCTAATTTGGCTGAACCTCTTGGGTGTTTGTTTTTTTTAAAATATGTGTCTATATATGGATATATAAATATACACTTACACATGTATATATATATATTTATAAAAGGAATATATACAGACTCAGACTGTTTATCTTTTGCTACAATGTTTAAATATCAAATTAATAACACAATAATAGAGATGTCGGTTAAAAAAGCAACATGATCTATACTCTATAAATAAAACTATGCAATTTCACAGCATATACTATTGCAAATATCTTTGCATTTGTTTATATGGAAAGGCAACTGGAGTGGAAACAATGAGACGAAAATCGTGTTCTGAGTAGTCCCAGAAGGAATACCTCTGCCTGGTCAAATGGCAGTGGATTGCTTCTGGCATCTGTGGGAAGATGTCATTTGTGTCATCACTCAATGGCCTAGACTGTTCTTTTATGCTTTCCCATTATTTGTTTTCTTTTCTGCATGCTTCAGTACATTCTGGCAGTGGACATCCTTTGGGTTGCTTTCTGGAAGACAGAAATGTGAACTAGCAAATAAACCAGCAATTATATTAGATTTTATATTCTATTATACTATAGGCTTACAGAATAATAAGCTGATACAGGATGACCTATTTCAGATAGTTATATTAGGAGCCATTTTTAATATTAAAATTTTGTTTTGGCAGCTTTAATACTGTCCTACATTTTCATAAAGAAGAGTTTTCTACAGCTCTGTGCAGAATTTTGTCCCTGACATTTTAAAACTGAGCAGTAATTTTTACAGCAGATAGACTTCTGGCTTACAGATTGCTCTGCAGACATCTATATCCATATGGAAGTAAAGGCTTTTGCTTTACCACCACATAGATTTTGTGTGCATTCCCTTTTCTTTGTAGTATAACTTATTTAAGATTTTGACAGGATTTTTTCCCCTGTTCATTATTAGGTGAAGGTCCATCTCTCCTTGCTTTTTCCTTCTGTATTCCACCTTTGTGTTGACAGAATACCTAGAATACCTCCAGGACTTCAGGGAATGTGTGACCTGGCATCTGGGATGGATTGTCTGAACATCCAGCAACCATGCAGCATTCTCCAGTTTTATTCCCAGAATGCTTCGTAGTGTTTGGCAAAGAAAAATTGGAAATTGGCATTCATGCAGCGTGGTTTTGGCTCTTTAGATTTGGGACATCAGATCTAAAATTAAAAACTAATTCCAAACCAACTCTTTATTCTAAAAGCAGCAGTCAGGGGTTCCTCAGCCATTGTAACAATAGAACAAGCAACATTTTTATTTCTCCTCCTTTCCCTGCATTGCAATAACATTGCAATGCCTTTATCATCAACACTCTCCAAAATTGTTGTAGCTCATCCTCATCCCTTGGTTTACTCTTCTTTCAGAACAGAGTGTCTCTCTCCAATGTTGCTTATGTTTCCCAAATATTAGCAAATTATGTGTCCTATTCAACATGTCTTCCTTCAGAACTGCCACTTTTGCTAATCTTGTTTGAAGCTGGAATTTTACAAACTCTTTCATTGTATGTGTGATATGATGCAAATTGCAAACTGTATGTCATAGAATGTGCCATCAAAGTAGAGGAGATGGGAGTTTCAACATGTCGAGTTCTAGTTCAAACAGTGATTTACTATGCCCCCTGTGGAAAGATTTTAAAATATTGTTTTGCTTTCTTTTTCTTTATATTTTTTAGGGCAATGTTTTTTTTCCATTTGATCGGCACCATGAAGAATATTATTATTCTGCTCTGATACAGTCAAGGGAGCTAATCAGTTTTAATCTAAAAATAACATTTTTGTCCTCCAAGCACATTCATAGTTATGCTCAGTCACATGCTGTGAACATAGGAAGAAAGCTATCCCTCACAGATCTTCATGGCCTCTGTATCATAAGCAGAATTTGTAGCAGGTTGTGTGTGTGACATGAAAGCATGTAAAAATTAATTTCTCACTCAAAATGCTATTTCCTAGCCTGTTAGATTGATTGCTGTGTGTGCTTCCAGCAGGCATTTCTGTGCTCTTCCAGATGCTGGCTCTCACAGTATGATTGGAAGAATTGTGCCTGTGTACTGTCATAGGAAATCTGGAGATACCCACTCCAGGACACTTGGGTGTTTTAAAAGGATGCTTCATACAGGGTAAAAACTGTTTTTCAGGAGCTCTTTTTATTAAATCCTGAAAGGTTGTTAAAACTTTAACAGTAACCAGGGAGGTGTATCTCTTCCAAGACAGTGAAATTGTCCCAGTCATATCTTTCTTTAAAAGAAGAATTCTAGTCCGAAGGAAATACACATTGACGTCTTTCTTAGTGTTTCAGGGCTTGAGATAAAATGAGCTTTGCTTTCTCTCAGCTTTAGTCATCGTGTGCCACATCTGCAGTGTGCCAGAAACACTGGAGCTCTAAATGCTTTTGAACATCTTTTTACAATGCATCTCTTTCTCCCCTGGATTTAAAATATGTATAAAATATTTTATATATTCCTTTCATGGGCACAGTCTTCCAGTCCCTCCAAAGAATAGAAGTTTCCTGAGCCCCACCTGAGCCCCTGGTGCACACTGGGCCCTGTAAGCCCTGTGCCAGTCCATCCCTCTTCATACACTTCAGCAGTGGAGAACTAAGAAGTCCTTGGCTCAGTTTGCCACAGTAAATCTTAGATACTTTAAAGTCTGTGTTTCCTTATTATATTTTCAAGTTTAGGAAATGGTAGTTTCCTAGAGAGAATATCACATTTCATGCAATGTCCCCTGCCAAAAATAACCACTGTCTTGCTTTTATTAAGATTTTTGGATGTTAAGATGCTCATAATTGCAGATTTCACATGCAAATTGCAGGCAGATACCAAAGCTGTTGTCCAAGGAGACAACTAATTTCTTCATCTTAAAGCTGGTTATGAAGATTGTATCTGCACTGTGTTTAATTTTTACTAAGGTCTTTGTGTTTTTATAAAAAGAGAGTTTCCTCAATGCCTTTTCACTTTTGGCTCAGAACTGGTGATGCTTGGCCTTTGCATGTGATCGTTGCCCTATTTGTTCTTTACCAGCAAATTTCTGTTAGGGTAAGGGCACTGGAGCTCAAATAAGCATTGTAACAGAAAACAAGATTAGTTCAGTCTGTGATGCTCCACCACATAATTCTCATTTTGAAAGCAGTCTGGGATTTGCAAGTGAACAGAAGTAACCTTTATCAGGCCAACCTTTGCACAAGCTGTCTCTTCCTTCCTTCCTTATTAGATAAGGACATGCACTCTCACTCGCGGAGACAGGATCATAATTGTTTTCCTTCACACAGATACTCTCACAAAGCATTACAGAAATGACATTAACAGCATGCTGAAATGCAACCACACGTGGGATTTTTTTTTATCCTGACAATGAATTATCACTCTCTGCAGCAGGAAGAAGACAATTTGCCTCCAGGTACTGGTGAAAACCTTTAGGGAACCTTTAATAAAAGTCTTTAGAGAACTTTGAATGGCTGCCTACAGCAGAGAGGATTTCCGGCTTGCTTCATCTGAAAGATTGATCTCTCTAGGTGTGTGCAGACATAGTCTAAAGCTATGCACACCTCATTTTTCATACCCCAGCAAGTGCTGTGCCTTCAAGAAATGTAAAATGATAGTTCCAAAGTCAGCAATTGGTCTCAGACCTCATGCTACAATACCTCAGCTCTGTGTTTTGCCTTCTACCTGAATTACGTGTCATTTCAAACTGTGAATTGTGGAGCATTTGACAATGAGCATCTCTGGCAAGTCTCTCCCTGTCTGCAGTTGGGACTTCATTGAGTTGTTTCACCTGGTCTCCACTGGTTTCATGAGGTTTTTCCTACCCCCACAACATTCAGCAAAATAAAGTGTTTATGGCAAGTGGGGGGTTACCAAGTAGCAGACTACCAAAATAGCAAGTAACACTTCTGACAAACCAGTGTGTCCCTTCCCAGGTAGGAAAGTGATTTTAAGAGAGGAAGAGGATTTAGGGTTTTTTCGGGGTTTTTTTGTTTTGGTTTTTTTGGTTTTTGTTTTGTTTTTGTTTGTTTTGGTTTTTTGTTGTTTGTTTTTTTGGGGGGGGGGGTGGGGGTTTTTTGGTTTTTGTTTTTTTTTTTTTTTGGTGGAAGATTATTTGGTTGTGTCTTTTTGGTGCTTACAAAGTATTTTTCACCATCACAACCATTCATTTCACATTACTCACAAGGCGGGCTGATAGCTTTTCTTTGAAATCTGAAATAATCATTCCTTTTAAAGTGAATAGTCTTTTTGTGGCCCACATAGAAGCTTTGACTGCTTCAGGCAAAGGACTGCACTTCTAATTCAAACTTCATTTTTCAAACACAAGTTTTGCCCAAGGTCCTCACTGTTCTGGGCCTGTCATGCTGAGGTATGAGGAACAGCAAAGACTGTCATGTTTCCATGCTTGAGTGTGTAGGTGACCTTGTGGTGTGTCTGGGGGATGTATAAAGGTTTCAGATCTTCTACCTCCTGGCTGTCAGTCTAGTATCTCAATACCACTCAAGTAGTTAGAAACAATTTCTTCTGTGGGGCAGCAGTTATTATAGAAGCACCTGCATGGGGCAAGGGATGTTGACTCCTTCTTCATGTCTCTGTTCTCTGGAGTGCTTTTAGATTCTGGGTCAGGATGAATCCACCAGAAGCAGGCAGAAGGTGAGGATAACTAGTTATGAGGTGTGAGAGACTGAGACTGAAGGTGGAACTGATGGACACCAAGAAGGAGACTTCCAGAAAGCTTCATTGTGTTCAATACTGCAAAATTACCAACTGGAGCTCCTATGGCCCTTGAGAAGTGTCTATCACAGCACCTCTGCTTCAGCATCTTGATTTGCCTTTTTCTTGCAAGGCAGGATTCAGTGTGGCCACTAAAGCAAGGTGTGGGATTTGAAACTCTCTAAAACATACTACCTGGTGAAATTCTTCCTGGTGAAATTCACACATGCCTGGTGAAATTCTTCCAATCTCCTATGGCAGTATTACATCCCACAATTGCTCAGTCATGATTTCTTTACAATTGAAAGAATAACTACAGAAAAGAATGGGGTGAAGATTTTAATGCTGTTTGAGATTGGTTGTCCTTATGTAAAGCAGTCTGCTATTACAAACTGTGACGTGCTTAGATTATATTAAGAAATCCATATATATGTGTGAACTGCTGCAAATGAATGATGAATATTTATGTGGACATACTCTAAGACAGTCAATATGGCACTAAGGGAAAGTGTAGACATTCTTTTTTGTGTTATCTTAAAAACTCCACTATTAACACAAATTTTTCTTTTTCCTCTTGTTTTGTTTTGCTGTGAGAAGAGTTTGACAGTTGATTTCTTAGCTGATGCATCTCCCAGGGCCATGGTCATCATGCTGATGCTTGAAGGTCCACACTTTCTACTGGTTTCCTAATGTTAGATTTCTTAATGGAATTTGTTGGGTTAATTTCTGCTTACAAGGTTCTGCATTAAATGGAATTTCATTGCCTGAGAACTGGCATTTTCTTGATACAGTGGTGAAACAGTTTATAGCATTCTTTTATAGAATATATAGTTACAACAACATTGTAATTTAAAATTGAGATCACTGCAGTTGCTGCATTCAATTATAAAATTTATACACCTTTTAAAAATTTGTACTTAGAAATTGTTACATATATTAGTAAACATTTTTTAGACTAAATTTAATGGGAAATTTTGAGCAATGGTAGTATGAATGCTTTTTTAAGAAACTCATGACCTCTGTTTGTAGATGATGGAGTAGTAGGTCTCAGAAGTGTTGTCTTGCCCAAGGAGTGATGTTCTCCATGGAGCACTCCAGCCTTCCTCTTCCTGCCATTCCTTCTGAAGGACCCTCAGGGAGAGCCATCTCTCCTGCCCTGTTCAGGCACCCACATTTCCTTTTCTGAGCAGGCTCCAAGAGTGAAAACGCTTTCTCATCTTCACGTGGAACCAGAATTAGATCTGGCTGAGTGCTTGTCCCATAGGTTTGGCAACACAGATGTGGACCAGCTGACACAAGAGTCCATGAGGACAGTAATTAATGCTTGACAAAGCCCTTTAAGTCCTGGAAGCCCCACTGGTGCAGGTGTGGTAGGGCCAACAACATGCTCCCCAAAATGTTGTTCATGGAGGCACCAGTATTACGATGTTGTTCAAAGGACGTTCATTGTCTGGTTTTATATGGGAAAAAACAATACACAAGCTTAAAAAGCCTTGGTGGAAAAAATACCTTTTCATTTTTTTCCTAGTTTTATATGCATTGTGGTTATAATGAGCAAAAGCAAATGCAGTAATTCTGGATGGAAGGAGTTACACAGCATAGACTTGACAGATCAGTTTATTGTCCTGCATTGCTTGCTCAGCTATCGAAGTTCTGATAACTGCTGGCATATACATATTTTGAGGTGATATGGAAAAGTAAGCTTTTGCTTTTCCTCTGTTCTTATTGCTTCTCCATTTTAGATTGTTTTATTTGACTACATAAAAATTGCATTAAAAATTAGTCAGGCTCTGGGGCTTTCTTTCCATCATACAATTTTACTTTGAATAAATCAATAGATTAAGGCAACTGTTCTGTATTTCTGGTTGTTTCCATGGTTAAGTGGGCTCTGTGGTTGATTTGAAAGATATTTTAATTTGATCTTTTAAGGCTTTTCAGTAGAATCATTCTGTGAAGAAAGGGTTAATACTTCTGTGTGCATTTACGTCTAGGGTTTTGCTCTGTTGAAGAGCCTAGTGGATAGATGTAAAGTTCATAAAAGAGTAATGACAAGATACTAATATAAAGCAGACATGGTGCTGCAGAAGCACAGCATGTCCTAAAGAACAGCTATGGCCCAGCCTTGAAAATCATTATATAACTTCTTAATCTCACTGCTTCTATCCCCTTGATGAAAGTAAAATGTAATGAGCTTACTCTAATGGGCGCTTGAGTGTATGTAGTGCTCCTGAAACGTGCCTGTAAGTACTCAATGAAATGGTTATTGACAAATCAGGTTAGATCAGCATAAATAGGGAAACCATCACCTCTGTACAGCCATCATAACATCTTAAAGGTTGAAAGCTTTCTTCAGGTGGAAGCACCTATAATCCATATTATTTCCTAGAATAGTCACAAAATCACAGAATGGCTGAGGTTGGCAGAGGTGTGTGAAGGCGACCTGGTTCAGCTCCCCTGCTCAAACAGGGCCACCTGGAACAGGTTGTCCAGGACTATATCCATTGTAGCTTTTGGATATCTGCAAATATGGAAACTCCACAACCCTTATGGGTACCTTGTGCCAGTAACCCTCCCAGTGAAAAAGTGTTTCCTGATTGTCAGAGGGAACCTGCTCTGTTTTGGTTTGTCTGTTGCCTCTGGTCCTGTCACTGGGCACTACTGGAAAGAGCCTGGCTCCATCCTCTTTACACCCTCCCTTCAGGTGTTTGTACACATTGATTAGCTTCCCCCCCTAAGCCTTCACTTCCCGAGGCTGAGCAGACCCAGCTCTCAGTCTTTCCTCACAGCAGACACGCTCCAGTCCCTCAATTATCATAGTGGCCCTTTGTTGACTCTCTCCAGCAGCTCTGTGTCTTCTTCTCGGAAGCCCAGAACTGGTCCCAGCCCTAGAGATGTGCCTCACTATTGCTATGGGGAAGGATCACCTCCTTCAACCTGCTGGCATTGCTTTGCCTCGCACAGCTCAGGGTGCCTTCCTTATGCCAGGGCACATTGCTGGTTCACACTCAGCCTGGTGTCCACCAGGACCTCCAGGTCCTTCACCCAGAAGCTGTTCTCCAGACCGCCCTGGTACAGGGGATTGTTCCTCCACAGGTGCAGGACTTTGAATTTGCCTTTGGTGAACTTTATGATGGCCCTGTCTTGGCTGTTTCTCCAGGGATCCCTCTGGATGGAACAACCCTGTAATAGAAAGGCATTCCTTCCAGCCACTCATCATTTCTGAAGAGATGCAAGAGCAGATGCCATCTGATGGCTTCCACTCTTTTTATAATTTATGTTGCTACAGACAAGAGGATATCTAGCTTGTGGAATTCCTTTGTCAATGTACAGATGAGTTTTGATAATCAGCTAAAAGGAAATCAACTTAAAGGGAAGAGACTGTTTTCCTCTCAAGATAATGTGCCCAAGGACAAAAATTATTTCAGTCTATAATCACTTCTAATCAATTCTCTGTATTTTGTCATCTCTTAGGATGCAGGAAGTCAACAAATAGGCTTTTTGCTTGGAAGCTGTGGAGTTACTGTGGCCTTGACCAGCGATGCATGCCATAAAGGACTGCCTAAAAGCCCCACAGGGGAGATACCCCAGTTTAAAGGTAATCTAACCCTGGCTTATCCTGGCTGTCACAGGTCATTTACTACAGCAGTAGTCATTGTGCTTGTTTAGTGGCTGGGGGTGAGGGTCAGGCCCTGATGAAACACTTGCTACAGGAGCAGCTGTGGCTGCTGGGACACCGCTGTCCTGGTGTGTCACTGCTGGGACACTGCTGTGCTGGAGTGTCACTGCTGGGACACTGCTGTCCTGGTGTGTGACTCCTGGCAGTGATGGCTGTGCCAGCTTCATGGATGGAGAGCGGCACCAGTGCTCCCAGCCTGGTTCTTTGCTGGCTCAGCCAGGCTGCTGAGACCATCTGTGGCTAAAACAATTAAACCAATACACTTAGGACTGTAGTAGATGAGAAGTATTCATACGATTCAGTCCTTTAGTGCAGTGTAGGGACAGTAACTTCTGACAGAGGAGTGGTAATGAAACTGCTTGGGTCAATAACAGCTTAAACTGCCCAGCCATTCCCTTAGGGACTGCCTAAAAAGACCTCAACAGCTGTGTTAAGAAAGCAGTTCTGCAAAATCTTCTTTCCCATACTACACTGAGGTTCAAAGGAAGCTATGTTTAGGTAATGGTGACACAGACTTTTCAGGAATAAAACTCTGGCAGGGAAGGCTTTTGTCTCGTCTTAGCCAGCAGAAACTTGACAAAAGCTGGCTTTTGTTTGTACCTCAGGCTGGCCAAAGCTGCTATGGTTTGTCACAGAATCTAAACACCTCTCCAAGCCGCCTCGTGACTGGTTCCCACACATCAAGGATGCCAACAATGACACAGCTTACATTGAGGTGAGTTAATGAAGATGCATCTTCTCCTCGAGTCATTACATATGGCACTTCTGGAATAGGTAAACATCATTATTCATTCAGTAGCCACAGAAGCAAAGAACATCCTCGTTTAGCCTGTTAATAAGTAATGTTTTCTAATAAATTCAACCAAAACTGATTTCAGAAAAGTTAATGGAATGTTAAATTGCATTTTGGGTGTTTCTGACATTACTGTTTCTATGTGGCTGCTGCAGTACTATATTACATTTACCCTGACCAGTCTTGGTTCTGTTCAGTGTGGGCTTGCCCACTAGCCTTGGGATGGATAGATAACAAGGGTCACAGTGAAGCTCCAATTCTCTTATCACAGCCCTTTGAAAGAGAGTGAAAACTTCTTGTTCAAATACTTGCCTGTCACTTACTGTTTTGTGAGTCATGCTCCCCACGGCAGAACAGCATCAGGGAAGGGAAAGTTAGCAATGTTGTTGAATTTAATTTTCCTCCTGTTTTTCTCCCCATCATTTTCTCCCCCTCCTGCATAGACTCAAATGCCTTGAATTCAGTGTTGTTAGTATTGAATTTAAATGATTCTTCAAAGGGATTAAGTGCAAGTGAATGGACCAAAGGTGTTTCCTGTCTTTGCGCAGTCAGGAAACTGGGCTAGAGAAGCAGAGATGTCTCCATTCTCAATCTTGCTGATTATCTTCATCATGAAGGAAGATAAATGTATAATTTATTAACTGCCACTGATAGTTCTCAGACTCTTGCATAAAGTTACAAAAATTATTTCAATAATCACCAATGGCCTCCCACCTCTTTTCTGCTGCTTTCTCATGAGTCTCATATTCTTCTGATCAAAGAGCTTGTGTTTTTCAGACTGTATACATATAGATTATTATCACAGCACCCAGCAAGGATTCTGCAGTCAGCTCTTATCACATGCCTTACAAGATGCAGAAGGGAGAAGCTCGGTTTTAGTGGTTGGCCTATAAAATCTAACATGTAAACACTGAACAGACTGAACTAGGTTATTCTTTGCTAAATCTAGCCAGACCATTAGTCATTGACATGATCAGAATTGTTAGAATTATTTTTTCCATAATGCCTGTTTTCAAACAGCACATGGATTTCAGATATCAAGCCTGGGAAGCTTCAGTCAAAAGAGAAAGCCTATCCGAAAAAAAAAATTGTCTTTTAACAAAGAAATGCCTCTAAAACTCCCCAATACTGCTGCCTTCTTAAAATAGTCATTAGATGTGTCCATCATTCACCTGCAGAGGAAACACTTTAAACATAGCTATTAAATAATGGAAATAGGGCAATTATTTCACATTGACTTTCCCTGCTGATTTCTTTTCAGTACAAAACATGTAAAGACGGAAGTGTGCTTGGGGTAACTGTGACAAGGATTGCACTGCTGACACACTGCCAAGCTCTGACCCAGGCATGTGGATACACAGAAGGTATGGACTGCACTCCCCATGCATCACCTTTAAAATCAAGTGGGAATTGTAATTTATTTCTCATCAGTCTCCTGTCTTAGGTTTTACACTGTTCGGTGCCAAAGGCTTCTAGATTTAAAAACCTGATTTTTTTTTTTCATTTGTTTCAGGAAATATGTACATGTTTAAAATATCTATAGGAGAGGTACAAATAATGTCCTAACCAATGTAAATCCTGCAGTGAAAATTTACTTTGAAAGTTAACCTTTGAGGTCATCAGTCATGTTATACTGAAGCTTCCTTCCTTTGAGTGGGTTTGCCTTGGGTCAATGCCATGTTCTAAAAAATAAATTCTGCTTTGTTTTTGTTGGACAGCTGAAACAATTGTGAATGTACTAGATTTCAAGAAGGATGTTGGTTTATGGCATGGAATTCTTACAGTAAGTATGTCTTTTTATTCTCTGGGAGTATTTGAAAATAAACCTACCTAATATGCTTACCACTGTCACAAACTGGGATGTCCTACAGTTTCTTCTAATACAATTTTTTCTGCTTTGAAAGCAAAATAAATGTGATTTAAACCCATGATCTTCTCCCAGTGCACTTACCCATAATGAGCATGGTAAAGATGTCAGTGTATGTTTATGCATCATGTCAAGTACTGTGGTCCCATTCTTGCCATGTTATCTTACCAACACATGATTCTGAGATCAAACTTTATAGCAGAAACAAATCAAATTAGTCCTTGCCTCTGTAAGGATATGATCCAGTGGCATCGTTCTGTTGCCCCTGACTAACTTCCCTGTCAAAATGCCCACCAAAAGACGTTTTTGCTAATATTAAAGCATTTCAAATACTTTAAATTGCATTAATTTTCTACTTGCTGTTGGGTTGTCTTCCTCAACTGACATGGGAGACAACTGACATATTTTTAAGGATTGCTTCTAAAGGTGCTGTTGCAATCAGTGAGTGACAAAATGTTTACTATTCACTGATCATTTTAAGAACAGATGTCAGGCCTTGAAGGGTCATTGTTTGGGGAGATCCCATGCTTTTGGGGGTCCCTACGCTTCCCAGTGGTCTGATATGTTTCTCCCATGCACTGTTATACTGTTCTTACTGTCAAAGTGCAGTAATAACATTTGTGACGCAGAAATTATTAGGCTTAACACCCATAAGTATCTCCTGTTAAATAACCATCTTTATCACTGGTTGAAAGCAAGTGTCTAATGGAGCTTTTCTGTGCCTTCCTTTGCTATTAATCTTGTTCTGAACTTCATTTTTTTCAGTACTTGCCTGTAAGTGCTTTTCCTATACCTCTGCGTGTGCCAGACTGAAAGGAGAACTATCTTTTGCAGTTCTCCAAGTGTTTAGATGACTAATCTACTGGGACACTTAACCTTTCTTAAACCTGGGTTTTCCAAAACAAATACTGTATTTAACCTGAGCTGCTGTGAGGGAAGGCGTGTTGCCCTCAGGAGATATTTCTAAATGGTAACAGAAGTAAAGCAGCAGCTCATTTACAGGCTGTTTGTTTAACACTGAGAAATCACTGATGCAATTGATGGGCTCAGACTGAGAGATCAGTTTTGGGTTTGTCATTGGTTTCACTCAGCTGCTTTTTCTAAACTTCCTGGAACTTTTCATGACCTTGTTGAAAATACTGGAATTAGTTCAGCCAGAGAGGGACTAAAACCTCCTTCATTTATTTTCTGTTAAAATAAATTGATCTCTGCTTAGTCTAGGACTTCAATTTCTTTGTCTACTGTCTTTTAAATAATTTGTGCTCCACTTCCATTGGTAGCTTTTAGTCTTCCCAGAGATGGATTTCTGTAGACGGATATCTTACTGCTTTTGTCCTTTTCAGTACAGTGTTCACATATATGGCAGCTTATCAGGCTTAGGGATAATATTAACCTATATAGCAAACATGTAGACATTCTTCACCCAATGATATTTTTTATTTTTTCTATTTAGAGTGAACCTCTTCGAGTATGAATAGAAAGAAAATGTTTCTTTTCAGTACTGCTTAAAAGTTATGATCTGATTAGTCTAAATCTTTAATCCTTAATTAAAGCATTGGAAAATGGGTCTGTTTCATCTTAATGTAGGTAGCTAGGTAGGAAAAAATGAATGCCAGCACTGACAATAAAATAAGCACAGAGTGATTTGCATTGATGCCTTTGCCCATAACACAGTATCAGTAGTTACCACGATTTTTGTATATAACCCATTTGCCTTTTTGATTTCAGAGTGTCATGAACATGATGCATGTTATAAGTATTCCATACTCTTTAATGAAAGTGAATCCGCTGTCATGGATACAAAAAGTCTGTCAATACAAAGGTAAGGAACAAGAATGCACAGAAGTTTGCTTGATAGTGAAAATCAAAAGTGCAAATTGATAACACAGCTGTCTAGCTTTTATAAGGTGTGTTAGTAATTTCCCCATTGTTATTGCAGCAAAAGTTGCCTGTGTGAAGTCCAGGGACATGCACTGGGCATTGGTGGCACATCGAGACCAGAGGGACATCAACCTCTCCTCGCTGCGGATGCTCATCGTGGCTGATGGTGCAAACCCATGTAAGCTCTGCTGCTCCAGTACAGGGGAGAACAGGAAGGGCTTTCTGTCTTGCATTTAAAGTTTCAATCTTCAGCCATCTTAGCTAAAATATTTCCAGAATACAGAGTTTGTCTACTGCAAACTGTGTGACATTTATGGAAACTGTAATTAATTTGGGATTTTTTTCAAAGTATATTTTGCTTTAGCTCATCCTGAAACAAACCTGATGTTCCATATAACATAAGTTGCAGTAAATCCAGTTTTGGTTAACATGATAGTCATGTATAAAGACTGAAGCTATAAAAGCCTGAAGCAATGAAGACCTTAAACTATAGAAAAGATCAGAACAATTTCCTCTGAATGATGGTTCTCCAATGCAGAAGTAACTGAGAATTTTAGGGGAATACTTACGCTACTCTAGAGAAACACATCTGAATCACTTCATGACAATTAACACCATGAGCTGTTTCTCTGTATTATTTAAGATACCAGCATACAGGTGTTCTGCTTGTTTGTAGTAGTTTGTTTGGAATTTCTGAATTAAATCTTTAATTTCCCTCATCCTAAACAAGAACACTGCAGTGAAATTGATACCGTAAATCTAGCAGTAATGGCTTTTCTATGTAAGCATAATAAAAAGACTTTATGTTCAAAAATTAGTCTTTATTCCCTGCATGCATATACACAACTGCATATACATGCATGTATAATTGTAGCATCTATGATGTATTTCCCAGTGGACTTGGATCGTTTTTAAATTTATTTCTCCTGAAAAGTCTAAATATTAAATAGTAAGTATGCAGTTTGAATAATATCACTTCAGAAATCAAATTATTTTTCTCCTCTGATTTTTTTTTCTTTACCCCAGGGTCCATTTCTTCCTGTGATGCATTTCTCAATGTCTTCCAAAGTAAAGGTCTAAGGCAGGAGGTCATTTGTCCCTGTGCTAGTTCACCAGAAGCTCTCACTGTGGCTATTCGAAGGTACGTGTTACATCAGTAGAAATAGACCCACTGAATGTGTACATGTGGTAATTAAAA
>VZRN01003464.1:829615-951557 GCA_013397935.1 Dasyornis broadbenti | reverse complement strand
AAAAAAAAAAAAAAAGTATTAAGCTGCATATTTAACTTCTATAGGATATGTATAGTTTCAATTTGTTTATGTCCAAGGAAGACATACAAGAAGAATTTTTGGATTAATGATTTAACTTCAGAATGCATTATGGTTCCTATTGCTGTAGCTTTATCTAATTTTAAATTAAATAAATTGAAATGCAAAAGCAAATTCTGTAAATAAAAGTGTAAAAATGCCACTGTAAGCATAAAATTAATTAAAATGTGAGAAGTGGCATTGCCATTGAGGAAAATCATATTTTTAAGTAGTCTGTTTAAAGAGAATTATTACATTCTGCAGGTTGTTTTTGGCTGACAGGCACTTTTTAACCATTCATAGATTCTCAGTAATCATCTGGAAACTCTCTTTAGTCTGAGGGATTTGTGCCTAGAAAATAAAATAGATAAATTCCACTAAAACTGCTAAATGCTACTAAAACTCTGAAGTCTTATGTATATAGCATCACAGGGTTGTTTAGGTTGGAAAAGACCTTTAAGATCCTTGAATCCAGCCATTGACCCAGCACCGCCAAGCTTTCACTAAACTGCGTCCCTGAGTGCCACTTCCATACGTCTTTTAAATACCCAAGGATGGTGTCTCAGCCTCTTCCCTGGGCAGCCTGTTCCAATGCTTCATGACCCTTTGGGTGAAAATATGTTTCCTAATATCCGATCTAAACCTCCTCTGGCTTAATTTAAGGCCATTTTCTCGTGTCCTGTCACTTGTTACTTGGGAGAAGAGACCCCCCTGGCTACAGCCTCCTCTCAGGGAGCTGTAGGGAGTCAGAAGGTCCCCCCGAGCCTCCTTTACTCCAGGCTGAGTCCCGCAGCACCCTCAGCCTCTCCTAAGACTTTAATCTCACAGCAGGATCCTGCCAGGAGTGCTGTAGCACACAGTAAATGGTGTTACTATTGTCTGTTTTGGCAGGGTTTTCCTAAAGTTGTACCTTGAACAGTAAGCACTTTGTTTTCAAGTTCATATTTCTGCAGCCAATTATAATTGTTTCACATGTTAGAACATGCAGTGTAAGCGTGTAAAGCACTAAAATAGCATTAAGTAAAATATTTCCTGCCACAAATTCTTAAATATGCTGTCCAAGTGAAATTGAACTAGATTTTTAATTAGCTTCCCAACAGAACATTACAGGAAGAAGGACATGAGGCCAAGAGTGTGGTTGACTTTCTGCCACCTCCTTATTAGTTTAAAACATCAGAAAGCAATGCATCAGGGACTTCTCCTGTCCAGGTTAGTTGTCGTTCTGTGAACTACAGGATTTCAGAGAGCCCTTTGTTCATCTCCACCGGCCTCTTCTCAGCTTTATACAAGAAGTACCAAGTGTCTTTCCTGAGATGGATTTCTTTGCCATAGGCTGTGCAGGCCTTGGTCCTTGGAATGAGCTCTTGCTTGTAAGTTCAGAGAGGAGGTGAACCGACAGCAGACATCCCTTGTGCCGCGCACTGAGCAGGTTTTTAATTTCCTGGGCTAGCCCTGGAAAATTTGCCCCAAATCACAGGTTATAAAGTGGGAGAACTTCTTAATGTCATGGCTGGCATGCCCTTTCTAGACTTACACTCTGTGCCTGTAGCCCTCGGAAGCACCAGAAATTAATTCCCAAATTAACTAACATTGAGAACTTAGAAAAAAAAAAATTATTAGCACATAACATTGTGGATAATTCAAAATAAGGAAAAGGCATTTTTATCTTCAGTGCATCACTGTGTAATTACAGAGCCATTCTTACTGCAGTGAGTGTTGCTGAACACGTATCTCCTTTTTTTTTTGAAGCCTGTTTAATGGTAGGATAATGCTAGCTGAACTTGGGAGATGCAGTATTTTTCATTTTGTTGAAGCCATCTCCACTGGCAGTAAAGTCATTATCATGCAAGTTCCAAAGAGTTACTGCTGAAGTATGCATTAAAATGACTCCCTGCAGAGCAGAGATCCAGAGAGCTCCCTGTTAATGCTCTGACTCTTTCAAAATCTATGGTGTATTTTTATTGAACTTCCTACGAGGAAGAGTAACAAAACCAGTTCTCAGTTGAATTACCCTTATAGTTTAGAAAAAGACAGTCAGTAATAGACTAGAGGTACTTCAGCCTTAGAGCTGAATCACGAAGCCTAAATATTCAATGGGATGTGTCATGCAAATAATTCACATTTTTCCCCTTTGGTTTATTGCACATTAGTCTGAACCCACTTGCTTAAGGGAATGCAAAAGTTTAAGGACAGGTTCTTTCCCATTTAAATGGCTGTCTAAAAGCAATGGTCAAATGGATTGTATCTGTAAATGGTAGTAGGAGTTGTTCTCAAAATGCTCTGTGTGATAAGCAGTGCAGGAAAATGGATGTGATGGAAGTCCAGATGGCCTCTACTCCTGGAAGCCTGTGAGAAGCTGTGTGTGTCTGCAGGAGACCTTTCTTCTCATGACCAGCAAAATGTGTGTTTTGGGGAGCAGGGATGAGAGAAAGTTGATCAATGACACTGAAAGTTCCTTTTACATGATGGGAGTGTTATTCATCCCAGGTGCCTGTTTACTAGCACCATTTGTTATGCTCTAATGCATTTTCAAGCATTCTCACATCCTTCTTTGTTGACAATGTCACTTGAAAAATATGGCTTGTAAAACTTATTAATTAAAATTTATAGAGCCCATCAAGGCAAGGCTTACATGAGCAGGACTGGCTGAGGCCCATCTAGTATTTCAAGCACAGCAGAGGAGAAATGTAATATCAAAGGACACTACCTGTTAAAAAATAGGTGTGTTGTGATGGAGTATTGGGAAAAATGCAGAATTGTGAACTAAATATTGGCTGTTTTATCCATCCTGAGAAGAACTGGAGTCTGCTCTTCATGGATGCATTGTCTGAACTCAAATCAGCACCACCTCACCTTCCAGTTTCGCATTTTAAAAAGCAGGACAGTGCAAGAGTCTTTCCAGACATGAAAAGCTCTGACATATTCCCCTGACTTGGTAACTTGCATATGTCAACACTCATTTGCTCAAGCCACACTCTCCATAGGTATAATTGTATCCACTGGTGCAGCAGGTGGTTTTATACTGAAACAAGCTGACAGGCATCTTGTGCTGATGCTGTGGAATTTTATAGCATGTAGGCAATGAATCTGAGCAAACAGAGGCGTTACGGAGACACTGCATCCACAAAATTTTGGCCATGATTGATGAAGGTGTAATTTGTTTTAATTTTCATGTGGTAGATTAGAATAGGAAGAATTCAATTACATGCACTAAAATGAAGACGGTAAAGTCCTAGCATCTTCCACAGATACTTGACAGTAAATCCATGCCAGGTTGCCTTAAAATAGATAACATATAGAGAGTTTATCAAGCTATTTACTGATCAGTTCCAAATATTTGGAGTGCAGTTTCCTTCCACATCGTCTGCACCATCTTTCAGTATTTTGAAAATGAGGTGAAAGGTCTTTACTTGGGTGCCAAAGCAATCTTTATAAATTTATCTAAAAAGTAAATACAAGATGTTTTGGGTAAATGTTAGGTGCTACTTGCATCTCAGCAGCCCCATATATGTGGGTGGGTACTGAATGAGAGAGTTGACAGGTGGAATTACTCAGAAATGACTGAAAACCAGGATTTTATCGGGTCTAATAAGGGAGGAAAAGAAGGTGAAATTTTATACTCTGAAACAGAGGAATATTTGCAATAGTAGTTCATTAAGCAAAAGGAAATGTTTACACCTGCCTGATGGTGCACTGATGCTCCAACCCATGTTTGTAGGCCAACAGATGACAGCAACCAGCCGCCGGGAAGAGGAGTTCTGTCCATGCATGGTCTCACTTACGGAGTGATTCGAGTGGACTCTGAAGAAAAGCTGTCTGTCCTGACTGTCCAGGATGTTGGCTTAGTGATGCCAGGAGGTAAGGAACTTTCTTTGAAACAGATTATGACTTATCAGTTTAGGTAATTGGCAGTAGAAAGTCGCAGGTGAGCGTACTTTGTTGCCAGACTACAAGATTTGGGATTATAATATGTGTCCTTGAAAACATTTTAGTCCAAAAACATTACTTTATAAAACTTCATGGTCTGGAAATGCCAAGATTTCTTCTCTGCATTTACCTTAGTGTCTGTCTGTAGTTGCATTAGCAGCACGTATTAAACAACCTGCCACCACATCAGAACATCTGTTCTTTAACTGCGAGGTGTTGGTAGAGAAAATAAGGAAGTTGGAGTACTGTGGCTATAAATATCCAGAAGTCTGACCCAGATGGAACTCAGCAGGGAAGGTTTTCATAACCTGTACTAAGGATCAACAAAATTGCTATCTGAAAGCTTGCAGAATGTTTTTCCAAAGGTCTTGTGCTATCACCCAGTTATTAGATAGAAGAGGTATGACTGAAAAGTTCATGTTTACAAATTCAAAAACTTGAACCAGTGCTTCTAAAGAGGAAGATAATACTTTTCATAAGACAGCTACATTTTAAATGAGATGCTACAGAGACTAGAAAAGGCTAATACTGTAGTTTTTCGTAAGAGAATGCTTGTTATGGACCAGAGCAATAAAACATAATGATACATCTTACAAAATTTCAGTTGAACTTAAAATGAATGAAGATACAATTGTTTTTTGTTTAACAGTTATCATACAAGACATTATAATAGATGTGTCATCTTGCACTTCATATTATGTTCTGATAGTTTTAATGAAAGTGCAGGCTCTTGTTTTTCCTCTGAGTCAAAGATCATTCAAGATTCTGTACACTTGTACTTAAAAGATATGTTGATTTCTTTCTGCTTTCCCTTGATCATCACGTCCTCTTTGCAACTACAGAATCTACCAATGCTGTACTCCAACTCCAGGGAGTATAGCTAAAGCAGCATTCCTGATTCTTTTTCAAATGGTTGACATAAAATAGTGCTTCTGTCTCAAACCAGTGCTTTCTAATCCCTCCTGTTTTGCTCCTGCTGTCTCTGCAGGCCTGTGAAACCAGACAGAAGGAGTCTGAGCTCTGATAAATTCTCAGTAAAACAGCCGTACTAGTCTGCTGGAATATTTTGATCTTTCATATGGTGTTACTTGCTACTTTCTGAGAGGTGGATGTCCTGCTTGCCTGCCTCCCTGACTGTATAATAATTATCAAGGGCTCCATTAGGATATTTAATTTTGCACTGACTGAGGCAAATCTGGTTTTCAGTATGCAAAGCTGGGAACATAATCACATTTCACAGTGATATTCCAGATGAACTGCAGTTTCAGTGAGCAAGGCAAATAGGTATTGTTATCAATGTAAAGACTGAGTTTACATAAAGATCTTTGCATTCCTTATATAAATATTATTTATAATATAAAATCACTTAATAATGTTGAACACCATAATGTTCAAGAAACTGATTATTAGACATTAGTCTACATATAATTAATTTGTTTATGTCAACTCCACCATGATGTCTTTACCACAGCATTTATGTTAGTCTGTGGTTCATTTTACAATGTTTTTTTCTTTCTTCTCTGTCTAGCTATAATGTGTTCAGTGAAGCCAGATGGAATTCCTCAGCTCTGTAAAACAGATGAAATAGGAGAACTTTGTGTATGTGCTATTGCAACGGGTACATCATATTATGGACTCTCGGGCATGACCAAAAATACATTTGAGGTAAGTTAACCAAAAAGGGCTATATAAAATCCTTCCTAACTTTTTCTGTTTCAAGGTAATATTTGACATAAAGTATTGATAGTAACAATATAAGAATAGCAGTATTAATCAATGCGTGTGGCTTGGGACCTGTATTCTAGCCAGATAATTTACATTTCATTAAGTGCAATTGTAGATCTTTATGTGTTTAGTTTTGGCTCTAAAGAGCTTTTACTTCCATTTTCAAATAAGATACCAGGAGCTGAAAAAGTCAGAAGGAAAGAAGTAAGAAAGACCAAGTTCAAAAGGTAATATCGTAGAAGTCTATGTGCAGAATTTGATTATTGCAAACAGTAAGAAAGCTGCTGGGTATCTTTAGAAAGCAGTTTTCAGCATTTCCATGGCACTTCCAGCATTAAAGGCTTGCATTTATACAGAATCCTGACAGATGTAGTCTTCAAGAGAGGTATCTGAAGAGCAAAGAAACCTTTTCCTGATTAGTCCCCACCTGCTTTTGTTTGAATTGCCTTAGGCAAAAGCCTTTTGGCTTTGTTGGAATCTATTTTCCGACTCCAGTGCACACAGCTGTATTGATAGCTCTGTAGTACCTGCTCACTTGTTATCATTAACTTCTGCTGAAGACAGTGTGAAAGGCTGAATAAATTACAGAAAAAGTGAAAAAAAAAAAATTATTTTTAAGCTACGATCCTTGTCTTGTTTAATATTTAAGGCAAAAATTAGCACAAGTATTTCCAGGTTTCCCTTAACAAATTCTCCATTATTACCACTTTTAATAGACTAAAGTGACTAATATCTCCTGAAAAATGCAGCACTGAATGTTATAAACACTGCATATTATGTAATTATAGGACACAAGTGGATATGATTCTACATCCTAGTGTTAAAGTCAGGAATTGTGTTATTGTGATCTGAAATTTGTTGATAGCTAATTTTTGTGCTGCAAGTACAGTTGGCAATGCCCAGTGTGAGTGATAATGCTGGATTTTACGTGCTTCAGGGTAGAAAGGTACTTACCTTCATTTTGTAGTGCTTGCTGTAATTGTGACATCATTCATAATTCTTTACTGTCAGCAGTTTAACAGCATATTTAGACTGATTTAGACTTACTCCTAATGCTAAGCAAATAAACTGCCATTGAGTGAGCAGGACCACTCAAGTTTAAAATTAAGCATGTTCTTAAGAGTCCCCTTCAAATGGATCTCTATTCTGTTTTACTGTGTAATTCATGTTGCTGGTATTAGAGATTCAAAGAGTTTTTTGTTCCTGAAATGAATTATGGCTGAGGATGTATAAGCATTAAATCTGTTCAATAAGAGTCACCCATGGGCATCTGGCAGCAGAACTTGACCTTTCTTTTCAGATGAGCCTTCAAGAACACTGCATAGCCATGCTCTTCTATTTGCCATTGTCTTTTTGCCTTTAGACTATTTAAGTTTAAAGAAATGACTGCAGGAAAGTCTGTCTGTGTCAGAATGCAGCTCAGAGTAGCTCACATGCCAAAAGAATAACACTGTGCTAATTAGGATAGAAAAAGCCGTAGGGCTCTATCTGTGGAAGCCACGTGTGTCTGGTGTTCAGACATTTAGAGAGGTGCTGATAGGGCTGTATTTTCACTTTCAGGTGTGCTACAGAAGACATTATCAGTAGTAGTCTGAGAACTTAATTGATCTTAAATAAAAATGTGGTCAGCTGCAAGAGTCATTAATGTACTGTACCTTAAAATAGCTTCACTTCTAGCCTGCCTGTTTCTTACACTGTGCTGGAAATGGGCATGAGGTAGTGAAAAAAATCTCTACTGAAATGTTTATGAGTTAAACTCTCAGTTAACCTGTATGCAGCACCTCAGGTTGGCAGTCTGCTCAGTATGGGTTTTTATTTAATACTGTTGATGTTGATTTGTGTGTTTTTTTAAGGTCGTAAATGATTTACAAAGTCACAGTTACGGAAAATCTGTATGGTAAACAGAGTGGGATTGAATTTGCTGGGACTCAGGTACACATGAATGTAGGAGTTTCCTCACACTCCCTTTATGGTCAGTGAAGGATAAAGAGCACCACCAGTGACCTATTTACTTTGTTTCAGAATAGCCATCCGAGAGAAAATGCCTGAAATACTTTGCAGCCTTATCTCTGTGTGTAGAACTGAACACCCATGTTTCTGTTTTGCAGGTGTTTCCTATGACAAGTTCTGGTGGCCCTATCACCGAATATCCTTTTATAAGGACTGGACTTCTAGGCTTTATAGGACCAGGTGGACTTGTCTTTGTTATTGGCAAAATGGATGGTTTGATGGTTGTCAGTGGAAGAAGGCATAATGCTGATGACATCGTAGCAACAGCACTGGCCGTGGAACCCATGAAATTTGTCTACAGGGGGAGGTTTGATCCTTTCTTTTTTGATATTATTATGTAGAAAGCTTTATTTTGCTTAGACGAAGTGTGAGTGATCCAGATGTGTTCAGAAAGCAGTGCCTGATCTGCAGTGTGGTTTCCCTCCAGTTCTGTTCATAGTGCCTGAACCAGGTGACAGCTGAGGGAAGCCCAAGGCAGTGTTGAGGCAGACTTTGGGTACCAAACTCTTGAAACTGTGATTACTGAAATTTCCAGTTGAACAACTGGTTAATTCTGAGGGTGTTGGCTCAACAGGACCCTTTCTCTGTGAACTGAACATTTCCAATATGCCTAACCCTGACATTTTTGGACGTGAAAGTGGTTCCTTGTGTGACCTTCCTTATGTGCTGAAACTGAGCAGGAGACATCTAAAACTTCTGAAGAGCCTCCATCACATATCAGACCTCTCACAAAATGACGCTACAATTACTTTCTTCTAAGATGGGGCCAAAGAAGGTGCTTATGGTGGCTGTTGTAAAAGAGCTTAGCAACAACCTTGGTGTGACCCAAATGTAGTGCTTTTCTTATTCCAGGAATGTTCACTTCTCAGTCCTGCTCTGACATTATGCTTGTATATACATGACTGTACAACAAGGCCTGATGTTTCTACTCCAGAACTTATCCAGAACTGTTCTTGTAGCTTTCCTCCCCCATAAATATAATAGTAATTGACGCACAAGAGTCTTAAGTAATAAATAAAGAAATCATAGTTGCAGAAGACAGGTTTTTCCCTGTGTCCTGGCACTAAATACACTTCTCTCCTTCTATAGAATAGCAGTGTTTTCGGTGAGCGTGCTGCACGATGAAAGGATAGTTATTGTTGCTGAGCAAAGGCCAGATTCCACAGAAGAAGACAGTTTTCAGTGGATGAGTAGAGTTCTCCAGGTAATGCTCTGTATGTACATTTGGAAGCTATTTTTTATCATGCTTTATATTCTTTTTATTGATCTTTCAGACCCCTAAGGTAACTGACATTTGTCTTTGAGTAATTGTAAATCCACCTTCAGTTACACTTGCTCTTAATGAGCACAGAATGAGATTCTTCTGAATAACAGTTCCTATCTTGGCTGCACATACCCAAAGTGATCCTTTTCCTAATCAAAATGCTATAAGAAAACAGGAATGAATTGAAGTAAATAATTGCAATGGGAGAGTAGCATATGGTTTATAAGGATATAGCCATTTCATTTCTTCAAAAGGGTAATGAATGAATGCATTATATGCTCTTACTGTCAAAAGCTGCCAGAGTTGCTTACTAAACAGTTATCAGCATGGATACAGAGTTGGCCTCATCCAGGTTTTTTTTTATTAGGTGGGAAAGAATTATATGTTTCTAGTGTACCATGTTGACAGCTAAAATAAACTGAATGAAACACCACCTAAAAATGCAACTTCCCTCCATTGAAATGAAGGGAAATGATTAATTAGCTCAGATCTAGGTATCTACAGTGAGGTTATCTTCTCAGAGGGACACTTATTGCAAAGGATCCCATTCCAGCAGTCTGGTGAATCATACAGGGCACTGTGATGATCCCACTTTGGTAGTGGTGTTCAACAGTTCGACCAGAAGATTGAAAGCTACTGAATATTAAAGAATTCTGATCTTCTCAAAGCATTTGGAAGCCCAAGTTACAGCAATATCAATACCATACTAGTTTTTTCTTCAACTCTTATGTCCCCACATAAAAAAATAGATACTTTAGTCAGAGTCATCTTCCATCTCCTCCATCTCTGGTTAAGCCAATTCACACTCAAAAGCAATAGACTTAATGGAGATGTAGTCAGATTAAATCTGTTTGTCGCTACCTTGTGAAGTGGTCTCAACTCTGTCTACAGTTTATCTCCTGCTACTTCTACTTCCCTTTCCTACCTTCCTTTCTGTCCTTCTGCAAGGACTCTTCTCAGTAAATATATTGCAAACATATTTTTTGCTTTATCCAAGAGCCAAAGAAAAAGATCCCACACAATTCAGAGATGTTTTTATTCATTATTGTATTGTACTGAATAAGAAAAGGAATCTATCTAGTGTGTCCTTCAAGAAACTGAACAAATAAGCTTTCATCCATCTCAAGACAGGCTTATCTGCTCTCTTGATTTAAAAGACAGCTACACTTCATACAGTTAGAGGCTTCTCAAGTTCACAGCAGATCTGAATTAATACCAAGGACAGCTAGAACCTCTAGCTTGCCATCACACAGAAAGCCTTTGAAACACCTAGTAGCACATAGGGCAACTACTGTAGAAAGAAAGGCTTTGGGTTGCCCATGCTTTGATCATTTTTGTTGAGTAGCAAGCTCCTGAAAGGGTTGAAACTCTGGACTTAACACTTGTCCTGTTTTGTCAGCTGAGCATCTTTGTGACTTTCACAGCAATAATGTCTTACACAATCATAGCCAGTAGAGTTCTGCGCTGAAAACTGCAGAGTCCTGTGTCCCAATACTCTTGCCAAGAGTCAGCCCTGTTATTCCAAGTCTGATCAAGTCCCAGCAGTGTCTGAGAATAGTAGGCCGTGTATCAAAGTACACACGTGTGGCTGCTTTCATCACCCACGTGTGAAGCCTACAACTCTGGCATGCACCACTATGTGAACAAGAAGTCTCTGTTTCCACCACAGCTGAGAGCAGAGATGAAGGACAGAAGCCAGGAACATGTGGGATGTTTTGTGCCTCTTCCCAATCAGAATTTTAATGACAGATGTCAGGAAGTGGTAACCGGCTGTATCTGAAGCATCTGCTAGTGAGGCACAACATAACAATATTACACCCTGTGTCATGACTCTCAGTGAAGTCCATGATAACAAACTCTATAGAATTGCTTCTTGATTCTGATGCTGTTTGTGAGAGTTGTCTGATACCCTGTGTGTGCTGCCCTGTGTCAGCCCTGCCCTGGACTGCCTGTTTTTGCTGTGCCTTGCTGTCTCTTCCCTGCAGTTGAGCTGTCTTGATTTCCAGAACCTTTTTTCCAGTGGTTTGCGCATATTCTGACTCTCCTGACCCATCCTTGGCAGAAACTGAAGGATGGTAGAGCTGCTATACCTATGGGACTATGCTGGATTGCATCTGTGGGCTTTAGCAGGGATGGTTGGGAGGGAGTGGTCAGGCTAGGGGTGGAGTTTCTTGAGAGGAGAAGGGTGAAGATCCCAGGTGATACAGCAGTGAAGTCAGACAGATCCTAGATACTCATCTCCAGGCTGCTGCAGACTGATCTGACCCTTCAGATAGGGTTGTGGTTCCTGTACTGGCAGACTGGATGTTAATTTTACCAGTGCCAGGACTTGACAGGACTAAGTAAAGCTAGGAGATTTACTGTAGCACTGGAGAGTGTTCACCCAAAGAATTGTGTCAAACGAGATGTTTTCTGAGCTCAAACACAGCAGTCTGGACCCTCTGCAAGTTTGGGTATATTTTGTCCATTTTCACAATGAAAGAGAGGGACAGACATTTCAGGTACTGATTGTTTCTGGCTGAAGAGAGTAATTTCAAAAACCAAGCCATCTCATCAAGAGGTGTAAATGCCAGCAGTATTAAAATTGACTGGTACTCTTCTCCCTCAAAATTTAAAGGTTCAGTTCACCAGTTCTCATCCTTGTGACAAAGTCATTCCCTGCCTCAGAAATGTGCCAAACTTAAAGGTGTGAAAGGTGACAGATTGGAATGACACGTGATATTTTATGTGGCATTGTGTAGCAGATGTAGCTCTCAGAGACTGTTGAGAAGTTACTGGGGAATCGTTACATGCACCCTTCATTCCACCCCAGCTGAGTATTGCTTTCCATTCACCACCTGTAGGAGCCATGGAGTTTTATGTTTGAATAAAAGTGGTTACTTGCCCTGTGATGGTTTTCAAACCCTCAAGCTGATGTCAGGTGAGGATCCCATGATTAAGCACTGCTTTTCAGAACCTACAAATGACATTATGATTAGTAGGTTATGCTGATTTCTGCCAGAAACACAAGACGTTGTGTGTTGGCTGCCATAAATATTTCACTCTTGCTGATCTTCCGGGTGGTGACTGTAGACCAGCAGCAAGGTTTTCCAATTCTGCTGTGAGAGCTACTACTGCTAAAATTCCAATGTTTGTAAATGAGTTTCCATTTTATTATTCTTTCTTATGAAATTTTGCAGTCAAATCAATAAGAAATGGAGCAAACAGAAGCCAAAAGCAAAGCACTGCTTAGTCTGTAGAAGTAATCAGTAATTTATTGGTCTACACTTTAGTGCATACATAGCTTCAAGTGATTATTTGATTCTCAGAGTATAGATTGTATCTTCAAGGCAGCAGACATATCAATTCACTTTTCTCACAGTTTTAAATTAAAAAGCGAGATAAGTAAATTATATTTTTTAACATTTAATTACTCATTAGAGATGCTGTTTGTAATTTGTTTCTCAGTTTACATGACTGTCTGAAGTTGATTTTCTAACACATTTGCTGCAATTTTTGTTACATTATAAGGAAAATAACTCCTTCAAATTTGTATGGAATTAAAATCTAAGTGCATGGATATTCATGTTTAGCTCAATAAATTACATAGATACTGTAAGTTACAGTTTTCTTCAAAGTGATGCAGTTTAATTAACTTGTCAGGCAATGAACATGGTTGCTATAAGACTCAAAGATGCGTATTTTTCAGGTTTTCATACAACAGATTTTTTTTTCAAGTGAATAGTTTCATAGTTTTCCCTTACATTTTTTCCGTTCCTGCCTGAAAAGCTTTTACACTCTGATCAGGGAATGAAACAGTTATTACCTTACAAAAAATAAAAAAATTTCACAAGCTACATACATCATTGGGTATAGGGGTTATTTGAAATCTTTTCTTTCTCAGAAAGATGGACTGGATATTAAGTTGATAGGAATCCTTTGAACTTTATCTCTGAGAAGTGTGCAGCTTAAAAGCAGTTTCACATGATCTGCCAGCCCGTCTTTGTAATAAATCTCAGGATATCTGCTACTAATGTGTGCTTAAGAAGGATAACAAGTTAGCATTTCTAACAGATTTGTGTGTATTAATCACCAGGTTTTTGGTTGCTTCTTTATCTGCTGGAATGAATGTAACAACATTTCCGTCCACCTGTTCCCAGTGAAAAGAACCTCCTTATCACTGACATAGCTGAAGTGTCTTTCCATTGCCAGTTAATTATTAGGGCTGTTGTATGAAGTAATTCAGAACAACACGTGCTTATTAGAATGATGTAAAATTAGTCTTTCATTAAAATCGACTTCCTGTGTGTTTTTTTAGGCAATTGACAGTATTCATCAAGTGGGAGTCTACTGCCTAGCACTTGTCCCAGCAAACACGCTTCCCAAGACGCCGCTGGGAGGGATACACCTGTCAGAAACCAAACAGCTCTTCCTGGAAGGATCTCTGCATCCTTGTAATGTGCTGATGTGTCCCCACACCTGCGTCACAAACCTGCCCAAACCAAGGCAAAAGCAACCAGGTAAGAGGAGTGAAGGCAGAGGGACTCTGACTTAGTGCCGTGTGTTTATGGTACTGTAATGGAGCAAAATCAAGTAAATGCTGATGCAGGTGAGAATCAGCTTGATCAGCTTTCCCCTTCAATATGCCATGTGTGTCAAGGACATCACTGGTGTTACCAGAAGCTAGAGGCACCTTCACAGAGAGTGCAAGGGAAAATGCTAATACAATAAAGATGACATTTTTATCACTCTACAAGGCACTGCTGAGACCACACCTGGAATGCTTTGTAAATTCCTCTTCAGTTGTGTTTAAAGAGGATGGACTGAGACCAAAACAGAGAGACATAAAATCTTGGCTTATTTGGAGGCTGAGTTTGTAAACTAGAAAGAGAGAGGAAGAGGACTGTTGACACTAAATAACAATGTTGGAAGAGCAAATACTTAAAAAATAGTCATGAATAAATTAAACCAAAAATGCGGAGTCTAATCCCCCACCTAAGTTACTCTTGCAGCCAGGTATATTAGAGGGAAAACCCTAACCAGTTTTAAGATTATTCTTCAGAAGTTCAGAAGTTCTGCCGCTTCATGAAGAATATTGGATGAAATGGTACAGCAGGGCACTGTCTCAAGAGACCAAGAAAGCTCTTGTAGCCTGCTGTAGTCCAGTCACTGGTTACTCATGCCCAATGAACAAGAAAATTTTAGCAGATTTTGGCCTTTGAATCCAATTGCAGATTTTAGTACTCAGGTTAATTTCAAGGAGTTCTCGATGTGTAGCCTCAGGCTTAAAACTGGAATTCAGCTACATTAGACTAAGTGTTGGTTATTTTCCACTTTGAAAAACACCTTGGAATATGGAGTGGGTTTGCTCTCTGGATCTCAAATATGGAGACTGTCCATCACGAATTCAGTACATGTTTGCCTAAACCATCATCTTTTTTTAAAAACTTTATACAAATGTTTCAGAATTCATAGCCATAATCTCAGTTTGTGGTGACTGGGAATGTCAGAGGTTAACAGTGACTTGCACGAGCTTAGTGAAAGCAATGAGGCCTTTTAGTGCAGTGCTCACCTCGGTATTTCCTTGTTGCTGCACTGCAAAGTAATCGCTGGATTAGAATCAGTGGAGGTAGTTACAGATATGTCATGTATACATTCTGTATCCCTATGGTAAAAGCAATGCCAGGAGCACAGAAACCAAACTGATAGTATCACATTCTTCCATTTTGTGTTGTTGTGACATACCCAGAGGGTATTGCTTTTGTAATTTTAAAATAAAATTATAAAACGATTGCTGAGGCAAAGCTTGGACATCGTAGACCAGACGTAAAGCCTGGTATCAATTGCAGTTGATCAGTAATCCGTGCCAGAGAAGCAGAAAACATGAAAATGCTAAAATGAACTTTAATGATATCTATGAGATAGGTATCTATGAGATAGGTTGCTGCCTAATGGCAGCAACAAAACACCAGTGAAATCCACCTCATGGAGGAGTGTCAGCCGTGACATCTTCTTTTCTTCTGAAGTTGTTTATCTTCACTCTGGATCTTATTCTAGAGAGCTTGTATATATTTTATCATATGCACCATCTGCCTTCCTAATCCTTGTCACTTCATGTCTGTAGCATTACAGAATTCCTAATACAGATGCAACTTAGCCTAGGGAACTGAAGAGGGGAATAGGAGTGTTGTTCCTCTGGATTGAGGCACTTGAATGGATATGCCTGCAGTAGGAACTCAATTTTCCAAATACTCATCATATCAAGAAAAGATGAGTCTCTGGCTGTGGAGAGCCCATGCTAAATGAGCTCTTCAGTTAGATGTGTTTTGAGAGGAGTAATCCCGTCCTCAGCATCTTCCAGCCAATTCTGGTACCCAACCAAAGTTTGTATCAACAGAGTTATGCTCAAGGTTTGGTTTTGTGAACAGCAATGAGGAAAACATCATGTAATGCAAAAGAAAAGGTATGAATTTTCATCTATAAACAAAGGATTTTTATTGCCCTTTGCACATATCTGCTTTATTCTAGAAATTGGCCCTGCCTCTGTGATGGTGGGGAACTTGGTCTCTGGAAAAAGAATTGCACAGGCCAGTGGTAGAGATTTGGGGCAAATAGAAGATAATGACCAGGCCAGAAAGGTAAGCTAAGCTTTTCTGTTACACCTTCTATTTAATATAGTTAACTTCATACGTATATATATAGTTAATATCATACAGTTAACATCAGGATACTTAGCAGTACAGAGACATGATGGCTGATGATGATTATTTTTATTATTTTTATTAATATTAGTACTGCAAAATTTGTTGATGGCTCCCTTTAATTAAAGCTTTTATTTAATATTTCAGAACCTCCTTTACAGATAAATATTAAATAGACATGAGGAGAGGTCATTGCATTTCATTTTTATGTATTTTTTAAAATAGGTTTACATGGGACAACAGAACAAATGTGGTGGAAAGTGTTAATGGGGCTTCTACCAGAAATCACCCTCTATTATATCATTTTTAGTAGTTCAAGTGGAATCCAGAGAATTTTGTTTACATGTAAGGTCGTGACCTTATTTGTTGTTATTTTAATCCTAGAAAATTAAGGTGAAATTCAGCTCTTTTGGGGGCTTGTGTGAGTAATTAAATTAGTAAGTTCTAAGCTGAATAAGTACTTGCATATTTATAGTAAGAAAAAGAGAGGAAGCTAAAAAATTAAATAGTGCTTAAATTCAGAGAGATCAGTAAGAACTGTTTTATTGCTTTGGAAGTATATGCAGTAATAATATCCCAGCAGTGGCTTCACTTCCAGAGAGGCTGCTGCTACCACGCAAAAGCACCTTGCGGAAAATGTGCGATGACAAGGGAATTAATTCCTATTTAGTGCTTCTGGGTTTAGTGACCTGGGTTTAAAGCCAAGAAGTTGTTCAGTGTGGTGACTGTCACTCTGCTGTGTTGCAGTTCCTGTTCCTGTCAGAAGTGTTACAGTGGAGAGCTCAGACCACCCCTGACCACGTGCTCTACACTCTGCTCAACTGCAGGGTAAGAGGCTCAGCCATGGCTCCCATTGGCTTGGAAAAGGCACACTGGGATTTCGGCAGCATCTGCTTGTGCTGTGGCTGGATGTGCCCTTTTCCCTTCTTTTTCTACTTGTACTCAGCACTTATATTTAATGTTCACTGAGGCAGAAAGGAAAAGAGAGAATAATCATTGCCAGTTGTCAAGACATAGATTGCTTTTGTATCAGACAGTGCGGCTTACACATTTCTCGTTTCTTTTTCCACCACATACATGTTATGTGTGAGCTGACACTGCAAATCTGTTTCAATACTGTTGAATCTGTTTCAAATCTCTTCCTATGCTGAATAACAGTGTTTAATACTGCTCACCATCCTGATTTTCAATTTGAAAAGCACAGGCTTGGCGAAACCAAAGCATTTTCCCTAAATAAAGCAATGGCTGTTGTTTTTGAGATTGGACCATCTGGGGGAGGTGTGAGAATGAGAAAAAGAGGTGAAGAGAATAAAAATGTATGTCCAGAATTCAATCAAGCCTGCAGAGAATCTCTAATAAATCTCTCTGCATAACCTACATGAGATGCCAGCCTGGCACAGCGTTTCACTGCTTAGTAAAACTGAGTTAATGAATGTGACAAGATACAGAACTTAAAGAGTAAAACTGCCTTATCTTCTGCAGTGTAACTTCTTTACTTCCTGGATGATTACAGATAACAAACCAATAATTCTCAAGATCACAGAGAGAATTAAAGCCTGATTTCAAACCATTACATACACATATCTGTCAGATCTGGGAAATATACATAGTGTGTGAGGGTCTCCAGGAGAGGGGAGGCCTGGAATAGTGCTATTCCCCTGGAGCAGTAGCTGATGTTGTCTCAGCCCATGTAGTCTTTATGCAACTTGAATGGGTTCTTAAACCTCCAGTAATTTGTGAAGTTTTGTGAAATCACCACTTACAGTATTTACAAAACGTTCTCCATTTTACAGTGTGGGTACAAAGTTCAGTTTGAGGCTACTAGTAAGTCATTAACTTTTTTAAAAATTCAGATTAATAGCTAATATTATAGGAATATGTGAAACCTGACAGATAAATAGTGACGTAATAATATATTTTTTATGTCAAAGTAGAAATCTTCAGAGGCAATGCTGTTTATAAGTTCAATATTACACCAATAAAGTATTGCATTGTTGTGGCCTGTAAGTTAGGAGCAAAGATGTTGTGAGAAAGAGTTCATGTGTACCATCTCTTCCACACAGGCTGTTGCTTTTGAGTTTTAAATAAAGCCAAACTTCCCATGCTTGCAAAAGGGTTCAAACAGTGAGAAATAAGGACACAATGTGCAAAATAAGGATTAACAAAACAAATTCTCGTTCCATAAAGTGAAAAATAGTTGGATTTTGAAATATAGTTTCCCTGTTACTCTCAGTGAAGAGTATCTTACATGAAATTTCTTTGAGAGAATTATTGCTTTTTGGAGAGAATTTTATGGAAAGGGATGAGAGATTTGGTGGAGTTTGCCCTAGGCAAGTTTTATTGCCCATCTTGAATTTTAGTTCTGATTCGTAACTTTTCCTATTTTGGTTTCCTTGGACATTGTCTGTACACTTTGTTCTAAAACATTCAGGCATCCTGCAGTGGATGACTAATAAAAGTCCACTGAGATTAGTGTTTTCCTGTAAACCAAGCTTTGAGAATTTGAAATATTTCAAAATTTGTGCAGTACATTGTTTTTAGTGTGTGTCAGGATGATTGCAACACCTTTACATTTCAGGATAGCTCATTAAATGCCCAAAGGGAGTAGTTGCCTGATGCTTGCAAGTGATTCTTGTCCAACCACTGGATTCTCCATTCCTAAACTTCATATAAACAATGACTTTCCACCAGTTCACAGGCAGCAAGTGCCAGAAGCGTTCAATATAAACAAGCTTTGCACAAATTCACATGATTTGCAGCAATTCCCTATCTGTCTTGTTAGGACCTATGCTTCTGATGTGTGGGGGCATATAAAGAGTCTTTCTTCTCATAAATATGGAAACAGGTAATTTCTTGAAAGAAGAAATGGAGAGTTTAAGTACATTCTCCTACAGGTCTGCAGTGGCAGGACAGCCTCAGGTCACTTTGGCATGCTTGGGGCTGGATAGATGGAAGCCATCTCTGGTCCAGCATCCATAGAGTTGCATATGTTTTTAGAGGAAGCTTTCATAGTGAAATGATCTCCACATTGATCAAAAGACTGATTAAAATTGCCTTAAGTGCAATTCACTAAGTGTGGTTGCTGAGGATGATGAAGAGGAATGCTGAGGCCTGACTGTGCATTTTATTTTCATTTGGGTTGTGCTCTTTGTGGACAGTTTGTACTAAAGTCTGTAAATGCCAGGTGATTCTGGTAGCATGGCACCGCTCTCAGTGCTTTCCTTTGTCAAACTGTTCCCTCCTCTCTGAAGCCTGGTCAGTAAATACTGCAGTGGTGTGTGGGGTGCTGGTGGATAGAAACCAGCATCAGAACAAATGCTTATTATTCCTTGCCTTGTTAAAATAGAGTGTAAAGAATGTTTCTTTAAAACAGTAGACCTTCTCTTGCATTAATGATAGTGGTGTCATATTTTTTATTCCATTGCGTTGCGTTTTTGATGCACTGTTCTGTTTCAGTGTATGTGTGTTCTCCTTTAGTGTATGTGTATATATTTACATATTCTTGCTTTTTTTTTTCCCCCTATTTTTTCAGAATCAATTTTTTTAAGTGAACTTAGTGCTTGTGCCAGGTGTGTCATAGTGGTACTGGAGTCTGAAAAATCTGTTTTTGCACAGAACAAGTACAGAAGCCAAGATGCAGCCCTTCCCCAATGCCCTGTCCCTTTCTCCCAGCCCAGACCTGGCCTGACCAGCTCTAGGTGCAATAGTCTCTCCTGTACATTCATTTTTAGACTTCTGAGGTCTGCAGTGGCAGTGAATTTTGTGCTACAGATGTATATATTTTTCTAAATGTGTATTTGTGTGTGTGCAAATACACACACATATATATATTCAGGAAGTGCAAGGACTATAACACTCATTCAATTTAAAACACTGTGACTGTTTGATAATTTTGGGTTTTACTCTATTTGAAGTGCTTCAAAAATGTCATGCTGACCAGAGTTATTCAGATTTAACAAATGCCTTTCTTCTCTCTTTCATTCATATGCAATATAAGTGCTTATCTTTTGTTCCAGACTAATTCTTTTCTCCATCACGAGGTATTGTTTTCTCCTGTGTCTTTTGTCTCTTGTCTTCAAAGTATTTCTGCTGGGCCATTTGGCTCCACTCCAGCATGCAGACAAGAAAACACAGTTTTCAGAATTGCTCTCCACAGATGCTCCAGTTTGCTACAGAGACCATAAAGGCACTTCCCTGGCTGAGGCAGGAATGCTGCCTGTGCAGCAAGGGAAGCACAGGTTACGTGGGCAGGATGTTAGCACGCTGCTGTACTGCCTCGGTTGGGGCAGAAACACTGTTGAGGGCAGAAGGTACAGAGAAAGGAACAGAGAGCATTCCTCTGCCTCACAAACATCTTTTGTCCAACTACAGTTTGGCCTAAGGCTGACTGTTTCTGTATTTTCAGTTGACTGTGTGACATATTGTGGCTGCCCCTCATCCAGTAACGTCTAAGGTGAAGAGGAAAATAGAGTTTCAGCACACCACATTATCTCCTGTGACATTTATCTTTCTTCCTATGCAGGGAACAATAGCCAACTCGCTCACATGTGTCCAGCTGCATAAACGAGCTGAGAAGATTGCTGTCATGCTGATGGAGAGGGGACATTTACAGGATGGAGACCACGTGGCTTTGGTTTACCCACCAGGTAAAGAACTGCTGTAGCAGTACCTTGGTACTCCTAGAAGTTCATTAAGATCCTTTAGAACTGTGCTGCATTAGTGCTGTTACCTTGTAAACCATGTTAATTGTCAAAACACAAAACACTTGCCTTGTGCTAATTCCTTTGAATTTAGTCAAATGTATTTAAAAGAATCTCTCTTTGTGCATATAGATAGATATTTTTTATTTGGGTTCAGGTTAAGACTAACTTCTGTTTTTAAAACCTGTCTCTTACGAGCAGTCAAATTTAATTACTGCCTTTTTTTTTTTTTTTTAAATTTGCTAGATATAGACTATTTTATGAGCATACAGTTCCATCTGCTAAGTATTCTTAGATTCACCTGTTAAATTTCCTCTTGGAAGTGCTCTGGTTCATGAGGGTAAAGCAACAATAACCAGGAAGTAATACATGGGGGTTTTTTAGAGTAGAAATTTGATTAATAAGTAGCAAATGATTAAGAAATACAAAATTGTAATTACAATTTTCTCTATAGATCCTTAATCTAGACAGCTCTCTGTGGCTTGGGTTTTCATCTTTTGGCATCAGCGTTTTAAGTTTGTATTAACTGGTAACATATTTGGCATTTCCTTGAAATTATTTCTGATCAAGTGCTACTCTTTTTATCTTTAACATTTCTTGTGTGTTGGTGAAATAAACAGTCTGATTGAAGGTCTGTAATGTGATATTTAGTTTGTAAGGACAGCAAGACACTGGTTATATCTTTGCAGTTTATAGGAGCAGTTTCGCAGTGGTTAATATGGGAAAACCTTTTCCACAAAAGAAGTCTAGTATTTTAAATTTAAGAGTTTGTTTTCTGTATTTCACTTCCCATGAATGAAGCATTTTATTGAAGGAACAATAGTCTGCCAGTACTGCAGATCCTTTTCCACTGAAAGAATAAACCAGCTCCCACTGGCATCTTATCAGAGCCCACATATAACACCTGGGAGGCGTCAGAGAGCAGTATTCAAGGGATCTTTGTACTATTGTCTGTTCAGCCTCCTTAGGTAGCCTGAAGGGTGCTGTCCATTGTCCATCACCTGCAGCCAATATTTATATAGGACAGCACCTAATCTTATGTTAGAAGCAGGATTTCAAAATCATTGCTCCCTTTTTACTGTAAGATCTCAGGTAGATAAGTCAAAGCTGCCCATGTGAGGTTAAAAATGGCAAGAGAATGACACTATTTTATGGACCATCCATATGTTCTTTCTGCAGCTGATGGGACCAAGCATCATCCTACCTTGTCCTTTTGCTGGGACATCTCTCTTCTTGTACACCCTATAAATGTAAATTTAGGAAGATAATGAATCTGTAGAAATCCTTCTTTTTAACAGGTTACTTCCTGAACATCAGAGTGGAGTTCTCCTGAATGTTGATATCTGGTTGCAGTTCTGTGTGTCGCCTGTGGTTTTTCATGCTCAGAGCAGTACGACCGAGAGGAATCAGTGAAGCTGAACAAATTCTGACAAGGGGCTGAAAAAGAAGTCTGTTAAAGGGCTTAGTCACTCATTTAACCTTCTGGGTTCAGTTCCAAGTAATATTTCTGCTGACATGAGTGTCTGTGATTAAACGATGTGATTTTCAGGGGAGGCTTTGTGCTTTGTTCTCCATGCAGGGATAGACCTGATTGCCGCCTTCTACGGATGCCTGTACGCAGGCTGTGTGCCAATAACGGTGCGACCTCCGCATCCCCAGAACATTGCCACCACGCTGCCCACAGTGAAGATGATTGTGGAGGTGAGCACACGCCTCAGGCTGCACGAGCAGATGGAATGGGCGATGGATTTGTGTAGTCTTTAGGAGCAGTAACCTGAGTGAGTGGTCATTGGGTTGAAGAGTTGTATTCCTCCCCAGGACTCAGGACTTCACTGTGTTTCAAGATCAACACTGCTTGACAACACACAACCTGCTGGCTTGAGCTGTCACATTTTGCCCCAGTTACCTGACTCCTTTAAAGAAATATATTTAAAGTGCTTTTTTATATTTGGCTATATGCCAAGAGTGGTAGAATTCGTTACAGGCTGACTGTTAAAAAAACCTCAGTGGGAAGTTCAGCCTCACCTGATGGCGTGCTCACCTCTGAACATCCAATTGTTCTGCATTTAAAGAAATTTCAAAGTTCTGTTATGAAGATGTCGGTCAGTATTTTGTTTCCTCCAGAAATGTGTTACTCAGAATTTTTCATTCAGTGCTTTCTTTCGGTATTTTGGCTTTACCTAACAATGTTCAGCCCTTGCTGCACATAAATAACTGCAATGTGCTTGTTACTGAGAGAAATAAAATGGTTAAAATTAGGTAGCCTTTCATATCTGGCAGTTTCTAATTTACTGATTGGAATTCTGAATTCTTTTTTCTGAAGACAAACGTTTAAACATATGCTAATTAATTTTGATATTTTCAATTAACAAGTAGTAGAGATCATTGCAATTTTTGGCTTTCCTTGTGGCATCAGATGCCACAAAATGTCAGATGAGGTATGAGAAATTGTCCTGTTATTTTCAGGATTCTCATTATTTAATATTTTCACACTCGGTGTTTTTAAACATCAATTGTTAACATATAGAAGTGATGTAAAATGTGTTTATTTCTTTTTCCTTTGATGTTTAATAGCTAAACTACATGTTTGATTACATGATGAAAAACTGACAGATCTAAGCAGGCTTGTAATAATTGTTCCTTCAATAGACTATCTTTAAATAAAGTGTTGACATTTATTAGACATATTAATGCCAGTTTGCCTTATAAACCTTGTAGCTCTGTTTTACACAAGAATTTCTTTCAATTTTGAGATTAATAGCCTTGTAGAAATTAAAATATTGTGGCTATTCTTTCATTGCCAATGGAGTCTCACAAATTTCCTGATTTGATGGGGTCAATGCCTGTTCTAACATATTGCACAATTACACAGCACCTTTTGAAGTCAGTAAAAATGACTTCTGAGTAAAATTTGGCCTACATAATTGTGTTTTTGTGATGAACTGGTAGTTGTAAAACATAACTGAACTGAGCCCCATCTTGAGCAGTTGCCAACCTGTAGCTAAGATGTGTTCTTTCTGCTTCCCACCATCCCTGTGTGTTTACCTCTGATGTGCAATTCTCCTGGCATGGATATTCTGTATTTTAATGAATTCTCTGATCTTCTAGATTGTGTAATTCCTGAGAGGGCTGGTAGCCACTAACTCTTGAAAATCCTTTTGTTTTATGGCTTAGTGTCCCAAAACAAGATTTTCATAGATTAAAATTAGTGATGTAAGAATTAATTTGCCTTGCCATGACAGTGAAAATTATTGGATTGAGGAGTGCTGCAGTGGCTTTGTTTTTATTTACTTTTAGCTTGAAATATTTAAACTGTCTATATAGGGAAGTAATGGGATTAGAGGAAGTAAGTGGAGTTTCGTTCAATGATGTTTGCTCCAAATTTTCAAATTTCTGGTGTTCTATGAAGTTGACTCCCATGAGATTATTGTCAACAGAAGCTGATCTCTTCTGCGCGGTGGTAACATTTAGAGTGCATATGATTACTGATTTCATTAGGTTAAACACTGAAAATTTAGTGTGCAATTCCTCAAAGAAAAAAAAATACTCTTAGCAGCATTTGCACAGATTTTCAAAGTCTGGGGAAAAGAAGAAGATTGTTGCCTTTTCATTTTTTCCTCTGTTTTCTCTTCAGTGATTTCTGTGTTCATATTCATGTTTGTATGTGTAATTCCTTAACTATATTAATTTGTATAATCAGTAAGAAATAGTCTTGTAGTTGCCACCAATGAACTTTTAAAAACAGCAAATCTAAAAGGAGAGTACCTTTAGCACGTATCATCTAAAATTCGTTGTAGATGGTATTTGCAGTAAGCTCACCATTTCATTTCTTGGTGCCACTTGCACAATTTCTGTTCTAGAGCTACTTTTGCCAAAATCAGAAGAGTTCCCATTGGTTTATCACTAGCACAGGAACTGGAAATACATGGCTACCATAAAATTGACTTAAGATAGTAAAATTATCATATGAAATGTCAGACTAGGTTTGGGTTTATCTGAAAATGTTGTTTATGAATCAAGGTACATTATCATCACATAGGAAATGTTTTGGACAGTCTTCTTTACTGGCACCTTGGGGTGAAAGCTGATACAATGTGTTGGAAAGGTCACGTTCTTATTATTAAGGTGCCTTTTATTTCATTACAATGCTCTTCTCAAAGTGCAATTTTCACGTAATTTGCAAAACTCTCATGACTTTGTCTGCTTCATGAGCTGCAGTTTTTTGAGCATCTTCCCACCTGCTGATCAGAAGACATAAAGTTGCTATACCTGTGTGATGTTCTGACAGAAAATAAATCACAGTCTTGCCCATTTTTATGGGAGAGCTAACTAGCATCCCATCACGTTTTTATTTATTTCTTGAATTTCTAGGTGAGCCGCTCTGCCTGCTTAATGACGACGCAATTAATATGTAAATTGTTACGGTCGCGAGAGGCGGCGGCAGCAGTGGATATCAGGACATGGCCCCCAGTCCTAGATACAGGTGAGTGCTGGGCTAGGGGACCTCAGTCTCTTTTATCCCTGTCAGTGACACACACACTTTTTCTGTCTCTGTCTCCACCAGACGATTTGCCAAAGAAGCGGCCTGCACAGATCTACAAACCTTCTAACCCTGAAACGCTTGCTTACCTTGACTTCAGTGTCTCCACCACTGGCATGCTGGCAGGGGTAAAGGTAGGGACTTCTAGTTAAATCTGCCATTCCTGCTGTCCTGCCTGGCTGGCAGGTGGTTGCTCCTAGTTTGTGACTTCTCGTGATTTTTGATGTTAGAAATTGAAGTGCTTCCTCCCTTGCAGTCATTGTTTGATTCCATTGACATTAAATTAGTTCTTCTCTGCTTGCTGTGGGACTGTGTGTGGTGGGTTTAGCACCTCTCCTCCTCCTCAGACTGAAAATTTCATTCCAGTACTCCTGTGCATAGACCACTAGTTTGTCTGCCTGGAGCATTTTTCAACTTAGGCATGTGTTACTTCCATTTTTTGAAGGAAATGAGACTGTCATCCTTTTTCTGCTTGTTCCAGTGCCCATTCATTGCTCCCTTCTTGTTGCAACTCAGCTGTTGGCCTTTGGTTTTCAATATTCTCTTCTTCATGCAATTAAGGGACCTGACGATTTCTCTGGTATATTCAACTAGTAAAGTATGAGAGTAAGCAACAAAAATTCATTGATAGATTTGTTTGATAAGCTCAGGCATCTTGAGCTCTGGAAATCTGTTCTGCCATTTTCTCCAACCCTCTAGCCACAATTCATCAAATCTGTTTTACCTATCTGCTAATTTATGTATCATCCCACTATTGGCTTCACCAAGACACAGTAAAATCACTCTGTTACTCTTACCTGTTACTTCCTTGCTCCTGTTTGTTGCACATCTGAGGATTAGGATTACTTTAGCAACCTGCTGGTATATCACACTCAGAGCCTATGTTGAATTCCTCATACTCTCTGGTATCATCCATCTATTTGCAGAAACTGTCAGCATACTTTATAAACAAAGAAAACATCACTCTCCCATTTTTCAGGTGAAGAATTTAAAGCACAGAGCTGGTGAGGTGACCAGCTTGAGGCTGATTGATGGTTAAATGTTTGACCTGGCTGATGGTCCCATATTGGACATTCCTGCAACATTCATTCCATCTAACTTTGGATAGTTACAATGCCTAGAGATGTGGAGTAGTCATTGGGTTCTTCAGTAGCCAACAGAGAGAAGCAGAGACGTTTAGGCTATCATTTATCTGACTTATCTAAACATCTATTTTTTAAAGGAGTGAATGTCACGTAAGTCTTCATTTCTTCTAGAGGGAGTCTCAAATAATTGTTTCAGATGCAGTCATCTGTGTTAAATGAGGTCTGAATTACACTTTATCAGACTTGCAGAAATGACTACTAACTACACAAAGTGAGTATCTGGGAAACTTCAAAGATAGTCAAAGGCAGGACAAGTTGATGAGCCTTTCTTATTGTGGCTAGAGGGAAATACAGATAGATCTATCAAGGAATTCTTGATTAGCTTCTAATATCTGAGTCACAAAGCCTGCAGGTCACTGACTCAGCAGGTTTATGTAAACAGTTACTATCTACTATATCATCACTAGTGATTAATTAATTATAAAAGGATCAAAAGAGGCCACAAGGCTTATATTCATAATGCAGTGGTACTAAATTAGAAGAAATGGCTAAATAACTCCTGTGGCTCCTGAAAAGTTGGTAAATGTTTTGTAATCACTTTGAAAGCAGTAGATAACACTTGAGTTTACGCTCAATTTTTTCAATATCTTGCATGCAGTATGGTGTAAAAATTCACAGAATAGGAGCAGTTCGCATCAATAAAGTTCAGTTTGCTCCTTTGTGAAAAAGTGATCTTGATTCGGCTGGAGTAGAATTAAATCTGCAGACTGCAGATGATCACGGTACAAACACCCATTGTCAGCTGGTCCTTTTGCATCACTTGGAACACATCCAGCCTCAGTTATGGCAGTCATTGGAATGGAGAAAAAGTCACTTCTGGAGCTTTATTCCCCTGTTTACTTTAAGATCAAATAAATTTTATCTTCCAAGCGCCCGTTCTCCTCCATTGACTCTCAGTGAGCAGTATATAAAGCAGCCAAGTCTCTATGTGGCAGAGATCAAAGGTTGGTAAGTTAAATCCTATCCAGACTGTATTTCTAACACTGGTGTCTTTCTTGTTACTAATAGAGAGGACAAAGATTAAAAGATATTTTTCTGTTTCCATTGTCGTTAGAACTTGTAAGTCAGGATGGGTGAGTGTAGAAAGCATCCAAATACTAGGAAAAAAGTCAAAAGAATGTCTTTGGATCAGTTTTTTAATTTCTACTTTCTGCTTGTTTTATCTTTGAGAGTTTTCGTACCAAGATTTGAAGAGCCAGTTTCTCAACTAGGAGCCGGATAGCAGGAAGATATTGTTCAGAAACTTCACTAAGTTATTAGGGGATTTTTATTGCTGAATGATTAGGTCCTTAGTACTGTTTTGTTGGCAAAATCCCTTTCAATGAAAAAAGTTCATTGGCATTTTTTATTTCTTTTATTAAGAAATATGTACTTTAAAATATGTTACTGGTGATCAGCAAAATGTTTAATTCAGTCATTCATTTTTTTGTTCTTCCAGCAAGTGTGGCATGTTATTAGCTTTGCATACACCTTGGAGCACATCTTTAAACCACTCACAGCTTTCTTCCTAAATCACTTCAAACTTACCATTCATTCTGTCTCCTCTCCCCTTTCACAATTATTTAGATGCCCTCTTGAAGGAAAATTATGTTTTCTAAGATATAAATTACCTGTGTGCTTACACTGAGCATAAAGTCAATATTTATTTGGTGTTTTTATCCTGTAATTGATGTAAGCACTTGGGAGTGAGTCTTCCAATGGCATAGTTGATCATTTTAACTGCTTTGCTGTTGTCTTTCAGATGTCTCATGCAGCCACTAGTGCCTTTTGTCGTTCTATTAAGCTGCAGTGTGAGCTTTATCCCTCCCGGGAAGTCGCGATCTGCTTGGACCCCTACTGTGGACTTGGGTTTGTCCTCTGGTGCCTCTGCAGGTGAGGCTTCTCCTCAGCCTTTTCTGAAACGCGGTTTCTATTGTACTGTACCACCACAGAATGGGTGATGTGTGTGATGAAAGGATGGGAAGAGCAGACGGTGCCTCTGGGACTGCCATAGGCAGATGGAATTGCTGGAAGCTATATGGAAAATGCTGTCTGGAGGATGTGGTTTGTTTGAGCGGGGCATGGCCGTAGGTATTTAGACTTAGAAGAACAGAGCATCAGCACTGCTGCTCTTTGACCTCCTGCTGTTTTACTGCTGTCTCTGCAGAATCTGGCTTGTTTTATTTGATGAAAGCAGTGCTTTACCAATATTATCTTAAGGAAGTGGTTTCCTCGTGTCCTCTTTTTCATTCTCTAATCTGAAAGCAGGAGTAGATATCAGGGGACTTTCTCATTTGTGGGACTTTCAGGATGTGACTTTTGCAGAGACACAGAAATGTGTTTTCTTGCAGGTACTTGTACGGCAGTAGTGAAGTTATCAGAAAACAAAACATTTCTAGTGAAATGTGAATCTGCTTTTTTGGTTAGTAAATTGAGAAATGTAACAATTCTGTCAATCTCTATACTCCAGGGAAGTTACAGTTCAGCACTGAAAGCAGGTCTATCGATTCATTCTTTTTCAAGTTAGCTGGGTTGATGCAGAGGCAAAGGGAAAGAACTGTGGGAGCGTTAATGGAGCCCATTTTGATGAAGACATCTCGGAGTCACAGCAGTCTGACAGTCTGGCATCTTTGCTCTCTCCACAAAAAGTTCTTTGGTGCTAGCAGTACTGCTATTTTTAGTTACTAAAATGAAGATAATCCACGGCATTAAAAATACTTTGGATAAACTTTGTACCAATTTACTAAATACCTGAAGGAAGTCTTATTTGATAACAACTGCAACAATTTCTTTTCAGCAATTATTGTTTATTTAAAAGCAGGCTATGGGCATGGTTTATTGCCTTTTAAAAATATTTATTATTATATATTAAACAGGCTAAAAATTAACAGTATTATCTTATTCATTCTTGATCAGTTTCTTCTGGTTTAAGCTATACTTGCCTAATACTATTTTGGATTTTACATAGGGATTAGGGTTGCCTTTGTTTTGAAAAACTTTTGGGTTTCCAGCATTTTATTTACCCAACATAAAACTATTGAGGCTGCAAAAAATAACAAAACAAACTGCAGGAATTCTGATATTTTAATTAAATCATTCTGTTTGAAGTTTAATTTTTTAAGTGTTGAATTTTTTAAAGGCAATTGACTATTTCTATTATAGACTTAACTGTTCCAGGCCAGGGAAGGACTGTACAGCAGCATAGGAGAGTTCAGCTAAGGAATGTATCATTGTATAGGATAATGCTGGAACACAGAGCATCCAAGAATAACTTTCATGCAACATCGTGATAGAGCCATAAAACACAGATAAATGTTGACCTGTCCAAAACCCAAGTAATTTGTGGTGCCCAAGACTCTCCTGAATACAATTTTTTTTTTTTTCTTCCAGAACCATTTTTCCCACAAAGATGCATTTTCTGCCCTTAGGTTCTTCCCTGTACTGATAGTATTCAGCCTCTCAGAAGGAGAAGATTGTTTATGAGTGACAAGTGAATTAAGGCAGCAAGCCTCTGGGAGAAAGCAATCAGAGCCTGTGCTCATTTGTAGCTATAGAAGGAATAGAAAATTTTATATACCATTTTCAAAGAAGAAAAAGGAAACAAGGGAGTTGAAGGAACTGAGATCAGGCCAGCATCACTCTACTCTTATGAACCATCACATCAATCTCTTCTTTGCCACTGATCCCCTGTTCGTAATAAATCAGAAAATCTTCAGGCTGCAAGAATTCCAATTGTCATTTGGAGAAAGCTGGCATCAGATACAGCCTCATTAATTCCACTTACAAACCTGATTTCCATTTCATTACTATTTTAGAAATGAGTATTATTTGATGTGATAGAAAAAAATATGTGCAGGAGTTTATAAGACTTAGTAATAACTTAAAATTTTGTGACTTTGCATTTTACCTTTTGAGGTTCAGCATAACTGGATCCTGCCCAACACTTCAACTCAGATTTCTAACTCAGACAATTCTACTCTAAACTTATGATCGTCTGTCACCCCTTCCATTAACTAAATTAATGTTTCTAATGGCATATGGAAATGAAGTTAGATCTTCAATTTTTTATAAGTTAAGGGCTTTTGAGAGTTAAACAGGAACTCTTTGTTTCAGGAGCCCAGCAGGAAGCAAGAACATCCTCCTGTGCTGGGTGCAGTTAAAAGTACATTTAAATTCCTTTATTAACTAGACCAAAGGAGGCATTTACTAAGGAATTGAAAGAAAAACTAACCTTTTATCCCCATTGTAGGTGCTTAGACGTTGTGCTGGCCTGCTCCACTGCGGTGCCCCAGAATGCCCCATTCTGTGAGGTCAAAGCCACTTAGGAAAGCTGCTGGAGCATGAAGCCAGGCCTTTGGTAAGTTTGGAATATATTGCATAGTTTTGCAAAGTTTTTATTTTTTTTTAATTTATTATTTTATGGCCTAAAGGTTATAAAATAATAAAGAAAAGAAACCTTGCAAAGCAGAGCAATACATTAAAAAGAACTGTTCCCAGTAAACTGGCTGCATGCTCCAGCAGGGTTTCCTTGGATCCTTTGTCATTGAACAGCAAGTCCTGGGTGTGGCAGCAGACGTCAGCCCCATGTGAGTTCACAAATCCCTGACTTCCTAATTTTAATGGGTTCTTATTCATGATTTAATAAAATAATACATTATCTTTGTGTTTTTCTCTTTAATAATCTGATTTGTCCGTTTTGAGAAGGTGATCCTAGTATTCCAACTTGCATTGCATTACATTTTAAAATGTATTACATTCTTTAAAAGGAAAAAAAATGTCCTCAAATGTTAAAAAAAAAAAGAATTCTAAATCCCATTGTTCAGAAATGCTTCCTGAAATTAAGGTGTCCCTGTCTTAATGCTGCTCCCTGTGGGGCAGAATAGAGCATTCTGCAGTTCATTAGTGAGGATTCACTTAATTGATAGTTGCTGAGTAATGCAATAGAATAAGAATTTTCCCTCTACTGTAACCCAGCTAAGCCAACTCAAATTGCGGTTCTACTTTTACTGCTGGAAGACAAAATTGTCCTAGCTCAAATTAAAATTAACTACATTAATAATTTAAAATAAATTGTATATATATTCTCAGAAACTGAGACTGTAGTAGTGTAAGTCAGTGAGACTCAGACTGGACCAGAGGAAATGAATATTCTGGTCCACAGAGGCCATGCAATAAGTAACCCAGTTACTATGAGATGGTCCAGGGTAGGCTTTCCAGGGAAGGTGCTTTCTCCTATCCTGCTCCTGCTGCCTCTGTTCCATAGCATGAAGCCAAAATCCACAGTGCTGCTGCCAGGTGGCTTCTGCTGCAAAAGACTGCGAGGTTTCTTAGTAACCAGACAGGTGGAACTGTGCAAGAAGTAAGCAAGGAATTGCAACACTAACAGGAGAACTGCATTTCAGAAAAGTTTATTGTATTAGGAATCACTAATTATTGTTAGGTTTTTTTAGGCTAACTTGAAGGTAATTGGCAGGCATGAACATTTCACCCAATTTCCAGCCCATGTGCAGCAAATTAAAGGCAAGGCTGCATAAAGGAGCCTAAATTCCAGATCAGAACAGGATAAGTCTGACATGGGAAGTGAGGGATATGAATATAAACATCTGTCATGTATTTTGAAAGTGCATAACTGGCACAGGAGGAATATGAAGGTGTGCTGTCTGCCCACACACTGCTGTGTGCCAGTTTCCTGGAGAGTCTGTAGCCAGTGGCAATTTGTGGAAGAGGAAATTTGCTTTTCTTCCACATTACAATGGTACTGTTAAACCTGCCTCAAGTCTGGAAGGTTCAAGGGCAGCTGAGTCACCTTGATATGTGAGCTCTGAGTTGACAGACTTACTCTTATCTACTCTGGAGACATGCGCATACATGGGGGAGTAAGTGGAGCAGGAGAGATGGGGATAAGGAACCAGAATAATGCTCAAGGCTGAGCAGTGGCCTTTCGCTGTCTCTGGTACGGATAGGTTATCTGCTTACCATGGGCAGTCATGCTCTGGTGGCACTGTGTGCCAGCCGTCATCTTTGGACTCTGCTGGTGGTGTGAAATCCTGCGCTTGTTCTCCAAAAGTCCCTTTTATTTTGTACATAGAGGGTCTCCAGAACTGAAGATTTCATTTTGGCCCGAGTCCTTTGGAGCCTAAGTGAGATATATGCCCAAACACTGTCTTCTATAGCCTGTACTGTCCTTCCTGCAAGCTCTGGTCCAGGTGATTGTGAAGACTTTTGCTCTACCAAACACCCAGTTCCCATACCTGTCCCTCATCCTTAAATGCCAAATATCTGTAGAAAAGCAGAAAGCAAATGCATATGCTTACATGATTCAGCAGTACCCACCTGCCTCCTCCAGGTAAGAGGGAAAGAAGCTCACATCACCTGAGAAAGGACACAGGAGTAAGGGCAGGGATGGGTCAGTAGCCTGCCAGAATGCAATTGCAAATTGCACTTGCCATTGTCAGCGTTTATTGACCTGCTGAATTTTTTGGAACAAGAATAAAACCTCAGCTTTTACTGCTAATCTGCCTCAGCACAATGTGGGATAAAGCTCCAATTCAGTGGAACAGTTAAGTGCCAAGAGGTCCTTCCAGGAATCTCCATATGCTGCCAGAACAGCCCGCTGGCAGTGGAGCCAGTGTTGTGATCAGATGGTGCTATCGTACACAATGCATCCTGGTGCTTTTGTCTGGAGTATTCCTGTCCTTGGGCAGCCCTTGCTTAGTGCAGGCAGGCAAAGCTCTTCACTTACTGCCAAAATCCAAGGCTTTGTCCACCACATGAATAGTTTTTTTCCCCTGGATTGCCCTGCAGTCTCTAAACGAAGACAGCATTTTTAGAAGGTGATCTCCCACCTCACCCCTGCATTTCACTATGCATCTGCATCCCAAAAATCATTGTGACAAGGTGATGCAGGGATGCTCTGCACTGTGTCTGCTCCTGTTGTTAAGACTTGCATCAGGAGGTGGAGACGTGTGACACAGATTTCTGCAGCAATGGAAGGAACAACCTTGATAGAGTTCCTTCACAGTATTTACATAAGTCTTGCAGCTAGTCCATTGTATCATACATTGTTTCAATCTCAGAGGAATTTAGGTTCAACAGTTTATATGTAAACTCCCATGTTTTCCTAATATCTCACTGATCCTCCTGCAGCCACAGTGGTCACCCTGATTTTATTGGTTCCTGTATGAGAATAGCAAAGCTGGCAGCTTAACCCTCTTAACTATCATGTTTCAAGGTGGGGTGGAACTGTCTCACCTTGTTCAGTGCCTCAATTTCAGGATTAACTCTACCAAATTTAGAATTCCATACCTAGAGGAACCTACCAAACTTCTCTCCTTACCTAGAATTACATGGAGGCAGCATTGACAGAACTTCCTATGGGTTTGGAACCATATCAAGCTTTATGCAGCATCTCCAAAGCAGCCTTGCACAAGTGCAGTTTGTTCAAGCATGTGGTCCTGTGTGGTGTTTGGCATTCATGCAAAGCAAACACCCTCTAACATCTCACCATGATTTGAAACCACCAGAATGGTAAAAACGTTTCAACCAGCTGTACCGAGGGTATTTTTTCCTCAGCTTCTCTCCACCAAAACACGGGTGATAGACAGCTTCTCAGGGGAATATAAATCTGTGAATTTTCAAGGGTATGTGGCTTTCAGGAACATTTTGTGTCTTGGACTGATACACAAATTCTGCATAATGTTTCAGAGATTGATTCAGGGAGCTGAGACACTTACGGCCAACGTCGTGGTGACCAGGTGCTGCATACACCACTTCAGCTGTGGAACTGGCACGTTCACCCCACAATTATGCCTTTGTAGTTCTTGTAGCTCCACCAACTGCTCTAGCAAATCAGAGGATATGCATGGGTTATTAAACCACAGCTCAGCAGGCAAAGCCTGCGTTGGGCATGAAGTTTCCAGGCATGGTATCAGCTGGCTCTAGGTTTGTGTATTGCAGACAAGACCAACACACGTATGAGGCTCTCCACCCCAGAAAGTTTCCTTCCTGCTAGGTATTTCCTTCTGCTGTGCAGTTTGATCCTGAACTCCACAGTATTTTTGAGGCATTAGAAAACTCAGAAAACATGCTACCAACATCTTATTTGTTTCAGTTTAACTGGAGTAATTTTTGTAGTCTAAGCCTGATAATAAGAGGATTTGTTTCCCTCAGACTGAAGTTTTGAGTTGTTTTGGATCCAAATCCTCATGATTTGCTGCAGGACTGTTGGTGGGTAGAAAAACCAGGTATCTTTTTTGTCCATAAGTTGAGCAAGAGAGGTAGACAGTTCACTCCCACACATTAGAGTTGCTCAGAGGGAAAACATTTGTCTTTGGTGTAAATGCCACAATTTTGAACAATTTCCTGGTAAAATACACTTAGAATCAATTTTCTGTTTTCTACCAAAGCAATGCAGCTTTCGTCTCCCTTGTTACTGTGAAATTTGTGGGAACATGTTTCAGTACAGGGATAAAGTTCGGTCTTTTGATTTGGTTTTGATTTTGGTATGTTTGCCCAGTTTAATAAGTGATACTTAAGGGATCTTAATGTGGTTGTGATTAACAATTGTCGCACATTTGACACGCTGGCATCTTGTGTTTGTTATTGTGCAGATCATGTTTTTCAACTGATACTGGTTGCATCAACTAGAGAAGTTCAGGGACAGGGGGAAGGGTTTGAGGGTGAATCTCTGTATACCATATTGGTATAGATTGGAGCCCATCCCAGGTTTTTACTTGAGTGGTTACAGCTTCCTGTTTGTAAGAATTATGTATTTATGTAATTCAGATTGCATACCTTGATTGTTTGTAGGGCCCTAAGCTTAAAGGTCTTTTGGTATAACTTCTCTGAAAAACTTAATAGAATTGGCTAAGAAAGAAAGAAAGAGTGAAGTAATATTTATAGTAAAAACTGGTACTACTCCCTGCCTGGTTTGATCTTTCACTTGAGCTCAGGGCATTCCCCTTTCAGGGTAATGTTGCCAGGATCTCTTTTCACATGTTTATGCAGCATGTCTCAAGGTTCAGTGATGCTTTATTCTGATTCCATAAAAGTGTAATTGTTGCTTTGACCGCCCTGTGCCGTGGCCGTGTGTCAGCCCCATCCTGGAACACATCGCTCCATGGAAAGCCACTGGTCATCAGTCACCCAGAGTGGAATAAATGGGGACAGGCAGGCAAAGATAAAATTTCTCCTCTGTGATAAATGAAACTGTTTAAACTGTAGTGCATACATATTCCATGACATCCTCAGGCTCATAGTCCAGCGGAGACCTAAACAATTTGGATTATTAATTGTTAATGTGACTGAACTTGTACACCTTTTTTGCCTTTATCATACCAAGTAAAGCCATCCTGGTCACACAAACCCTGTTCTCCGTGGCACAGCATTTGAAAGCACTCTCATCTGGGTTTGGGGGGAGTGGGAGCAGTCATTCACCAAGGAGGGGAAGCTGTTGTGAGTGTGTGCAGCCCATCTGCAAGAGTTGCAAAGGTGTCCTGATGTCCAGTGTTACAGAGATGCTCATATTCCTGAAAATAAAGTTCCATTTCATGTCTTACCTCAGACACTTGGATTTGAAAACATTGACTTTATTTTACCAAGCTGGTATTTCAAGTTTTCAAGTCACAAATGAAATTCTTTCGTGCATCATAAATCTCAGGGGCTTTTATGGTCCTTTCTCAGAACTTCTATGATTTGGAGGCTTTGCGCTGTCACTGTTCCGATTTGAAATATCTACAGATCACAAATTGAGATGTGAGGGGACTGTAAAATTGATGGTAAATCCGCCTGTGTGAGATGAGTGAACAACACAGAACCCATGGGAAATAAAGTCATCAAATTGGGAATATTTTTCCCTTGGGGAGAATCTTAGGTACCAGAGAAATTAGCTCTGACATAATTGTTTCCCTCAGGGACCCTGATAAGTGTATTTTCACAATATTTATGCTCACCGGGTATCCAGTATACAAGAGATGTAGTATATTTGAGTTTAAAAAGTTCATAAAACTTTCACAGAAGAAATTTAAGGCCACAAGGGCTGTTAAATTGGGGTCAAATTTAGTCCCTTGAAAATTATTGCAAACCTCTTGCTTGCTTTAGCAGGAGACAGGTTATTTCCATATTAAGCAATAAAGTACTCTCTCAGTCAAGATCTCTTAAAATGCTAATTACTCAATCCAAAGTATTTGTCAGCAACACTTAATTTTTCTTAATATTATTATACTGCTTATTCACACCATTAATAACTGAGTTATTTTGCTCTCTTTGGTACAGTTGTAACAGCAAAGTCCACTGGAATTCTGAGTAAATTAGCAGTTTAGGAGCACATTCTGCCTTCAGTCTTCATGATTCGTCATAGCCTCTGGAAGTATAGGAAAAAAACAGGGTTAAACACCATATTAAACTTCTGGAGCTGTGGAGCACTGTGAGGCTGTACGTGGTGCATGCAGTGCTGTGATAAACCGTATATTCTGTGGACACTGGTGTTTAGTGTGTGTTAATGAACCTTGTGTCTTGCAGCGTTTATTCGGGACACCAGTCTATTCTGATTCCTCCCTCAGAACTGGAGACCAACCCAGCCCTGTGGCTTCTTGCCGTGAGTCAGTACAAAGTGAGAGACACTTTTTGCTCCTATTCAGTCATGGAGCTCTGTACTAAGGGACTCGGTTCGCAAACAGAGTCGCTGAAGGTGAGTGGTTCTTCTGTCCTGCACACCCTGCCTGCTGCCTGCACGGTGGGCTTTGGGAGCCTTGAACACTCTGCTCAATGTCTGCTGCGAGGAGAAAATCATCAGAGGGCACAGGCGGCTTCCACAGAGCCCACGTTACTCCTTGCCAAAGGCTGTGTATCAATAGCAGTCATTCTCCTTCAGATCACAGCGCTATTAAACATCAAGGAAAGGCTTTTATTTACCTAAGCTTTCTGATCTCTGTTGCAGCTTGTGTTGATAGGCAAGTGTTGGAAAACAGAGATGTAAATGTCCAAGAGGCTCAAGGAGCATTACATTGTATAGCTTGTTTTATGAATAGCCTGATTGCATGAAGTACTAGTTTGGTTTCGGCCCCTGTGGTTAAATAATCATATACTTAAAAGTACTGTGTTGTTTTAACTAGATTGTCCTCATTGTATGGAGAGGAGAGTATATCTTCCTTTTTCCCCCCAGAATTAAAAGCCAGGTAGCCAGTTAAATATCTGAAATCAGCTGCAATTTCCAGTGTGCTACTAAAATAAATTGAATCTTGAGATACTGATATTTATGATGTCTCCAGCCTTTACCATCCTCGCTTAATAATTTCCTAATCAGTTTTTCCAAGTCTAGACATTGCTTCCTGTTTGCTGTTATTCACTGTCATCTGAATTAATTTTGGGAAATAGCATTCCCTCCCTTCAGAATTAGCATGACTATCATTTCCTATGTGCTAATGTTGAGATGACAAGCAAGTATGTGCTTCTTCAGCTATTAGACTGTCATCTGGCCATCCGGCCTCCAGGAAAAATGGAAACGGTACTGGTAGCTTAGCCTCTGTTCTGCTGTTCCTCTCAAGTCATATTACCTGCATAATACACTTAAGAACTTCTGTTTTGCATTAAATCTACCCATTTGTGGCCTTTGTTACATTTTGACTTTTTTGTAGGCAAGGGGACTGGACCTTTCACGTGTACGGACATGTGTAGTAGTGGCTGAAGAAAGACCTCGGATAGCTCTCACTCAGTCATTCTCAAAATTATTTAAAGACCTCGGTCTCCATCCACGGGCTGTCAGCACATCACTTGGCTGTAGAGTTAACCTGGCAATATGTTTGCAGGTAAGATTTTTCACTCCTTAAGCTCAAAGTTACAAGGAAATGGTTTTCAGTAAGAAGCGTTCATTGTATTTCCTTTGGCTGTTTGGTCGTAGACATACTAAGAAAATGCATGTGGTACTTAATGTTCTTGCATACACAGGTAGTAAATTTCTGTTACTTTATCAACTATTCATCCCTCTCATGTTGCAATCATAGCATTTATTTTGCCCATGAATACAGTAATTCAGAAAAGCACCTGACAGTGACAGAATGTGTTCTCTGTACACCAAAACCAGTGTGTAATCATGTTATGTAAACTACAGTTTCCAAGTGTTTAACTTCAGTATGTTACAAAATGGATTCCTTCTGTTTGTAAAATACTTCCAGCCATTACTTGTAGAGATTTATGATACCATTTAACTAGTAGATATTTTCTGCACACTGTTTATTGCTTACAAAGGAAAATTATTTTGCTGTAACTCTTCTATTCTGTTTTGATCCTCCAATCAGAAGAAAATTCCCAAGGATAATATAGGATGTAACATGCATTCTCCTGGAATCTTTAGTGAGTCATGATTTTAATGACTGATGGAGCGCTGTAGCTATCTGGTCTGAATTTCTGACTAGAGTCTAGTTTTTCAACCAGTGAGAGTTACACCAAGAAAATAGTTTTAGGCTGATCTAGGATATATTATTTTATCTTTGAAGACTTCCTGTGGTGAAAGTTAACTTGTCTCTTTTTAAGGTGTTCCATTTTTAATTAATTTTGCCTTATTTCTAGTTTAAATTTATCTGGCATTAGATCCAGCCATTTTTTATTTTATTACATTTTTTGAATCTAGAATAAGAATCTCATTTCTGTCATGCATCCAATACACATCTTAACTTTGATAAATAGATAACAAATCTTACTACATGCTTTCCTCATCTGTGTCTCATTTTTATGACTCTTGATCTCTTTCTGTCCTTCCAAATCTAGTTTCAGAGTTTCACATATTATTCCTATAATAATACCATAGGTGTCCTACTCAGGTGTACTGTGTTTTCTAATTTAATAACCTTTTAAATACTAAAAGAATCATCTTCTGCATTGGCAGCTGCTCTGGCTGGGAAGTTCCATATCCATTTGGTCATCTGTCATGTCTCTAACCTCTTCAAAGTCACTATCTCCTCAGTAGGACTTGCCTGTACTCTGTGTGGTACATCCCACATTTCAAATCTGGCAGTTAGCCCTGATTTACATCCCTGAACGGTTTCTCATGCAGGTAATGAGGGTACCTGCTTCGGTATGAAAGTCAGAACAATCTTCTCAGTGACACTGCAAATAAGAATCTGCTATTCCTTTTCTGATTGCAAATGGAAATATTTTTTTGTTTTATCAAAAAAATTCAGGTTATGAGTTTAGAACATACCAGTATGTCTGTGCCTGCTTTAGCCTCATGCCCTTTTCAATGTTACCGGGATATGAATACAAGGAGGTATGCCACACCTCCAGTACTGCTTGCTTTCTCTCTGACTGCAGCAGAGCATCCCTACAGCCCAGGGTGTCTTTATTACCATCAAGCATATGACAAGGCAAAGCTGAGCAGGGTTAAAAGTCATTTTGTAGCCCAGAGGTAGAGTTGTTTGATTTGTCATTCTGTAATTGCTACCATAAATATTCTCCAGGAATAAAAAAGTTGTAGAAAGGAGAGGAAGGAGGGAAGTGATCACATCCCTTTATTGCAAACAGGTCAGGATGGGGCCTGTCAGCTCTTCCCTGCAGCTTCGGTGGAGCTCCTGAAAGACAACTCAACTTCTCTGGCTTCTGGTCCATGGAGGGACCAGACATGAAGGATGCTGTAGATTCAAGGGCAAATTAGCTGCAGAAGTTTGCTTGCCACTAGCGAAAATCTCCAGTTTAGAAGTGCATTGATTTCTGGACTGTTCGTGGTGGTTGCTTCACTTATAAATCCTTAATTCAGGACAAATAATAAAATCAGGGGATGACACTAAGCAGCAGCAAGCCAGGTGCAATGTCAAAGTGTGGCCAGTTGGAAGTAACACTGTGCTTGGTCTGCCTGGGATTTAATGTTTCACATAGCAGCCTGTGTGGAGCTGTGTTTCGGTTTGTGGCTGAACAGTGTTGGGAGCATGCCAGTGGCTTGGGTCTTGCTGAACAGTCCTGCACAGCATAATTTCTCTCTGTGCCCCATGCACCACCACCCCACTGCCCTCCAGCAAGCAGGCTGGAGGAGAAAGAAGCTGGGAAGGGGCATAGCCAGGAAAGCTGTCCCAAGCTGACCTGGGGTATCCCATACCACACAATATCATGCTCAGCATTAAGGTAAAAGGGTGGTTGGTCTTCCAAAGTAGCCATTGCTCAGAGACTGGCTGGGCATCGTTCTGCTTGAGGTGGGTGATGAGTGATTGCTTTTGCATCACTTGGGTTTTTCTCTTCACTCATTAAACTGTCTTCATCTTGACCTCTGGGTTTTCTCACTTTTGCTCTTCCTGTGCTTTCCCTGTCCCACAGGGAGCCAGGTGGGCACTGAGCTGTTGACTGGGTCAACCCACTGCAAACATGCAGGAAAGCTGACTACACTCAGGGAAACTGGAAGTCCTAATCAGTGTGGAGTTAGACTGGGTTATAGCTTGACTATGTATATCTGCCTTTGGGTTGGGTTAACTCCTTAGCTAAAGATTGCTTCTTAGATGGTTCTTTACAGAAATTCTTGAAAGAGTTGTTGAATCAAACTGTAAAAGTGGGTAAATCTCTGAAGGATTATTATTAATGATAATGCCTATGGATTTGGGAACAACACAGAATGAGAGCCTTGAGTGAGGTGGTTAAACAGCCTGGCTGATTGTAGGGCTTAGTGTCAGGCTTTGTTGATGTGGCATCTCAGTGCGTAGGACAAGCTAAAAGCCAAACACTGTCTGAAGAGTGGTGTGCCTGGAATGGAGAAAAGCCATTTCAGGACAGGCTATATGTAGTAACATTATCCTCCCAAGTGGAATCATTTTTGAAGCATTTGAGCTGAGGCTTGTTTGGCAAGTTTTAGAGGCGTTTGAAAAATTACTAAAGATTTTACTTACACGCATCACCACAAAACATGTAATTTTGGTAGAGAATATAAAGATAGAGGCTTGCGTGTTTTGAAGCATCTGGCAGCAGACATTGCCAGGGACTGGATACTGAATTAGATTGAATGCTCTTTCCAAACTGTCTGGAAGTTTATGACTAGTGGTATTCCAGAATAGTTTGTGGGCTATTCTGTTTTCTCAGCTGAGGAACAAAATGGATTTTAATCCCTGATCAACAGTATTCCTGCAATTAGTTTTGTCTCCAGTATGTTCCAGAAATGGGTTATGATTTCTGCATTCTTCACACTGCATAGAAGTACTTCTCAAGATATTTGAGTCAATAGCATCTGCCTTTGGTTTTTTCTTCCAAGTTATGTCATCTGTGAGATCAGCATGTGGTTCCTGGAACACCATCTTCCACAGGGATAACAGTGATCCAGCCTGTTCTGCAGTGTTTCTAAAATATGTATCTGCTAATCACCTTAGTAACCATATCTCAATATTCAGTTGTTGACCCTTACCAGCAAAACAAGCCTATCCAGGTTTCTTCCCTACGGTCTAGCTCTAACACAACTTAGGTATTATCTTTGATACCGTCTTCATTTCTAATTTCATTTCTAATTTTGTGGACAAATCTAAGACTCAAATGATTCAAGGGAAAGGTATCCTGATTTTTCCAGAAAGCTTTTACAGTTCACAGCTCCAAAAAGAAGAGGAGGAGGGTATGTATGTGCCTGTGTGCGTGTGCGTGCGTGTGCGTGTCTGTGTGTGTGTATAGCAGAATTTAACATTTTATTAAGGATTACCTTAAAAAGGAAATCATTGTGATAATCTCTTTGGTACAAAAGAGTCTTAGTCTACCAAATTACCTTAATTTCTGGATTGTGATCACTGACAGACTAATGCATTGTCATTTGTATTCATTTCCTTTCAAACTGAGAGCAAATTTAGTACGTTTCCTTTGATGTAGTCATTTTGGACTAGATTTTTAGAGATGTGCTTTTGAAAATAAATAATTCCCTCCATCTTTAGGCACTTAAATACTATTAATATCTGACCTTTTATGGCTGTATAGTCACAGATAATGGTCAAGGGATTAGCGAGATGAAAAGATTGCATCTAGCATATTTTAATTCTCATTAACTAGCATCTTAGCATTCTCGAGAGAGAGAGAAAAATAGATATGAAAAGTAGCCTGTTTCTTACAACAGCACAGATGGTTCTCTAGGATTTTAGCTAATTTCCATTTAAACACTTGAAATAAATATTTTCATTTTATTCAACCTGCTACTCAATTTCAGTTGAGGGAAAACTTCTAGAAGTTGTTAATTTTCCTTAGTTAACCCCGAAAGTGTACTAACAAATCACAGAAATACTTCCAGAGACATGTCAGGCGCCCATCTGGGGATGGATCCATCCATCACCATCAGGAGATCCTTCCTACCTTATACTGCACACTTTCTTCTTTGATGGCTGAAGTTACATGGAATAAACCCTTCCCTCATGTCTAGCAAAGGAATCTTTGTTACTCAGTTCAGGGCTTAAAGTTAGTATTTCTTTTTACTTAGTGATGAATCACACTCTTGGACGATCTTCCATATTAAAAGTAATGAAGGGTAGGTCTGCAAAGAGTGCCACAGGAGACTGTGCACCCTGTCAGAGGTATGATTCACACTTAGCAGTGTACTACAGCTCTGGGTGAGCTCTCTCAGATTCTGTTTTCCCACCTTTACTATGAGTCATTCCATGAAGTTCTTTTCACAGCTCCAGCCGCTGTGTTTGCGTAGGTGAGATTTCCAAGTGCACACCAAAAATTCCTTTTCTGAACATCTCTGGAGCAGAAGTAGACTCAGAGTAAACACTAAGGCCACATCCTTAGAAAAGGAAACAACCCAAAAAAACAGTTATGTTTAAATCCTTAGGACTTCTGATAGTCTGCTTCCCGGTTTTTAACTCTGGTGAGGAAAGTAGGGGAGAGCATTCAGCTTGGCCTTTGACTCCAGTGGAAATTAGGTACAAACTGAGTCCTGGCACATGGTCAGCCCTACAGCTGACTTGTTGGGGTGGTCCTTCAAGCAGTTTTGACCTGCAGTGTTTTCCCAGAGTAAAAAAGCCTGGCATATTGCTGAGATTTGTTCGGACCAGGGATGGTTCACCAGTGGCAGTCTGTGCATGGGCAGGAGATTTATTTAGTCCAAGAGATGTGACTTATGATATACCCGTTTTCAGACAGAAAATTCTGTATGTCCCATTTTGTTTCCTTGAACACTACCAGGCATGTCCTAAGCAAGTATCAGAGACTCCAGAAGGTGTGTTGTTTTTTTCCCTGTTACCAGCATAACAGATACTCTCTATCTCTGTCTCTCATAATAAATGTGTACAGACAAATCAAGTCAGTCACTCTGGTCTTGGCTTAGACTCTTCTTCTTTTGAAATACTTTTCAGAGTATTCCAGCTGCAAGTGGCCACAGAAGGACGTTGCTAAGACTTCAGCTGCTGTTTCTCAAGCTGTTCTGTAGCTAAAAGTCACATGAGACTCTGGTACTCTCAAAATCCTTTCTGGCCCTGCAGTATAGTCACAGGCAATGAATTATGTAACTGCTGGATTTCAGTAAATCTCCTGCTTTCTTGAGTTACACTGCAGTGTTCAGCCTGGGTTATTAGTAATACTATTTTGGGGCATCAATGTAATAAGCAGATCCATCCTATTTTTTTTTAATGTTTGATCATCCTTTGCATCCAAAATAAACCTGTCTTAGGGTGCTGCTGTGGTGGCTTCCTGCAGTCTTTAACTCTGCTGGCACTCAGAAGTCTGATGAGAGTCATGTGGGATGCCAGGGCTTTCAAAGCTGTTTGTTTCCACAAGTTGTAGGGCAGATCCCACAGCAGCCATCTGGTGTTAGATACTCCACGTGATAGTGGTGGCTTAGGACTAGACACCACTGAGGATTTGTTGTCTCTGTACTGAGTTACCAGTCATGGTGGAGAATTGATGGGTTTTTATCAGCTTTTAACTTTACTGTTCTTTATATGTATTACACTGTTTACCATAACAAATATGAACGAAGACTTACTGGTCTCTGAAGTTACTCCATTTATTTATGATCTTCTAGAATTAGATTATGCACCAAGCTTTGATTTTATTTCACTTTAGGACCAGGTTAATCCGTATGCAAGAAGGTATAAGTATCTTTCTCTGTCATATACTAATTTTATTTTTTTTCCAAAAAGCTTACTTTTGATTTCCAGAGGACATCACTTAAAAACTTCTATTACTAGTGAAATGGCAGACCTGGAACTCTCAATGGATTAAAGTGCATTAAAATAGCAGGGCCATAATGTTTAATGTCTTCAGAAACAAAAACAACCAAAAAATCAGTATGCTAGACATGTGTTTTCCACTAACAACATTGTCTGTAGTGTCCTAAAACCATTTAAGTCTGTTTGTCCAAGGTTAGCAGTCTACAGCTGTCTCTTCTGTTGCTCTACTAAAATGTTGACACCTCATTTTTTACTTTTTTTAACCTTTAATGGTATAATGGTTAATTTGTAAAATTCCTGTATTTGACATTGTTTTTCTTTTTATTTTACTCCCTGCTTTTTGCATTCTCCTCTTTTTTTTTCTCCCACCCTTCATTCCCATTTTTTATTATTATTTTCGTCTTGTGTTACCTTCTTTCCTTCTCTCCCTCATCCCTGCTATTCCTGCTGCTATAGCCTCACAGGCTGGGGAAGCTGGCCGAGCAGGTAGGGGATTTTCATGTTCCCTCAATACCCACCTATCAGCTTCCAACAGTGGGACAGACTAGAAATTGAGTCTGGAGATTTGAGGATTTTCAGATCCTTCTATAAAATTATAAATAAGTCCAGAATGGCTTTATCTGGATGCAGGTTTCATCAAATGTTAGATGTCCATTGTAACTATTTCATTCATGCTGAAAATAATAAATATCATAGTGATTGTCTTTGATTTTCAAACTTGACTGTTTCCATTATTTTACAAATCAAATCAGTTTCAGTTTTATTTTTAAAGATAACCAATTTTTCCTTGGTTTTGTTTTTTTCTGTTCAACATTGCATATATTTGAAATAAGTTCTCCACTCAGCACTAGTCTGTTACACTGCTGAGTTTACCAGTAGACTGAAAATTGTGTCATTAATAGCTAGAGAGGATATTGTACCTTGTATTGTGTATAACAAGCTAAAGAGGCTAACATGCATGTGCAGCTCTATTACTCCTGTTCTCCTCTGGTGGTGGGTTATGATCAGTACCTGTACAGTAAGTATCAATTGGTAGTGGTAACTCTTTTCCCCCTTAGATACAAAAAATAGCTATTTGTGGATCTCTTGTAATTTTTAGTGTTCAAAAAATTGTGGAACTATCAGCCAGCATTGCAGAAATACAAAATGTAGCCCTAGATATTCCTAATGTGAAGAATTATACTCTACAATGTATCCCAAATGGGATAGCAATCACGGGGAGTTCATGTTGCCTGCTGGTTTAAGTAGTAAACATCTAAATAACTGGTAAAGGATTTTGTGCATCTGGAGTTTACCAGGTTTAGGAGAATTCTTCTGCTGAAAAGAAAATTTCCAACATTGCAGTGTTCCAAAATGAAGTTGTGCTTTTCTTCGAGCTTTGTGCTCAGCAGTAGCATGAGGTCTGCAGCAGAGAGCCCTAGCCTGGAGCTTAGAGAATTCACATGATGTTCAGTGATGATGAGTTTGAAGTTTTGGATAAGGGCAGATCATAGCAGGCTGCAAAACTGCAGAAAAGCTGTGGGTGGAAAGGCCTAAAGACTGCATCATCTCTGCATGAAAGGAAACTAAAATTAGTCTGCCTCTTTTCAAGTAACTAAATATTGTGACATAAAGCAAGGATTTAAATTATGCAGTGGAAGACTGAAAAGGAACAGAATAATTGCTTAACAGACCTTCAGTCCAGATTGGTTCATGTCATGCGTGCTACCTTTACTATCTTTAGCTTCAAGTATATTCTCTGTTGCATGTATGGAAGACTCTCAGTAAACCATGCTTCACATTCCTGACCATGTGCTTCTGCCATTAAACTGTGTCTCCTCAGCAATTTCCGCCTTCCTTTATATGGCAAAATGTGTTTAACATTTTTTGTATGTATCCATGTGCTGATTACTTGGCCTTTTGTAGCAAATAAAACCTATGTTGACATGTGTTGGTTAAGTAGTCTGACTGCTTGATGTTTTTCCAAACCCCAAGGTGACAAGCACCTGATGGTAGGTATGTTTCCAGTGCTTGTTCTGATTCTGTAAAGCTGAGCTTTGATTGATGAATAGCTTAAATATAACTTGTCATTTGATTAGCATAATTAGCACTGAAATGAATGTTTGGTTATTTGGGGGGTAAAACTCTTTTCTCCTCCCAGCCCTCAGGTTCTGATTAGCTGATGTTGTTGTTTACAGGGAACATCTGGACCAGATCCCACCACAGTGTATGTTGATATGAGGGCACTGAGGCATGACAGGTCGGAACCACCTTTTTCTTTTTCTCTAATACACACACAATTAACAGAGTTTCCAGCAAGAAAGCTGCTTACAGCACACCTCACGGACCCTGGAAACCTTTGTAATTCTCATAAATAATTTGTGTTGACTCCTGCTAGTGAGCAGACATAGACATTTATAATAGTTGGTTAATTAATTTTACCATTGACAAAACTGAGGCATCTGACATCACTACTGCAGTGACTAACAAGATTCCTTGCCTTTACTGCCATCAGGATTTCATGACACTTGTATTCAGGTGGTGCAGCCTAGCCAGTCCCCAAGGACTGGAGTCCTGTTGGGCCTTTTAGCTTCACAGAGGTGTTTCTCCTGGGGGGCAGCTGTTTGCCTGTCGGGAGACCATTGCTGCAGTTCTTAATGCTGCAGGACCATGAGGAGGTGGATTATTGGCTTCAGCCACTGTGAGCAACCACATTGTGTAACTGCGGGCATTTTTCAGTTCCATCTTGAGTGTTAGATATGTATACAAGAAGTGAGAAATAAAATTTACCACTTAGTGGTTGGAGGGAAGCTTGAGATTTCAGGTGTGATTTTTAAAAATACCCATGCACATGTATTTCAGTTTTCCAGTCCTCCGGTCAAAATGATAGCACAAGTCTCTTTACAGAACTGAAACAAACCAAAAAGTTTTCTATGAACTCTGGGAAAGGTGAACATTTAATTAACAGTCCTGGTTCCCTTAAAAAATCATTATCCAAATCGGGATTTTCTTTGTTCTTTTTCTTTCATTCTTAAAAGCTTAGCAGAGAATTTGCTCCCCAACTTTGGCTCCGTCAAAGTGACTGGTGCAGCTCACAGAGTACAAACCTCAGGGCACTGCAGGCCCAAATTACCCACTGGCTAGTTAGGTCAGATAGAAATACAGGTATTTTCTTGTTGCGCATGGAGTTTGGCAGGTAGAAGAAAGGAGCTGCAAGATATTTGACTCACAATTTCTTTATTCCTTTTGCATACAATGATTCCAGTAATAAACTTATGTTTGATCTGTCCTTTGGGACACTACTGTCTCCATAACCCAGCCACAGAAATTTGGTATTCCTGGCCCACCAACTGCAATAGTGTGGAGACACATACTCATACCCATACTCATACCAGGGTCATACTCAAACCAGAAAAAAAAAGGCATTTTCTATAGAAAGAAAATGTAGCATTCACAGTCAGTAGAAATTATAACCAATAAAAAAATATGTTTAGAGAGAGGAATTAAGATTTATTGTTCATAAAAGTTGCATAAACCATGGCTATACTATTTCCCTGCCTTAGCATGTCATTGAGAAGTAGACATCATTAGCGAGACCAGGCTTTGCAGTGTGTTAATTTATATTTAGTGACTAGTTCTATAGAACATGAAAGATGATCTTTAGAGCTAGTTCTCATATTGTGGAAATGCAGATTTTAATTTGATGGCTTAAAGCTGTGCCTCATTTACCCAGTCCTGCGGAATTTAGAATTAGATTAGTGGGTCATAAATTAAGGGAGAAGACAACTCTATTTGACATAGTCTCTTCACACTTGCTGTGTCTAACCATTTTAGTGGAACTGAACATCCCTATTACTTAGCAGTAACTGAAAGATCCCTGTAAATGGCTGTGAGACCACAGAGTAGCAACCCACAGAGCCTTTGCAGGTCAGCCAGTCCCCCAACAATATGAAAATTTTACACTGTACACTTAATGTGAGAAAATGTTTTTCATCATTTATATTTTAGAAGGTATTTTTCAGGGTCTGAAAAAGACTGAACAAGCTTTCTTTTTTCCTTGGCATGATAACACTTTCTAGTGGTTTCAAAAAACAGCTGCATTTCATCTCTTTGAGGTTATTCAAATCCTGTTCACATCCATAAAAGTTAATGATCAGTTTCAATACAAGTATTTCAAGCTCATCCGGTAATTACGTGCTTGCACACTTCACACCTTATGAAATGTCATTTTTTTATAGGAATTTAGGTCAAAATACCTGTGCTAAGAGCAATCTGTGTGGAGATCTAGGGGTAGTTGTTCAATCAAACTAGATGTTTCCTCCCAGCTCTCCCTGGATTTGAAGGGTTTGCTTCTTATGTCAAGGTGGAGGTTTTCCAACACCTTTTTTGTTTGTGTCCCTGTGTGGTTTTGAGCTACCAGCCCACTGGTTTAGCTGCTGGGACTCTGGCCGTAGTACAGGGCTCACCTGGAGGTTCAGGAAACTTGTACCAAGGGGTGCAACCACTTGGTCACTGACTGGCGTCAGTTCTGACACCAGAAAAGTGCTTGACTGCCTGCCTGTCAGCAGCCAGTGCAGTTCCAGATGCTGCAGCTTCTCTAGTAGGGTTTCCCATTGAGTCATGTTGTATTTGTTAGCCCTGCTGAGTTGTCCCAGGCACCCTGTGCTGTCTCAAATGGAACTAGACACCTATTTTTGGAAACTGAGTAGCACCCTAAAAGCAAGAATATACAGCTCTGGCTTGCTGTTGGTGACAGGACATCATTTCACTGATTTTCTGAAAATCAGAGATTAACTCAGGTCCAAAAGGCAGAATAGGTGGATTAATACTTCCCAGCACAGCACAGAGGCTCGTGGCTGCTGCCTCCCTGTGCAGCTCAGGCCAAGGCCATGTGCCCACGGGCATCCTCGGGGAGGGACAGGCAGCAGAGCTCTGGGCAGGAGGGAGCACCCCAGCAGGTCATGCTGCATTTCTCTGCCCCCAGGAAAGCAATTTTATTCCCCCTCCCCCACAAAAAAGAAAACCAAATCAAATAAGTATATACATATTCTTGTCCTGCTGTCTAAAGTGCTGGGTGTGAGACCATTCCATCGTATTTTAGACCAGCCATGTTCTCCTCAGAAAGCTTTTCAGGTGGTTAAGCACAAGGTGCCTAAATATGCTAAAAGCTGAGAAGTGCTTGGGAGATAAACAAGGGAGAGAGAGAGAGAGAGAGAGAAAGAGAGAGACAGAGAAAGAGCCTTTTCTCATCATACCAAAACTCCATATACTTGAAATATGGTGGCTTTTATAAAATTTTCAGCCTTTTGTACCAGTAAAAAAGTTAATCTAAAGCCCAAGCATTCCTTGTACCTGGATTGTTCTGAAACAATATGTACTTGTGTCTATAAAATGTCCAGCAAAAAATAGAATAAAAATTTCATAGCCTCTTCATCCTTAACTTAGTTCTTGGTAGAAAAAGTATTTATTGGCAAAACGAGCCAATTCATCAAACTGAGAATAAACCAAAATAAATCTTTCTTTCCTATCAACAGGGCAAAAATATTTTCAAGTGTTCTGCAGTAGGTTAGGCTGGATTGTCAAATGTTTCAGTATATTTGTAAACATCCTAAGCCATATTTTTTTAGACTCATTCAAAGCTGTTTTCAAAATGTTACTGTTTTAATCTGGTAATACATATTTTGAAACTAGCTAGTATGAATTAGAAATAAAACATCATTAAAAATATTAAAATGTTTTGACTGCTTTGAATTTTTTCTCAAATTTTTAACACAGAAATTTCTTTTCCTGGGTATCTGTACCTTTCATATTCTAAATGTTTTATCAATAATGTCCTCAGAAATTTTAAATAGTGAGCTGAAGGATCCTTCTGGTGACGGCTGAGATCATTGATCTTCTCCTAAAGTTAAAACTTCATACAAATCCTGTAAAGATAAATATACCCTTGCATCCTAATATTCTCTTCTATATCAAAACCTTATCCATTAAAAAAGAAAAAAAAATAAAATCACTGGTCTGCCTGAAGCAGAGCAAGGAGAGATCTACTTTGATATTGAAGTTTATTTGAAAAAGGATGAGAAAAGTAAAAGGAAACTTATTCATTGCAAGCTGTCTACCCCCAAAAGCAGATAAAAATGTCTCCAGTCTTCCTGTTCAGCAGCAGATAGGGACAACTTACGAGCTTTGATGGAGTGGAGACTTAGACTCCCACGGGAAGAGAGCCACTAACCAAGTCACAAATTATTGATGAAGGTTTAGATACCATTTTGCATACATTTGTCATTGGGTATTTCCCCTTATTTTGACTACAAATTGTATTTAAACTGTTTATTGAACTACACCCACATTTTGTATCAAACTGGGCGAGAATGAAGACTTTCAGCCAGTGTTGAGAAACAGTTTTCTATTTATTTGATGCCATCTCTAGTTTTGTGCTTGCAGACATCCTTTCCCATCGTGTCCTTCTTATCCTGTTTTCAAACTTCAGTATACCCTTTGGTGAAGTAATAGGTGCATTCAATGATCTTTTAAATTATTCAGGTTCATCTAGTTAAGTCTGTAGGGTAATAAAGATGGAAAAATTAATTTATTTAACACTTTTGTGGTTTATTAGAGTTCCTTTTGAGCTCATGGTGAGCTGCTTGGATAGACAGACATGGTGAGGCAGCTGAGAGGGACTTAAACCCAGGTGTGGGATATTGCCAAACAGACCAGAAGCACAAAGATGTATTTGGGTTCAAGTTATTAATTTTATAGTCTGGCTATTGAAATACTTTCATAGTATTTCATTGAAATACTCACAGTCAATCATTAGAACAATTATTTTAACCTGATTACGCTCTGTATTTATTAAACAAGCAGTCTGTGGAGTGGTACAAAACAGGTGTCTTATCTTCCCATGCGGTCATTAACATCTTCTTGGAGTGATGCAAATTAATGTAGCTCTTAAAAAAAAAAGAGACCTTGTATATACTTAGTCTGTCATTAGCAGACTCAATTCCTTAGTAGGTCATTTGTGTGTTGTACTAAGTCTTATTTTTTGTTTTGGATTCTGGGAGTATTCAGAGATCTCTGAACTTCCTTCAGACTTGCTCAGACATTGTCTCCCTGGCAAAGGTGTTTTCAGAGGATGGAAATTCTGAATCTCATTCCTCAAGAAAAGAAAGGAACACTTGTAGCATTTCTAAGATATGAGAAAACAGTTACTTAGGATTTATTTTTATAGATTGCTTATACACTGAGCCCAGTCTCAAATCCAGTCTCTGTCAAAAGGAATCAGTAAAAGATTCATTTTAATATATTCTAGCATTTCAGACTTCATGCAGGAGCAGAAAAATAGCCTTTTATTGTGGCTGTCAATTGTTCATCCTTCTCTACATTTTACTAGAACTTTCATGTTATGTATATGTTGTTTTGGGTAATACCAAACAACAAAGCCACAGGAGATTTTTTCCTTCTTCTCAAACACTTCTGCTTCATCTACCTTGAAAAATACTGTTATTAAAGAGTTACCATACAGAGAACACCTTAGCTGAGTTGCCAGCTGAGCTGTAGCCACAGCAGTGCTCTGTGGCAGAGTCACGGCGTGGAGGGGAACCATTTTGTATTCACACAGGAGGGAAAAGAGACAGGGGAGAGGTCTGTCACAAGGAGGCTTGCTAATAGCAAGTGACAGTGAAATAGTTACCTTTTCTGAAACTTTAACTGGTTAATCATCTTTGAAAGCCATTTGCCAATGGTAGCAAAAGAGAAGCTTTGAGGAGTGGTCCCTTGATGCTGCGGGGAGCAGGGCTTTTCCAGCTGCTGTAATGGATTAGAGCATACAGAGCCCGGTCACAGGTTAAAGAAAATCACAGTCCTCAGCTGTTCACCGTGTGGGGTCCAAAGGGGTGCTTAAAATCCATTGCTGCCCCCTGTGACACCCAGCCAGTGTTTCCCTTGCTGTGAGATTGCGTAGGCAGAGGGCATGGGTTATTCTGAGGTGTAAAGTTCCACATGCCTGGTGGACTGTTCAAAGCTTAGACCTCCCATGTCATTGTCCTCAGAGTGCTTTAGACACAATGAACTCATTTTGCAAATGGAATTGTCAAGAGCTACCTCCAGCAGTGCCATTCCTGTCACCCCGAGCTTCAAGGATATTCTCAGATGGGTGGCTCTAATTCCAGGTTTCACACATCACCCCCCAGTTCCAAGTTCCACACATCACCCATACTTCTTCATAATTGTCTGTTGCTTCAGCTGTTTGGATTTTTTTTCTATTAGTATAGAAACAGTTTTTTCATGAAAGTGAAAAGATTTGCACCCCTATGGAGTCGGTAGAAGTAACTCAGTTGAGAGAAGGGCCTGAGGTCTTTAAAATAAAACCTGAGTCCCTCAAAGATTTAAATACAAAAAGGAAATGATGCAGTTTGGTTTTTAGGAGTCTTTGTAGAACTGCTTGGCTTTTAGGCATTTTGCCTATTAGCTTTCAGAATCTTATTTGTGAGTATAAGCTGTTTGTCATGGTACTGGCAAAACCCTCCTTCTTCTTCACAGTTTCCCTCAGGAGAAAATACAGCCTTGGCCTTTGTATTATGCTTTCTTTCTGCTATGCAAACACTGCTGTCTCAAAAATCCCCTTGGCGTTGTTTCTGATCTATGGGGAACAAATCTCCCAGAAAGAAAAGTTAATTTGGGCTGATAAGCATCACGTGAACACTTTCAGTTCTAACTTAGAGAACTCCCAGTCTGTCTAGAGAGGAGGAAAGGTTCTCTCTTGTTGTTCTGACTGCATCAGGAGACGAACCCAGAGACTTGTTCAGCCGCTGTACACTGAATCTGTACAGTGATTAGGAATAAAGCTGATGGCCTGGGAACCTGAAGAGGAGCAAATATTGTTGAAGAAATTGTACTGTTTACACAAGAGGATCCTGAGTTAGAACCAAATTTGTAAACGTACCTTTTAAAGAGCTTTGAAAGATTCTTCATGTTTCCAGGCAAAACTTCTGTTGCAGGGCAGGAGAAAGGGAGAACTGTCCAATAACTTGGGGGGTGGGAGCCCTACAAAGCAATTTGTGTGCTTTCTGAGGCAAGATTACTGGTTATTGAACTATTTCCTCCCCAGAAGCAAGAACATTTCTTCCTTGATAAAGTCATCTTCAAGAGATAAGCATATCGTTATTTTAGCGGAACAGAACAATAAGAGTTGGCTCCAAATATGGTTTTTGAGAGAGGATGTTGTTCAGCATACTTGAACTACAAATCAAGAAATTCCAGTTAGATTTCCCTGGAGAGCTCAGGGGAAAGAGAATACTGTCCTGTGTACCAAGTAAGACAAAGACAAAGGGAAAACAAAAAGCTGTAGCTTTCCGGGAAGGTAGGTGTACTGCAATTGTACACTTGTGTTACTGTCTGCAAGTTACATTTGCACATCATTCTTCAAGTGTGAGTAGAAGAACTAGATGGAAAATGGTTCCGTTTTTGTTTTTACAAAGCAGTTTTGAATTTAACAATAATTTTGCTGAAATTACACAATTTCAGTAAAGTTATTGGGAATTTTACTGCTTATTAGATTTCCAGCTTATAAAAATACACCAATATGTTTATTCCTGAGGAGTGTCTGACATTGTTTAAAAAGAGGATTTCCCATTTCCAGTTATTGTTTTGTGTTATTCTTTGGTCTTGTTACAGGTCTTTCTCTTTCAATCATCCTTCTTGTGGAAGCTGGGAATAGATAAAACAAGCTGGCTGCTCACATTTCTGAGGAAGATTTCTTAAAAATTCTTCCTTTTTTTGTTCCCTACAAGCCATACTTCTTTCTGTCTCTCTCCCAGTTTTTGCCATGAGTCTAGCTGTACAGTTAGAGGAATGTCTTAATAAAATGGAATTTTCATTCTTCCATTTTAAAATAAAAATAAGATGTATTATGTATTTGATTTTTACAGATAATGTATTCTGAAACAATTTACTTTCCTTCATTTTGGTGTATACTGCTAATGGAATGATAAACACTGATTCTTTGAAAGTGCCGAGTGATCAACATAGGGTACATTTGCTGTTTCAGTAGTGGAGGGAGGAGTGCTGCTTTCCCATAATGCTGCCTTGGAGGGCACTTCGCAAGGCATCTGCTCTGGAAGGGAAAACACTTAATGAACACATGTAAGATTTGAAAGCTTTGTAGCTTCTGCAGACCAAGCCACAGACTGTGCTGTGCTGTAAGAGATGGAGCTTCCTGTGTGCTCTCCACCCCTCTTTCCCTTCCCCTCTTTCCTTGGCAGCCTTTGTAGGAGGACAGGGCCTTTGCCATCCCACACACTGTCAGTTTTCTGTGACAACTAATTCGGCACAGGGTGGTGTGCTGTCAGTTACCCCTGGGAAATGGGCTCTGTCACCTTTGGAACCCACTCCAGCTTGCCAGCCTCAGGCACTCACCTGGCTCCTGTTGTCACTGAAGTCTCGAGCTGAAGGAAGATTGAAGGAATGCGTAGGCTTGGGAAGGAAAGCTCTGAATAGTAAAAGCATCCTGTATTTATATAAGGATACATCACTGGTCTGGTTAGAGCTGTAATACCGTGTTAAATGGCTCTCTTCCATAGATTTTCATATGTTGCTTCAAGCCTCATGTGTCCTTTTTAATATGGCGTACTGGAAGTGTCTGTGAGCAGAAGATGAGCTTGCTTAAGCAAAGAGTCTCGAGAAGCTCAGCCAGGGCTCCCAGTGAGTCTCCTGTCAGGACAGTCTTTTTCCAGTGCCTGCAGGTGTACAGGGCACTGCTGCTCATGGCACCGCTGACCTTTCCTTCTGAGTGCTTGTCTGCAATTTTCATTGAACTGAAAAAATAGCTCCATGTCTTGGTGTTCCATGCACAGGAAATGTACCTGGTTGTTGTTAAGGAGAACTTTCTGCAGATTCTTTCCCAAAAATGCAGGGTGAGTCAGCTAATGATGGGAATTTTGAAGGTCGTAGCAAGAGAAGGGGACAGGTTAAAGCAAATTACTTGATTTCAGAAATTCCATGTTTGATTACATTGTGGGAATATAGAATATGAATATTTCATTAGCAATGCTAAAATAATTTGCATCATTTGTTAACAACAAATAAGCTAATTCCATTAGCTGAGGATGTTTTCAGATCCCAAGTTCATTGTAATTAAATTTTTCCCTATATGTGAAGTCTCTTTAGAGATTAGGACTGAGAAGACAAAGGGTTACAAAATAGAAAAAGCATATTGCATTAAACAGAATCATCAGATCACAACTGCGATTATGAAAAGTGCTGTAAAAACAATTAGTGATAAACACCATGTCCTGGGAGGTTTGTAATCTGAGTAAAAAGATAAAGCTGTGAGCAGCTTTATGCCTGGCTTTGCGAAGCTGAACCTGAAGCACAGAGAAAGGTGATGCTGTGCCCGATGGTGCTCAGGAGGTGCAAGGTGGGAGACCAAATTCTCCAGAGCCCTGGTCCACTGCATTCTCTTGAAATAGTTGTGTATTGTGCTTTAAACAATGTGCAAAGTTAATTTAAACAACTTTAATGTGTGATGACAGCTGAACATTTTAAAGCACTTCAAGGCTGAAAGCAAACATAAACATTACTTACTTTTTTTACACATTCTCATAATGTTTTATGATAAAATTGCTATTGCTTTGTTTAATCTGTGAAGCTTTGAGTGTTCCCTTCCTGAACCATAGTTCCTGCCCTATTTTGATTCCTTTTCAGCTTTCTGAACTGTCTTAAATCATTGTGTAACTTTTTCTGCTTCTTTGTTCAGCCATTTGAAGGATTGGAAGCTGTTTGCTTTTGACCTCGGGGAATTTGGCACATGAAGTGTAATTTAGGTTTATAGTGAAGGATTCCTTTACATTCAAGGACATGATTTAGTGCTAATTCTTGTTGATTATCAAATTAACAGGATTAAAATATGTCCTAGACATACAGGAAGTTTTATGGTTGTTCATTTAGTTGGTTAAAGTCCCTTTTTCAGTCTCAGTTGTATTTATCCATAATCTGAATTTATCACATGATGGGAGAAAAACTGTGAGGAAACCAGGATGATGCAGGGAAACTTCTTCATTATCTACATTTTCCCTTCAGTCTAAGTGTACAGCTGTGCAGTATTCCTGCTTTTCTGATCTGCTATTTGAACGCTGCATGTAATTTTAGACGGCAGAGCTTATGTTCTTTGATCCGTATTTCCATTTTTTGGTAGAATAAGCTCATTGATTTGTTAATTCTGGAATAGTTTATGTAGAAACATTTTATTATTTGATGAAAGAGAAGATATACTGACAGTCTTGAGTGTCAAAGAGCCCTGACCAAGTCCAGGATCCCACTGTTACCTACGGTGCCCATCCTTCTTCTAACTGTAGGAAATGAGAACAGGCTGCATCAGCCCTTTCCCACCAAAAGTCTTCTCCAGGCACCATCTCAGACTGGACATTGATATCTCTCTGAAAGGTGTTGTTGATGGCAATGGATCTTAATGATTTGAGTCAGAACTGGGAAGTCACTGTGCTGTGGATGTAGCCACATAAAAGGTCTCTGACAGTAAATGCCTTGCAATTAGATTTTGGTTACAGTTTCTAATGAATTAGGTAGTTGGCCTTTTTTTCACCATAAAAGATGGTGTGAATTCAGAAGAGTCAGTTTGGGCAGATCTTTTCCAGCTTAAGGAAAAAGAGTTTTCAAAGCGGTCAAAACACGTAAGTTTTTGATTTTTGCTTATGATGGGGGTTAAAGCATCTTCAGTTCAGAGAGTTAATTAACTTTCAAAACAAAACAAAATGCCCTGAAGCATTAAACATAACCTCTTTTTCTGACCTGCCACCTTTTTTTTCTTTTTTAGATTCTATTTACAACTTCTGTATATATTTAACTTTTTTGTTCCAGTTTAATATAGAAAAATTTTCAAACCATCAATTCCTTGCAGTATAGGAAAATACCCACTTTTCAGGAAAAGTTAGTAGGTAAACTTAAGAAATAGGGCTGGAATGAAACCAGAGACCGTTGGCTATTGCTTTCTGCCACAGAAAGACTATGGGCAAGGAGGGGACTTGCATACGTTGGGTTATGTGTTCACATCCCGTTTGGTTTCCTCTAGGCATTGTTGCTGAGGGTTTTCAAGAGTGGCAGCATCCAAAAACTGATGCTGAAAGAAATCAGAGTGCAAAATAGCTAGTGTTGAAGAAACCAAAGAGCTGAGCTTCCAAGCTGGCATGCCTGCAAAGTGACGTGGTGTGAGAACCGCTCCAGACAGGAGGAAGGGTTGGTGGGATAGGCAGGGAAATAAGAGCTGGAGATGATGGGAGGTGCAGTGCCCAAGCCTGGCTGACAGAAGGTGCTGGCACTCGGGCAAGGAGGAGGAGGGCAATTACCATGGCTCAGCTTGAGGGTATGGCTGTAAAGGAAAGGAAAAGGTTTGAGATGTGGGGTTTGGCCAAGTGTTAGGGTAAAAGGCAACCTCTTCAGCTGAGTTATACTGAAAGAGAACGGGGGCACTGGGGAAAAGCTCCTTTGAGTTGGATGTGGAGAGGTAGAAATAATAAGAGGAGGCTAGGACTGGTTCATGCCAAGCAACACAGAGTAAAAAGGGTTCCTGGATTTGAAATAAATTCTGCTGAGAAATAAGCCCTGAAAGGAAGTGGAAGAAGCCCCATCATTTGAAATACTCTAACAGAAGCAGACAAAGCACTCAAAAGAGCACTGCAGGGAGCAGTCTGTTTTTGGCAGGGAGCAAGACTTGGATGACCTCATAGCTTCTTTCCATCTCTGTTAGAATCACAGAATCCAAAGTCTTTCTCAGAGCAGCAGCACAGCCGGCTCTGAAGGATTGCCCAGTTTTGGCACCGTAGTCTTGCTTAGTACCACTCTGCACGTGCCAGCCCCTGCAGATTCCCAAAGCAAGAGTTAATAGCTCTGCTGACAAACTCTCTCATTAGTGGGAAACACTAGCAAGCTGTGCAGTGTATTTTGGAGAGTTTTCATCACTGAATGAACCAGATCTAAAATGAAGCATAAGCAAAATCTGCAGTTTCATGTAAGGTAGTTGGGCAGAAAGACATCGTTGCTGCATTTTTATACCGTTTTGTTGCACAGTGATTGCAGAGCCTGGTTAGTTATAGCTGGCCAATTCTTGTTCTAAAGTCAGATTTCAGTCCTACTTTTTTCTATAGTAAGTGTTTGATTTAAAGAAGATGAAATCTGTTCAATGTATTAAATTGTAACAAGAAAAGAAATTCGGCACATACTGGTAGTGTAGCTGCATTCCCCATTAAATCCCAGTAGCCAAACTTTGAAACAGCTTGCTCAACTGTACAGCTCCAGTGAGAGAATGTTTTAAGGAAAAAGTTTTCAGGAACTGTGTAAAAAAGTTATGAAAAATATACTCTCCTGTACTATTCTGTGTAAATATTAAGAGTTCCATGGTGTATCGTCGCTGGTTATAGCTTTGCAACAGTGAAATGATTTTTAAACATCTTCTGTCTCTCCCCTCCAGTGAGACATTTTGGCGAGGGAGAAACTCTGTGTCTGCCCTGCATTGGGTCTCTCATTTATGTTTTCCCTCTCAGTTTGGCTGCAAACCACCAAAAGGTGCAAAAGTAGCTTTCACACCCAAGGGCAGCTTGTGTTCTCCCATCCGCTTGATTTTCAGGCTCTTTGCCTAGTCTGGCTCTACTGCCATGTTCTCCTCTGCCCTTCCCAGCAAGACTCGAAGGCAGAAGAAAAGAGCAGGAAGGCTCTGTAATCACTTTTTAAGAGATTGTTTTCATTCTCAACAAAGAACTCTGGAGCACTGCAGAGAAACAGGCCTTGCCCTTTCTGGACCTGCCCTGCCTGGGAGCACGTTATGATTATTTGTGAATTTGGAGAGGATTTGCTGTCGTTGTCCTAGAGAAGCTGTAAGCAGCCACATGCTTCTTTGCCAGCATCACCTGGTTATTCAGAGGTCTTGGTTTTAATGGTGTTGGTCTGATGGGCCCTGTGCTCTACATTTTTAGTTTGTCTACCAGAGCAACCTTGATCATGATGCTGTTTGCTCAAGAGGGAAGCAAAGAAGTTTTCAATTGTGGCTGCATTTGTCAGTGGAAAAATGGAAATCTCTTGGGGAAGAGTAGGAACAATTGAATTATTTTATGCTGAGGCACAGTAAAACTAATTTTAAACATTATTGCCTAATGGTCGTAATTTATTCACAGTATCTAGTCCCAATAGAGTTAATGAGACTATTAAGCATTTAAAATTAAGAATGCGCATGAGAGTCGGTAACATCAGAATCTCATGTTTTACTTACACTTCTTTGAAATATCTTTGTGGAAAAAAATATTTTTTATTATTTTGGATTTATTAGAGGTTTAACAGTGTATTCCCAAATGGATTGTGAGCTTAGCAGAAACCTTTTAAAAAGGGATCCAAGGTTTTGGGTGCTAACAGGGCCCTTGCAGAAAACCTCCAGGAAATGCCGTTTCTATGTTTAGTGCACTGCTGTGAAAACTCTGTAGGGATGTGAGGCGGGAAGCACAGAGTGGGAGAGGTTTAACAGAGCTGGAAAGTGAGAAATTGCACCTTCTGTGGACCATCATGTGCTAAAAAATCAGGCAAGGTTAAATGAAATAGGTGGAGATGGGAACTAGAAGAATACACCAGTGATAATGAGAACAAGATGGGAAGCACAGATGCTGAAAGCAAGGAGGGGATTGTCAGATTTATGACTGTTGATTCATTTCCAGTAGTCACTCCATTGACTATTGAATGTGTTGCTTTATTATTTGTGATTTTTGCTGGGCCTGGAGTTCAGCAACACTTCATGGAGGCATGTCTTAATGACAGGAAGGGAGCAAAGGCCAGCAGTATCTCTGGGCAGCTGGACAGTTCTGACATAGACTTTTCCAGGCCTGGAGGCTTTTTTCTACTGTTGTCCAAATAGAATTCTCTTTAAATCTATCTTAAATTACATACAGTGCTTCCTGACCTTTGTTACACCATCACTCTTAACAGTGGTTGTGACTGAGATTTTCTAAATTGTCTTTTTTTTTAAGATTTTCTCAATTTCACAAATGTTTATAAGAAATAGGTAAGATAAATCTGTCTGTTGAAGGAGGTACCAATTGGTTGAGATGATGACTATTTCTTCCCAGAGTAGCTACCTGTCTGCAAACACCTATTGAAAGACTGGAGTTGTTTGGAAGAACTCAGTTAAAGTCATTTTCTGTTTTTACACCAATATGGATTTTGCAGAACAAAGATATGTATAAAAAGGCAGAAATATATAGGCATTAGTAGCAACCAGTTTTTGCAATATTTGATTTCATTTCAATATATACAGAGTTATTTTTAAAACCTTTGCTGAATACTCCTAAATACTTACGTCTTGGCTGCCATTTGAACAGCAACACAAGTGTAGTTGATGTAGATGTACCCTTTATAGAGCAGCATCCATTTAGCCTTGCACACACACATTTTAGTGAAGCTCCCGTGGCCTGCCTTTCTGCTGCCCTGTGTCTGTGTCTCTGGATGAACAAAGTGCTGTAGCTTCTCTGCTTTTGCCATGAATGCACTGGTGGCTCTACTGCTTTTCAGCTGGTGGGAGGCTGAGCAGGAAATGTAGAAAATACAGGCATGTGTGCACACGTGTAACACAACAGAGGTGTAAGAGCGATACAGTGTAAAAAAAGGCAGTCTAGCATTAAAGGTAACACACAGAGGAAGTAATCAGTGCTTCAGGCTCTGTATGGGAGTTTTGTGGCAGTGTTGAACAAATGTTGGAAGGTTGTTCCTGTTACACACCTTGTAGGTCAGGCTGCAGCTGCCTGACTGTGCCTGCTCCAGGCAGCACGCCTTGTAGGGCACTTTACGTCCTTTTCCTCTCAACAGAACTTGGAAAAAAGTCTGAAATTCCTGGCTGTTTGGGTTGTATCTTTCTGTTAGTGAGAGTAGCTGTTCACACTGATGTGCAATATCTCAGGGCTTAGCCCTGCCCCATTCATCAAGGTTGACAGACTTCCCAGAACTGCAGGTAAAACACTGTTCACTATTCCTGCCTTGACCTCAACAGTCTCTGCTTTTATAGAAGACTCTTGGAGCAAAGGAAAGNNNNGGGAGGAGAAAGATCTTTTTCCTTCTCCTTTATGCTTAGGGTCTGAACTTGCCAAAGCTTTGTTCTTCTCCAAAGGGACCTCTAGCTGAGGTCTCTCTGTGTCTCATCCCTCCTTTCCCAAACTGAGCACTGTGGTACTCTGTTATTAAAGGACCTTAAAACACTCTGAAAAAGATCTATTGTGACTGCTCCTAATAGGCTCAGTTTTATGCTCAGCTTAATGGGACCCAGGTCTCCACCCATCTGCTCCTGACTGTTTTCTTGTCTTCTGACATTTCATCATTACCTTTTACATGGTTGGTTTTTAGGCATCTTGTACTGTAGGGTTTTGTCTTTCTGATACCAGGAGCTTAGGGGAGGAAAGAGATAAGAACAGCTCTTCAGACACAAGTTCAGCTTTAACTTGGCGAAGTGGATTATGGATAATGTTCAGGAGTGGGAAGTTTAAGGTTTTCATGGTTAGAACTTGTAAGTTACATACTTAGGATACAGGAATAACTGGATGTTACCAAATATTTTTTTGCCATGTACTGGCTGAGATCATCAGCTATTTTAGAACTGGAAATCTTCTTCATTCTAACCTGCTGAGTGCTTTTCTGAGGTTAAATGAGGAATTTCCTTCCAGACCCTTATACCACTGAAGGAGAGATGCCATTCCAGTTCACTTAGTGGGGAAATAAGATATCTGAAGAGGAAACAACCAGAAAGTCATACTGAGAACAGATCTGATCTCAGCAGTAATAACATTTTTCATTAAATGATGTTTTTTTAATATTAAAATGGTTATCAACTACTGTCCATTGAAAATAATTAAAAGATTGCAAATGCAGATTTGAAGCAGAGGCCACGTTATGAGTTATTTTGATGTGATTTTGATTTTAGCTGTTAGCTACTTGTGGAATGTGGTTGCTCACTCAGCTCACATGCTTTTGTGTCTGTGCCCTGGCTTTTATGATGCTCTTGTGGGAAATCAGTATTCTAGATCCCTCGTGTCATGACTAAATTTGTGCATGGAATTCCATTTACGAAAGTCTATCAAAAACAAATAAAAGGCACCAACTACATTTGAAGAATTTATTATTGAAGAAAGTGTTCACACACATTTTTTTTTCATTATTTTCCCATCCATAAGTTTTGACTAATATTAAATATTGGGTCTGATTATGTTCTACATAACAGGATATAAGCTTCATCTCTTCCAAAAATAACATTAAACACTGCAACCATTAACCATTCCTTTTAGAAATAAATGTTAATAAAAAGCAAATAAATGGAACCATGTATTATACATATTATTTTACAGAGTTCGTTTAGTCGAAAGAGGATCTCCACATAGTTTGCCTCTCATGGAGTCTGGAAAAGTAAGTACTGAAAGAAGATTGAAGTGTAACTTTTGTGGTAAACATCTTCAGTAAATATCCATTTCTGTTCATTTTTATATGAATGTAGTGCTGGGGAAGGCACTATCAGCTGTGCAGATTGATGTCCTTCCTTTCCTGTTGAGGTTACAGCATGATGGCAGTAACTAATGCATTACTACTCTCTCAGAACCTTTACCTCACTCGTTTATGCAGGAATCAATTCCTTCTTTTATGCAAAAAGAAGGTATTTCATCCCCTACATGTCATTCCTGAAGCAGCTGACAAGTGTGCTGCTGGTGCCGGCAGTTCCATCGATGTAGAAGCCACCTCCAGTGAGAGCTGGGCTGAGATGACCAATATGGCATAAATGACCAATGCTGTGCTCACGGGCTCCTGATCTCCTGCAGATGGACTGTCCCTGCTGGGGCACTGCTGTGGGGTCAGGGTGAGGACACAGGAGCAGGCTCTGATGCTGTGGATGCACATCCAAAGCTTTCTGTCCATAGCTTTGCAGACATGCATGGTCAGAGGATGCTATGTTTTCTATTTTAGGGTTCAGCACCCACCTCTGTAGTTGTTGAATGCCCATTACATGAGGTCTGTGGCAGGTAATCATTCTGGAAGGTTGCATGATGCCTCTGCCTTTCTCCTTGTTTCAGGCCAAAGTTTCATTGGGTTTTTTCCTATCCTGCTATGTATTCCCATAGAGACAGGGGCCATTTGGTCAGACTTTTGTTCTGCAAGTGAACATTTGATTTGTGAGGAGCTTTATTGATGGAACAGCTTTCACAAAGAGAAGCAGTTTTGTCACATTTCCCAATTATCTCAGAATTTATCGTACCTATGGACTACTTTATTTTTTTGCACTTTAAGTCTGCTTTAACTTTTTAAGGATTTCTTGTAGTTTCTAATGAAGGTTCTTTGGGGACAAAGCGTCAGCATACAATTGCGTAAGGTGGTACCCGCTTTCTTATGCCTCATGTTTTCTTTCAATAGATCCTCCCAGGAGTACGTATCATTATTGCTAATCCAGAAACAAAGGGACCCCTGGGAGATTCTCATCTTGGTGAGGTGAGCCATGAGAAACTGAACTTTGCGTGCTCTGAACTAAATTGCAGAGACAAAGCTATTGTTGTGCATGCTAATGATTTCCTATAATACATCTTACCAAATGACCAGTTAAGAAAACAGTGAATTCTACTGATCTTTACAAAGCGTGGATCACGATATTTGTGTTATCATTAGAATTGTTACTAACATACTTGCTAAATACTAATAGCTCAAGTTAAAAAAATGAAAAAAAATCTGCTTTTGCTAACTCTGTTTTATACTTGGTGCTTCGCTAGTTCTGATGGAAGCTTACATGAAAAGTAAGTTTATATATTAGTCTAATTTCAGCTAGATGGTTTTCTTGTGATGTTCTCTATAATCATTGTGCTTCATTGCACTGAAGTACTCTCATTAGCTGAGTTGAACAAGGCTATATGTTTTTCGAATTTATTTTATGTTTCTAGAGTGAGAAAAAAAATTATGTTGTTTTCAAGCAGTTAAAAATCTAGTTAACAAAATGAAGAACGTTTGATCGTAATTAAAACTACAATCTAATTTGTGAGTTTCTGTAAGAGTTCATTAATTTGAAATCATAAAAATTTCCATGATGCTTTGAGTTCAATGGAATGAATCCTTCTCCACATGTGAAGGTCCCTGTCTTCACCCTTTAAAATAATCTGTCTGTCTGATGTTCATGGAGGATGCTCTGCTGGAGTAAATACACTGAACCAGGATTGGGGGACTTGGCATCGCTCAGATCTGCCCTGCAGCTTCAGCAAAAGTAGATTGGTGCCTCTGTGCCTAGAACTGGGTCTGTTATGGGTTCAGAAACAGAGTTAAAACACATTTTTAGTATTATCTAGCTATTACTAAAAATATTTGCATCAAGAATTTTCAGTAATGCTTCATTCTCGAAAGCTACTTTAATTAATACCAGTATAATTGCTTTTAACTTAGATATGGGTTCACAGCACTCACAATGCCAGTGGGTATTTTACCATCTATGGAGATGAATCTTTGCAATCAGATCATTTTAACTCGAGACTCAGCTTTGGAGACACACAGACGATTTGGGCAAGAACTGGTTATCTGGGGTTCCTGAGAAGGACAGAACTCACAGATGCAAATGGAGGTAAGAGATTTCTCATCATCTAGGTCTGTGCAAATAATTTGAATTATCTGGAGGCTGATGCTTTGTCTCTGGCCCTGCAGTACTTAACATGCTCCATCTGTGAAACCTGTAAAACTGGAAAAAAGCCTTAATTAAAATAATCAGAAAATAAATCAGAGGGCAAGATTTCCCTGCTGAAATAGTTGCTTTTCCTTTGCTCTACCTCAGGTACTATAAATCCCCTCCACCAGTGACTTTCTGGCACTGTTAATGTACCCAGTGCTTCAGCTTGAAAAATATGAAATGCAGCTGAAACTGCCATCATTTGTTCTGGCAGTTGTGTCCTCGGGAATGCATTTGTGCAGGAGGAAAAAGCCTAGTGGGAGTCTGAGCCCTGTCCCTCCTGTAAGCACCACCTCCTCTGTTATAAACCTATCCACAGGAGCTGCCCATTCCTCAGATTTTCCTGTCTCTAACCCCACAGGGCTGGTTACTGAAACGTAACACAAGCAGTAGCCTGCAAGAGAAGCTATGGGGTGTTTGGGTTTCTGTCAGGATTCCCGTACTTGGTTTAATGAAATTCCTTGTCTCGCGTACACGTGTAAGTGAGCCAGCGCTGCCAGGCACACAAAGTCTGTGCTTGGGAAAATGATTTTTCCATGACTTTTGCAGAGCACAGTGCCATGAGCAGCTGTGGCTGAGCTGGCATGGGGAAGCTGTTGGCCAAGTAGGGTTTCCAGCAGTGCTGTGAGCACCTTCAGGAGTGATCCCAGGGCCTCTAGAATAGCTACTATTCAACCAAAGAAAGAATTCATCAAATCTGAAAACATTTTAGTAATCCCTGTGGATAGGCTTGCTGCTGTGCCCTTACATTGGCACCTTCTGAAGGTATTTACTTTGGGTTGCACAGGCCTTTTTCATTTCATAATGATAGCCCGACCCTGAGAAAATTCAGGATTCTCTGAGGATATTGCAATTTAAGCATTCAAATATCTTAAGTATTCTCCTAGCAAAGAGTTGCTCCATTCTCCTTCTGCTTTTAGCTCCCAGTGCAGAAAGTTGTCAGCCCTTTATTAGGCACAGCTTATATTGTCATTACAATACCACCATGCAACTATCCAAGTTCATGCAAAGAGAGTCAGTTTTCTGCTTTTAAGTCTATTAGGAAAGATTTTTTTATTAATAGAATGTAATTGTTTATTTTCAGCCTAGTATCTTTTAAAAAGTGTAATTTCGGCCTCATTTATTTCTTTAGTAGGTAAAAGTTATGGGCTATAGGAGTGTTATGCTACATTTACCTGAATGAACAATTTGCTATCTGGCTATAGCACATGTTTTTAGTTCATTGATTAACACCTTTGTAATACACCAAAAGCATCTGTAGTGACCATCTCAAAGCAATTGGAGGAACATCAGCCATACTGTCAGGATCAAATCTGTTCTTTCTCTTGAAAAAACAGAGATAAACAAGGAACCTGAACCTACTGTCTATTCAGAGTGCCTTAAAAAATGAATCTGTTCTGCATCCACTTGGGAGAAAAAAAGGAATTTATGCCACTATCTTTGGATAAAGATTTCTGCCTTTGTCTTTTTCAAATGGGAATAGTGTTTCTACCTTCCTTTTTTTCTGTTTTTATGCTCTGCATTGCACTTCAGTAACGGAAAATGCTCATTCGTTTGGAAATCACTTCAGGGTTTCAGAAATTCAAGGCTATCTTATGTCATACTTATTTTACTTAATTCTTAATGTGAACATTTTTATAATTTAATGTACTAGAGAATAAAACCTTTCTTTCTTTTTTCCCCTTACCACCAGAACGCCATGATGCACTTTACGTGGTGGGTGCATTAGATGAAGCCATGGAATTGCGAGGGATGAGGTACCATCCGATCGATATTGAAACCTCTGTAATTAGAGCACACAAGAGCATCACAGAATGGTAAGGATTATATAACACCAGGGCCCTTATAAAAAGCTGAAATATCTATAATGTCTGGGTTTTTTCCTTGGATATTGCAATTGATCCAGGAAATGGCCTGTCAGGATGGTCACAAGATTTATAACCCAGCTGCAAATGTGTCCTTAGATTGAAACTTTTCACAAACAGATTTAATCAGAATGTTTCTTTTTTTTTTTTTTAAGGAGTAAGCAAGCAAACATTTCAAATAAATGAACACAACAATAAATTTTATTAGTGAACACACTGTTATTTTTGAATTGGTTATTAATAAATGAAGCAGTGATCAAATCAAGGTCACAATGGAAATTGAAGCAGTAAATCAATGAGTTAATAATGATGTTGTCTTAATCAATGTATCATCCTCAGATGTACACAGCAGGTAATCATTTCTTGAGGCTGACATGAGCACAAATTGCTTTTCGTTATTTTTGCATCAGAAGACTGAGTCAGGTACTTGTTTTGTTTTGATTCAACTTCAGCACAGCTATTCACCTTTCAACCAAAATGAACCTGTCGCAATAGCCAGAGCAATTTAGTGCATTTTTTTCTTTTCAATCCTGGCTGCAGAGGTGTGGCCTGGAGCAGGAAGCTTAAAAATCAATGAAGCACAGCAACTGGACTGGTTTCTTTAGTAAAAGACTTTGCGTTTTTCTTAAATATCTGTTAAATGAATGCATTTAGTTGCTTGGCTGACTGTAACTGGGGTTTTGCCTTTTTGCCTCCTCCCTAGAGCATCATCACTGCTGGTATGGTCTTGTCCCAGACAGGCATTACACAGGGAGCTGGGTTCTGTGCCCTCATATAAACCAGTGGGAACACTTGAAAAATGTCATGAAATTCCCTTTGAAAATGTGTCAGAATGGTACCAGCAGTGGATGGAAAGTTTTCAGATCAAACTGTTTAAGGACTGCTCTAATTATAAGATGGCCATAGATTCATAAATTGATGTGTTCAGCAGTACCTGTTTTTAGTGGTTTGTGTCCCCTCAAATTATGAGCTCACAGGCAGTGAATAAAGTAGCCATATCACACTGCAGAAATGGGTTTCAGTACCAAAAAATGCTTTAATTATGTTCCTGCTTTCACAACTGAGGGCACTTTGAGGATCCGTTTTGTTCCACAACCATGGAAATCCTGAGTTAGAAAGTGGCAAGTGAAAAAGGGTTGGGAGTAAGCTGGAACGACCAGAGAAAAAGACCACTGAATTTGTGCAAGAAGGTAGAAGTATGTGCAGATAATTCTCAGTGCCTTAGTTCTTCCCAGTAGTTGGGTGTAAGTGTGCAAAGCACAGGAGTGAGAATTCAGAAAACACTCTGTACTGTTGCTACCCTTTGCCCAAAGGCCAATAATTCAGGGGTGTGTTTTCATCAAAAAGAGAGATTGCTGGTGAGTAAGATGTGTCTCTGATGTGGTCCCTGCAGAAAAGGGACACACAGTTATTCAGAGTGACAACGTCTGATTTGCTCACAGTTCCCAGCCTCTTCTAACCAATGCTCTGCCAAATAACCATCACGGAGTTTTCATTCACAGTCCTTGTCCTGACTGTCCTTGACTTCTCTCACGTAATTTCTCTTTCAACTTCTCTTAAAGACCCTTCTTTTGTCTTTGTGAAACACCCCTTGACAAAATAACAGCCAGTGAAATTTTTATTTATCATTTGTATATCCCCTTCTGTGGACTGGGGCATGAGCCTCTTTTCCTGTTTCAGTGACAATGCCCCATTAAGGATTTAACGACATCAATTCCTGTTGCACGCAGAAGGTGCTGGGTATGTCCAGTTGATAGATTGTAAAAACAGCCCCCGAGAGACGCAGCTCATTTTGTAACGCTGCACACCCTTGAGGGAAGTGGGGACTTGTTGACTGACATGTGATCCTGCTGGGCAGCTTCTGTCATTGAGGATCAGATCTAAAAAGGTCATTTGAAATAATTCTTGTCTCTTAAGAAATTTTAGCACAAAATCAACAACCTCTGACTCTGGACCTCCTGTGTCTCAATATGTAACAAGCGAAGGAGGGGCACGGTCTGGTTTTATTGCGATGTAAACCCACACCGGGCATTTTGAAAGTGTCTGTAATACCACAAAATATATGGAAAAATAAGGTATGTGTTTCAATTAAAGCACATGGTTAACTCATTTGAATGTCAAAGTCTCAAAAGAGGGGCAGAACAGAGAGCTTCCTGGAATTTGCTTAGAAGTGGTTTATATGCAAAGCTACACAAGATATTTGGAGAAGAAAACAATTAGGAGCTGCTTTCCCTGGAGGTGTTTTGACAACTTCCTGGCTTTTCCCGAAGCATTTGATGACACAGAAGCAGCAGGAGGGGCCATTCCCAGCTCAGTGCATTGACTGTTTTGCATCTATTGGGTGTGACTAGATTATTGTGACGTAATAATTTCTTAAGGAAAGGGCAGCCTTCCTGGTCCATAGTTTTTTGGTCTGAGTTTTTTTTATTCATCAGGGCTAGAAAGTTGATGTATGCATAAGAGATACACACTGGCCAATGTATCTTCATCTCAAGTAGTGAGAACATAAAGAGCAATATTTCCTTTTACTTCCAGTGGTCACTAGTGAGTTAGAACCATGACATATGAAATGAGTTTTAAATTAAATTGAAAACTCTTGGGAGTGTCACTGATTTTAGGACTTAATAGAAGCTTCATGAAGGTTTTGGGAATGTTTTCTGAATTCAGACAAACTAATTTATTCTAAGCCATATTTTAGGGACCTGCTTCTGAATCTTGCTATTAATTGCTTTCCCAAGTAACAAGCTAACAGTAGTTTCAAGGCATGGTTTCAAATGCTAACTTACATTTCAACGAAACCTCCCCAGGTTTTTCTGTTAAAATATATATAATACTAATTTAGATGGTTGTACAGCAATCCATGAACATTCCAGGACCTCCATGGAGATGGTCACCTGTGCAGAGTGATACTTCACTTTGTTAATATTCAGCATCAATCAAAACTTACTAGAATGTCTGCGAAAACATAATTACAAATGAAAATTAATTTCACAGCAGTACTAAGTCAAACGGGGCCTGCTCAGCCTTGCTTTGGCTGCTCATTAGTTTTCCAGATCAATAAGCACATAAGAATTCAATCAAATAGTACTTTGGCAGGATCTGAAAATAATACTTTTTTTAAGAGTAAGTCCTTTTCTCCTAAATTCCATTCTGTCAAGCATCAACATAGAGCACATTTTCATAGCTAATTTTTGGGCAAAGTAAGATACGTTTCCACAGTACATGGATTTTCAGAGCTGTCGTAGTAGGCTAAAACAGTGCACTTCTGTCTCAATCAAGCATTGACCTTAGGGTAAGAAGCTCTTTTGAAGTTGGCTCATATACATAATATATTCTGACTTTCAGATGCTTATGTTCAACACAGTTCTGGGAAGTTATCCCCTGATTTTATAAGGTAAAGGCGAGCAAAGTACAGGGCTTGAAGTATGACTTACATGTGTAGAATATTATTATTTATTCTGTGGAATAAATGAGAGGAGGAAGTGTCTTAAACACCTGCAAGGAAGAATGAGAGTGCTCTTTGTGGCTTAGCTGTGCTGACCACCCATGAGAGGTAAGAGTCTTTGGAGACGTTGGAGATGTGAGGAAGAGGATGGAGAAAAGCTGTAAAACTACTCTGGATGGAAGCATACACCAGACTTTGATACCCTCCTAGCCACCATATTTGGAAGGATAAATGCATTATCCTTAGCCAGAAAAGGTCCCAGGTAGCAGAAACCCAAATTTGCCTGCTTTGGCTCCAGGGCTTGACCAAAATTTTGGGGTCTTACAAAGTTCTGTTAGCAAAGAGGAGATACTGGGATAATGGTGATCCCTTGACCGTCTCAGCTGTTAATCAGGAATGTAAAAACTCCTGTTCCCTTAAACCCAACAGAAATAAAATAGCCAAAATAAAACAGATGGAGACACAGCTTATTTCTGTGGAAATCAATTGGTCCAGAAGAATTGCAGCTTTTTTTGTGGTGAGCTCTGACCTGCCTGGGCAGCAGCCAGCCCATTCCCAAAGGCACACAGCCATGTTTGCTGAGCAGGCGCTGGGAGGATGCTCCCTCCCTGGGCACCCCTGACAGCCTGCACTGGGCCATGTGCCTTCCCAGGGCGCCACACCCCTTCACTAGCAGGGGTTATCCCGCAGATCTTTCAGCTCAGACTGTGCTCCTGCTGTTCTTCTCGGTGCCGCCTCTCTTAACCTCCTTGGTTTTCTGGGCTGCTCTTCAAAAAACCCCGGAGAAGACTCCTCCAGACACACATCACTCCATGAACACAGCAGAGCTGTGTCACTTCTCTGGCTTCAGAAGGAACCACATGCTGTCTTCCTCCCTCCTTGCATGACAGGCAAGTTTCTGTAAAGTTCAGCCTAATGCTTAAAATTGCAGCAGCATTAAAGAGAGAGCTCATGGGGCTGTTCTGCCCTTGCCTGCAGCGTGTTCTCTCTTGCTGCTTTCACTTTGTGCTCAGCACACTGAACGAGCCCAGGGAGCTCCAACAAAAGGTAACCAGGGTGCAAGAAGAAGGATAAAAAATGAAACGTGTAAAAAAACCCCACCATTAATATTACTTTATTTTCTTTTTCATTGCAGTGCGGTGTTTACTTGGACAAATTTATTGGTCGTTGTAGTTGAGCTGGATGGATCTGAGCAAGAAGCTTTGGACCTTGTTCCTTTGGTCACCAACGTGGTCCTGGAGGAACACTATCTGATTGTAGGGGTGGTGGTGGTTGTGGACATTGGTGTAATTCCTATCAACTCCCGTGGAGAGAAACAACGTATGCACCTACGAGATGGATTTTTGGCAGACCAGCTAGATCCCATCTATGTGGCCTACAACATGTAGTCTTGTACCTTAAAGCTTCCATGGACTTTACTATAGATGTATAAAATTTTTTTGTGTCCACTAAAAAAGTGTGCAGATAAGATGCTGACACTCATCAGAATGGAACTGTTTCTATTACGACTTTTCAAAGCAGTCACGATTGGCAGGAAATAAAATGTGAAATGTTTTCTTTTACCACTTAATTTTAGAAAAGAAGGACTATGGGGTAAGGCCCTTCAGTGTGTTGGAAAAGCCCATTTTAAACTTTTTTTTTTTTTTTGCTTATTGGACAATACTGCTTTTTGAGTAAATGTGGCTTTGCATTTTACATTAAGTAAGCTGAAGTAGATTTTTTTTTATTCTGCCCTCCAAATGGATTCTTTTAAAACAATTTGCATACTAATACAAATAATTGTTTCCTTCATTTATTTTAATATATCATAAAAAGCTGATGAATACAAATCCATTACTAACTTAAGCCATTTTAGATCCCACATCTTAGGAAACTATGTAGTGGTACGAGGAGAAAACCCAAAGCAGCACCTTTCAATTAGAAATCTTGCAGCTTTCTGTCAGAGATGCTGAAAGCCCAAAGGCCAAAGAGCCTTTGCTGTTAGCGTTAGAATGGAAGAAATTTATAAATAAGGTGTATTTCGGCAATGAGCTTGCAAATATCTTTGTACTAAACTAAAAAGATAAAATAAGTTAACTACTTCTTCTGTAATTATGTACAAAACGTTTAATTTATTTTGATCTCTTTAGAAGTATAAAAGAGAAGAAACATTCAAGAATATTAAACTCTTGAAATGTTTGCTAATATAAAAACAAAGTGTTGTATTATCTTGAGTGGATAGTATCACATCAAATATATATATATGAAATATAAATTCACTAATGACAAAAGATTTTAAAGTTTAAAATGCAGTACTTGTCACTTGCATGGTGTCTCCCACTGTAGATAATCAAATGTTACTCACAAATTTTTTGGAAAAAGAAAAAAAGCAATCCTGGATTGCTAAGTATCCCTGTCAAAAAGAATCCTCTAGATACCAGCAAGTGGAATTATTGCTGCCTTTAAGGCAGTGAATGAATTTAAGACTAAAAATGCACTACAATAATTTTCTTTTCTTTGCCATGGAGGCAACAATAAATATTCGTGCTGGCATGTGCATACACTCGTTAGACTTAGAAAAGGCAGGTTGAGGAATAGCACTGTTGTCTAGCTGCAGAACTTTGTTGCACAATTTTTTTCATTGTTTTAGTTGGTGTTTTTACTGCTATAAGGAAAAGTTTTGGGGTTTTTTGCACAGAGTTATCAATTTGCCTCTCAGCTAGGACACGTAGCTCGGTGGCCAACGCATCCAGTTTACATTTACAGGAAACGATTGTTTCGATGGTCTTTAATTTATTCCTTAACGAGAGGAGCGTACAGTCACTACCGCCCCTGGCACGGACCGTGCATCTGCTAACTAGTCCCTAAACATTAAAACATCAGAGGAACCCATCTGCCTGGTTAAAGAACGGAGGAGTCCCGTGGTCTCCAGCCCGAGGCCATCACGGGAGAAGAGTAGGAAAACATGCATCACAGCTGCCTTCATTTTACTACCTTTGGAGAAAAGAGGGGTTTGATTCCCCGATTCTGTTGTCTTCCCTGTGCCCCGTGCCCCCTTTTTTAAAACCTTCCCCTTCCTTCATGTGGTTGTAACTGAATTGACCTGTTTGTGATCAAGAGTGGGATTTACCAGCTGCAGTCCAAGAATGCTTTTCTTATTTGTCCCAAATGACGTTCATGTGCTGGCTCTCATTACCGGATATGCATGACTAAGATTGTTGCAGGGCAAATGTTACCATGTTTATATCACGTATAAGGGAGTCTCAATGCTGGGTGTTAAAAATCTTTTTAAAAGGTAGGGACGTTTTAGTCTGCATGTACAGTACAGAGCATCTCACCACGTCAGACGCGTTTTCTTTCAGACCATCTTCTCCGCCCTCACTGTCCTGTGAATAGCCCTATTCATGCTCTGCAGACCAATCCCATACTTTGTCAAATTCATTTTCTGCTCCCTAAAAAGAATAAAATTTGTTCTTAATGGCAAGTTGTTGTAAGGTTTCAGACAAGATGTTGATTGATTACAAACATAATTGCAGTGTGTGAACTAACTTGTGAAGTCCTGCTATCGCTGATCTCAGTACTGCAAAACAAATCTTGCTGTCGTTCAAAGCATCACTTTAACCTTCACGAAGTCAACTTTGCATTTGTAGAGAATAAAAGAACTGCAATGCAGTTGTGAAACGCAGTTAATAACAGCTCTCTTCTGCAACCTGTCATCTGTGGTTGTTAAATCCTGAGTTAAGAGAAATGATAAACTGAGTTTCTGGTTTTGTTGTGCAAGCAAAAGGAAGGAAACATTTAAGCACCATCAGACTGAGCAATAAAGAAGGATTGTTCTGTTTTAGAAACTGTACTGTAGATAAACCATTCATGAGAATGTATAAAATGTTTGTCTTGTGACCTTGTGCTTTTGGAGTCAGACAAAACCATGTAATCAACTCGATGCACATGCACAAAAAAGAGAGGGTACACAATGAACATTTAAACACAAAACTAATCAAACAGGAGCAGATTCCTCATGGTGCTTGTTTATTATATATATTTAATCCTGCTTGACACTTTACCCAAGGGAAGACTGTCCCTTTTATCAGTTGAATGTTAGCAGCGTTATTTCATAGAGTGTGGTGACTGGTTAGAGAAATTCATGTAACTCAGCCAATCACAGATTCAAACAAAAATTTTTATGTGCAAAGGACAGCAACCTTCTTGTATGTTAAACCACCAGTACGCTTTGTACATCTGTGATAACGCCTGTTTTATATTCAAATGAACAAATAAAAGCTTTTATTTTTGTTGCTCTGAAAATATCAGTTTCTTAATTAGTCATCTAAAATGGAGCTTCCGAGAGCTGCGGATGCTCACTGGAGGAACATGGAGAGCTATACTGTAATTTTATTTTGTTTACCTCTCTTGTTGCATAATTTATTAGTACAAATCATTATACTTTTAACAATGTTTAAATACTGGTGTGGGCATTTATTGCTGAAAGACTTTCATATGGCAACAAATGTTTTTTGTGAAATGTTTTTTTAATTCTTTTTAATATATTCAAATATACTGTTCACATTTTTGCTGAAAGTGTAAAGATTATTGTAAGCTTGGTAACATTTTGTGAGAAGCAATAACAAGCATTAGTACTGTAAAACTCCTCAAATTTGTCACTTATCACTTTTGTTGCAAGGTCTTCCTACTGACGTGGTGCTGATCAGTCACCTAAGGGAGTTCCTGATCCAGGTGTTACAGCTCTGATGGAGCTTTCTGCCAGTGGAAGTTTATGGATTACTGCTTGGTCACTCACACATGTGGGGCTCAAACTTCCCTATTGATTCCGTAGCCTTGGGCAGCCAGATGATCCCTCTTGGAAATGTGATCTGCCCATTTCCATTGGCCTTTTCCAAGAACACCTTGATTTCAGGGCTGCTCCCATCTGCAGAGTAGCAGCGGCCCCAGAGAAGAGATTTGGCCCCAGCTGTCATTTTCTAAAGTGATTTCAAAGAGTTAAATTCTGAATCCTCCTGTCTTTTGAGGCCTGTCTGAGAAATCCAGGGTATAAAATCCCATCTCTGTTGGCTCAGATTTCACGTTGCTCATCACAAGAGGTAGGTGCAGTTTTGTGGACCCCCAATTTCCCTGAGCAGAGAGTGCAATCCAAAACTTGTGGGAAGAAGAGAGCAAGTTAGGGGCGGCAGAAGGAAGAGGATGGCAGAACAGCCATCAGTTCCTGATTCAATTTTACAAATAATTTCATTAAAGAAAAAGAGTTTTGGTGCTTTATGTTAATGGGATTAGGGTTTTTAAAAGGTCAAAATATTTCAATTCCACATTTAAAGTCAATTTTGGCAAACAGTAGCTATAAAACTGAAAAGCTGGTGGAAAATCTCAACAAAAAAAATTTGTAGGCTTAGAAGAACCATGCACAAATAAAAACAGCGTAATTTATTCATTGTCAGGTTGATACTAAGAAGGTAAGGATTGGAAAAAAGTTTGATGAAAGACCATATAGCAAATCCCACTGTGGCTCCTGCCTGGGCACACTTGTGGTTTGAGGGGGCTAAGCTGGGCTCTGGCGTGGGCCATGACTGGATGGGCAGTGCGGGAGAGGTACAGCCAAGAGTCATCCCAAGAGGGATGGACCCCACTGTGCCCAGGGTAAGGGCCAACCCTCATTTTGAATTTTTTTATTTCTTTGTTTTATTGGAAGAAATTTTTGCTTTAAAACTGAGATTTGAAGAGGAAGGAGTAAAAAAATAAACCAGATTCTACATTGTGAAAGTAGAAATGAATCATTTTGTTTGGGGATAAAATACAAAATCATATATATGTTGGGATTTCTTTAACATAAATAGATGTTATTTTCTTACATCTAGAGTGCTCCAAGTAGCAGCCCATCTTCCCAAAAGCTCTCACCCACCATGATTTAGGCTTCTCCTTTTCATGGTTTTTCTGTTCTCTTTTGAGGGGTATCACCATAAAGCTGGTACAAAAACTGTCTCAAGCCTTGCCTCATTTGTGCTGCACCTGTCTGAGATCAGCATCTCTGAACCAGCAGCTCCCATTTCCGTACACAGCAGACCAGGATCAGGCCATCTCTGCACCTTCTGGCATCATCCTGACGCTGGGAACTGCGTGGCATTTCAGATTCACTCAGGTTCACTAAGCAGCTCATGCTGCCTCATGCCAGTCAAAGTCAGTACCAGGAGTGCTCTTTTATTATCTTTTCCCCAGGGATCCTACAACACATTTATAATAATTGTTTAAAATGATTTTAAAATATTCTACAGCAATGGCCAGTTAATGGGCGGATCCTAAAGGCACAAAGCTGATCTTGTTTTAATTCCGTGCCTTGGTAGGTTGATGCTCACAGGCATGTGGAGGGTGGCTGGAGGAGGGAACAAAGCTGATGGAAGCTCCACAACAGGGAATGGCATCCAAGTGTGACTGGTAGCATGTGGGAAAGGTTTGGAGATGCCAGGAGAAGCGCTGAGAGAAGAGCTGTACTGAGCTGTCAGGATAGAGACACCAGTGGAGGTGTCTTTAAAGGAAGGGCGGATTTAGGAAGAGCATTTGGTGTAGAAGGGAGGAAAGAGAAGATTGTGCATAGGGAGGTAAAGGTCAAGCAGTTGAGATTATCTAACCCTGTGGCATCAAGCAACCAATTTTAGGGGCCCACATTCTAATTTTCTCACCTAGGAGAGCGCATTTCAATCAGGAAGCTCCAGATGCTGGGACACATCTCACTGCTCTTAGCCCCAGGTTCTGACTGGAGGCTTGGCTGAACTGCCCCTGCTGAATTCGGCCAAGAGCTCTGGGGTGAGACTCAAGAGAGGAGCTGTAAGGAGGCAGGAGGACAGACATGCAAGGCTTAGACAGAGTTCCCAACCCAAATGGTTCGGGAAATGAAAAAAAACAACCAAGTCTGTATCGAGAAAGTGTCAGGACTGAAGAACAGAAATCCCAGGAGAAGATGAGTCGGGAAACTAGCTGCCGGCAAGAAGAAAACAATGTTTCCATGAAGCCAGGTCAGGAAGGGACTATGGGACGGCCAGTGTTCACAGAGCGGCAGGAGATGAGAATTTGAGCCAACAACTGCCCAAAGGAAATTAGTGGCTGAGGAGTTACAAAGGAATTAAACTTTCCATTGCAGCCACACGTGCTCATTAGCATTCCCAGGATGCCTCTCCAAAACATTTGGGTTTGGATAGTCTCCTGAAATCCACAGGAGGATTTTTTTTGCATGCTACCTTCTCTCCTAACCACGTGTAACTGCAAGCTGGGGTGGGGCTACACCCTCGTGTATCTTTGCAGGGTCCCTGCATGGCTGCTGCAGGGGCAGAGATGGACATGCACAGCCTGGAAATGCCTCTGGCTGCTGGGGCAGCCACTGGGTGTCCATCATGGAAACCTACAGCCCACCCTGCCAGCCCAGGGTGTAGGGCCACAAAAACTGAATGGGGAGTGTTTAAGTTCTCTCCTCTTACAGCTCTTTGGTTAGTGAAGAGAAAGAAAAAAGCAAATGAAGTGTGGTCTCAGCTATAATTATTTTTTTTCCTTCAAAGGAGGGAAGTATTTTTTCATCTTGGAGCAAAGCCTTTTTACCGAACAAGAGACTTTTAACTGCTGTTTTAAGCCATAATAAAATTACTATTAAAGATCACTTAATTATGAAAATTTTCTAACGAAACCGACATTTTCTTAAGCGAAAACTTTCATTTAAAAGCTCCCGTTTCCAGTGGATCTCCTAACTGGGCTGTAGCCTTGCTGCCAAACTGGTGTGACTGCATTTTGCTGTGCTTGCATGAGGCACATGTGCTGTCATTGCACTTTACTTACAGCTTCCAGCACCATTAATTTCTCCAGCACAATAAAGCCAGCGCATCTGCAGGAGAGACACAAAGTCAGGATGCAACCTGTCAGTTTGGGATGTGGCAAAGTCCCATTTTGATTTGGAAACGCTGAGCCACAGGAAGAATAATAATTAGGCCTATTATGGGACAGGGAAATCCACACACTGCTGTGCTTCACCAAATTGTGACAGCAGTAGTTGGGAGAGGTGGAAACACTTCCTCCTCCCAGGAGGCCCGGAGCAGGATCACAGTTAGGAGGAAAAAAGGCAAATTCTTAACAGCCTTGGGGGCTTTTCTTGCAAGTGCAGCACTGACCCCACCCAAACTGGGTAGAGAGAGGCAGTGGGAACAGTGCTGGTGGGAAGGGCTGAGCGGCGCTGGGCTCCAGGTCAGCATCCGGTACCAGCTTCCGACAGCCTGGCCAGCATGGAGCAGCTCCTGCTGTGGCAGCCACTGGCACTGGGGAGCCCAGGGTTAAAATGCTGCTGGCTCCAGCATCAGTGGGAAAACAGAGCAAGCAATTGCACGACTGAGCTGCACATCTTGCATTTCTTTGGGGCAAAACTAAAAGGCTTTCCAGCCCTTGCGGTCTTTACGGACTTGTGAAAAGACAGGAAAAGGCTCTGTCACTCAGTCAAGTGTTGTGCCAGCCAAAGAAATTCTCTGTCCAGCACATAAGACACGCATGGCAGAGTTTCCGGCTGTGCTTTTCCTTTGGGAAGGAGCCAGCGTTGCTCCTTGGCAGGGCTGAGCTGCGGGGCCGGCAGCAGGGGATCTCCCTGCCCATGCCCTGGGGTTTGGAGGCCTCATTCTGCTCCCTCCCCAGGCACAGCTGACCCACAGCTCCTACACCTCCCAGCAAGGACAGTGAGCAGGGTGCCCCAGCCGGCCGAGACACGGAGGGGTGGCCTAAGAGCTGCTGTGTGCAAGGGACCAATTCCCTCTACTCTTTTAATGAAGCCATTTTTCACCTTGAAGGCTCTGTTACAAGGGACAAAATCACATTACTGTGGCCAAGCATGGTGGGATCATGGCTCAAAACTGGCCCAGTACAGAGCTGGCTTCCACAGCTCCCATGGGAGCATGAGCAGGGGAGAAACAGAGCCAGAATGTGGCAGCAAGTGAGGCCCTGAGCCACCCACAGTGGCTCCTTGCAGAAGATACCTTTCCTGTTAATGAAGTAGTTAAAAAATGAAAGTGCTCTGTCTGTATTAATAAACATTGTTTTCTTCTGCAGAAATCCTTTTCCAAACACTAGTACAGCATTTTGTGTAACCAGATTCACAGCGTCTTCTGATGCAGAACTGAGTTTATTTTTAGGTACCTCTCCAGGGTAAATCCTATTTCCATTGAAGCTTCACGCCAGCTTAGTTTTCACTCAGGGAGTTAACAACAACTGGCCAGTGGCTTTGTAAACAAACACATCGCTCTGCCTTTTAGCATGGAGGGCTCTCGCTCTCTTGGCATTTCTTCTGAATAATCTTCAATTATCAGTCCCCTTCTATGTACAAATTATCTACAAAGTAGATGCTGTACTTAATTTCAGCCTCTTCATTACTGTTTGCCATCCCTGAAGGAATTAAACAATGCTTCTATACCTCACTAGTGGCTCCAGGGTTATGGGGCTGCAGAGATCCTGGGGCAGGCATAGCCATGGGGAGCAGGAGGGACAATTTAGAGTTAATTTTCTCTTAGTTCTCTTTCTGATTTTACAGTTTTGAACCTCTAACAACCAGCATTTATTTTTCAAAGAGTGTTACTCAGAGCCTATCATACTTTTGAGCCTTTTGACATCTAGAAATAGGTTTTGTTAGGATAAAATTTGGGGTTTGGAGGGTCCAAGATAGTTGGTTTTATTCCTTTTACATTACCTATAATCATCTCCCACTTAACCCCAAAATTATTCTAGTATTCTCACAAATGGATGGACCTTTCTACTTGCAATTGCATTTTCTTAACATGAAACAACACAAGAAGGGCCTCTCTGGTTTAGATACCCCCCCTCAATTTGATTTATGAAAGCATTTGGGAAGCACTGGCACAGATCACATACGCACTCTCACTCAGGGAGGCCAAAATGGACAGGGTGGCCTCTAACTACCAGTAACAAATCCCAAACATATTTCACATACTTGATCATTTAAGATTGTGAAAGGCAAACCAGCCATGAGCTGGGCATCTCACTCCACCTAAAGGAAGCAGGAGGCAGAAACCACAGCTTCTCCTTATTAAAATAAAGGAATAGCCAGAATTTTAAAAAAATAATAAAAATAAATTAATTAATAATAACAATAACAATGATAATAATAGGAAAAGCCAAGAATAAAATGTTTAAGCCTTTAAGACTGATGCTGTCAAAGCACCGCCTGCAGTGGCGATGCTGCAGGAACTCAGAGAAACCCCCACTCACCCTGAGATTCCTGATGGAAGGAAACCGGTGGAGTTGGGGCAGTGCAGGGACAATTCTCCTCTGCTCTGCCAGTTGGCAGTGACAGAGCCCAGTGTGGGACAGGGATGGAGTACGGCAGGTCACAGACCATCCATGTTACACAATGCAGGTGGGAAGCTGCCTTGGCGTGTCCAAGAGCATTTGATCCGTTTGATCCCAATCCCAGCCCCACTGGTGTCACCTGAACTGGAAAATGCACACGGGAGGGGAGTGGAGGAGCATTTCCACTGAGGATTTCTGCCACTGGGTGCTGGTGAGCAGTGCTGCGCTTGGAGGGTGACTGCAGTCATCAAAAAGCTGGGGATACCCTGGGAGGGGAGCTGAAGGAAGATGCTGCTTATTCCTGGTCCTGCTTTGCCACCTTATGGGATTCACTATGCTGGCTGTTGACATTTAAATGAGTTTCATCAAGATGAAGGAATAAAATTTGGCTCACGTAAGAACAGAGCGGTTTGGATAGTGAAATAATAAAAGAGACTTTGAGGGAGCCCTTGGGACTTGCAGGTCTTGCCAGGTCTTAATTTCCATAGGGAAGTTCTTAATTGCCACACTGAAACCAACTCCCAGAGTGTCCCTCCTGCAGCCCTGAAGTCCCAGTGGAGCTCCAGGATGACCCTGCCTTGGCTGCAGGATGTGCTCCATGGGCCCTCAGCTCCCTCAGGCACGTCCCTGGCACCAAGCCATGGCTTCACAAGCGAGTGAGGGACTCGGTAGGAGAAACCCTGCTGCACTCAGGTGACACTGGGCTCATGCGGTGCCTCCAGAGGGAATTACTTCATTGTAAAATACACAACAGGTGCAGGCTCAGGGTTGGTGACTGCCTGAGGATGGTGAGGGGAAACACAGGATGAAGTGAGGCTGAGCCCCAGCCTGGCTGCTGCCAGTGCAGGATCTGGCTTTAAAACCAGGACTTGATGGGTGCAACCCCGGGGGCTGCTGGCCCTGCACGGGCTGAAAACATTCCCTGTCAGTGCCAAGAGCCATGTTAAATGCTGAAGCCTTTCCATGGCCCTGGCAGCTCCCCCTGAGTCAGGAACAAGGTTCCTGGGAGCTCAGGCACAGCTCCCCATCCACAGTGTCCCTTGGTATGGACACTAATAGCAACCTCATGCCTGCCCACCCCAGGATGTGAGGACAAACTGGCCAAAATCAACACAGACACTTTCAGTGAGGTTTTTTTTTAAATACATTTATTAACCAATGTTAACACATTAAATGACTCTATATATTGCTAGTCAGAGCAGCTTACAAAATGCCAGAATGCATCATAAACTGGACAGCCACAATGAATAATTACAATGTGCATAGTGGCTAAGCTCAACACTTTAATATAGCTTTATGATTTGCAGAAAAATTAATTTTAAATCATGATTCCTAAAACAATCAATTGTAATTTTACCTAAAACTTATACAAAACCAGGCCACAATCTTTTTTTTGTTTTGTTTTGTTTTTTTTCTTTAAAACACACAGTTTTCACGCTGTAGTAACTTGGAAATGTGCAACCGTGTCAACAGAGACAAAAAAGCCAAAGTAACACGAATCTTACTTTCATGCAGCTATCAGTTAAATATTACATATTCTGGAATGATTTTACACCAAAAATATTTCCACAATAACTTTCTTTCATAGGGGTGGATCGAAGTTTTGGAACTCGTAAAGTAATCGAACAAGATTGATTTTTAGTTGTGAAGTGTTTTACAATCACAACACAGAGGCAACAAAAGTTAATTACACATTTATCAGGCAATAATGTAGCTGTGGTAATACAAGTTACCATCTACTTACTATTTTTTCCAATCAACTTACCACTTAATTTCTTTAACATATTGGGATTATTTTGTGGTATCTAGTCAATTAACTTACATCACCACTGTAAGTTAAAAAGGTCAGGATTTCAGTGGTAGTTCACAGAAGTCTTAGTTATATTTTTGTCTTTACAATGACCCTGACAAATCCTAGAGAAAACTTTTTAAAAGGCTTTCCTCCTGCTTCTTCAGCTTCCATCGTTCCATCATGTAATTGCTTTCAATAAATATCAAAGATCTAAATAAATATTTACAAATTATTCCTCTAACTTCTCAAAAAATAGCTGGATGATTAATGGGCATATGACTCAGTCTAAGACCAATCTTTGAAAGAAACTAAAATGTGGAGACACTTTAAAAGAAAAGCTATTTAAGTAAGCTTTACATCTATTTAAAAAATTGTCTCTGAACATGGATGCAATTCATATATCTATATATAAAACAAACAAAAAGGAAATCATTTTTCAACTATCGATCCATTCCTATTGGTAATGCTTCTTAATCCAGACATTCCGCAAAATACAGACTTTTTACAAATCACGGCATCTTTAATACAAGAAAATTGACATGCATTATTCTTCATTCTGAGTACAGTGATGGAGCTCATTATTAAGCAATGACCCATTACTACAAACATAACGGCTTCTGTGAAACTTAAGTGCTTTTTCTCCTTTTATTATCAAGTTACAATGGACCAGGTGACACCAGATCAGAGGGGGTCAAACGACGTTGAATTGGAGAGGCTGAAGGGGGGCGCAATAAAGTAATTTGTATGCCTCAAAATTCTGAGTATGAACAAAGGTAGTTGGGGTTTTTTTGTTGTTTGTTTGTTTGTTGGGGTTTTATTTTTTTTTTTTTTGGCTTTTCTTATTCTTGTTACAAGCACTCATGTTAGAACAAAATGAAATGTGCAAACTTCAAAATTTAAATATTCATTTTTCTCTAAGATCCAGCTCAGTAAAAGATTACCCCAGTTCCCTGTGATTTTAAACTACAAGATCAAAGCTAATATTTTGTTATAAAAGTTATATATTGAAAAGAAATAATGAAAATAAAACACAGTTGGGAAATATTTAAGAAAAAATACGCAGGACTAGCACCTGCTGTGTCAACCCTGTTCCCTAAATTCAATCAGGTACCCACTGGTATAACCAATAGATAATGCCTTTAAACAGTAAAATTAAGCTGAACAAAACCAGCTCAACAAGGTTAAGAAATAAATGTTACATCAAGGTAGTATGCTTCGTTTTTCTGAAACAGTTCTGTACTTCTTCCATTCAGATCTAGTTTTTGAATGTTCCTTTTTTTAAACTTGCATCATTTTTTTGTTTCTAGATCTGCTGTTTTTAAAGATTAAAATCTCTGTAAAACCTAAAAATGTCTTAAAATTTGCTGAAAATGCAACAAATCCTCTAGTTTAAAATTATTTGAAGTAACCTGCTCCCACAGATGTTCAATTTATTTTACCAACAAAATTTTTTGGAGGAGCATTTTTAACAGAAGACTGAAATTACTGTGCAAAATTTCTTTTACGAAAAGTGTTTAAAGGCTGGTGCAAAAATGGGAAGCAAATTCTAAACAATTTTGGCTTTTTCTTGGAAACAAAAACCGCTCTGTCTGAGAATAGCCATCATCAGGGTGGTGCTCTAGGGGAGGAGTAACTCTTTCATCTTTTCCTGCGGCAGGTACGTTTGTGTTCGGCATGCCAGTGCTCCTGCTGACACTTGATGGAGCAGTAGGAAGTGTTCCAGCAGCAGTGGTACATGGCCTCCTCTTCACAGTTGTAGCACTGGGGAGAACAAACGAGATGGGATCATCCTCCTGGCAGGATCCCTCCCCCGCATCACAGCAGCGTTCGCCCCTGTCCCTGCACACACCAGTGCAGAGCAATGCTCCTCTGATTTATGCTTGGGGGCATCCCCACCTAGGAGGGCATTTTTCACACGTGCTGAGTTGAAGTAGCAATCCACAGCAAATCCGCACAATGCTTCCCTATTTTTCCAGAGTGTGGATTATTGCTTTTCAAATAAATCATCTCTCACTTAAGGAAACTCATCTCTCAGGATGGCAGACTGACGTTTTTCAGCCACACAGTGCAGGAACCATCTTTTACCCTACATTTGTGTAATAGCACCCTGATCTATCTCTTAAAAGCTACAACAAATCAACAGGTGCCTCTGGCGTGAACAGGCTCTGTGCAGGCTTGAAAATTGGTGTTTCTGAGGTTTCTTTATAAGCCTGACCTGACCAGAGGTCACTGGGGAAGATCCTTTCGGTCTAAAAAATCCCCAAAGTCACAATAACATCCCAGAGACAAGAATTATTGGTTTGTTACAGCCCATCTAGGCTTGGTCTGCAAGGAGGCTGCTGTCACCAGGGTTTGCTGACTGCCGGGCAGCACTGCCACCTCCTGAAGGGAAAACCTCATGCTACATCAGTGCTACTGAGCAGATCAAGCAAGTGCTTTTCCTCCAAGTCTTACAGAAACCCTTACAGTCTTACACAGGCTGGCTACCTGGGCTCTTGCCCTTTGTCACGCCTGCCAGGACTGCACAAACCTCCTGAAAGAAAGATGCTGCACAGCCCATGATTTATGAGGGATTACTTGGTTCTGGGGAAAGCTGCAGCAAAGATGATTTTTACCTTGGAACACACAGAACGCCCACAGCTTTCTGGAAGCTGGAAGAGCTACTTGGAAAATCACCCTGTGACCTCTGAGAAGCTAAGAAAGGGAATGCGACATGGTGTTCAGCACTAAGGGTGGCCATCAAGGAGGTACAGCACCCACCCAGGCAGTGTGCCCTGTCTTCAGGTGGGTTTACACCCCTTAAGGCAGTGCCGCAAAAGCATTAACTACCATTTTGACAAAACTCAATAAAGTAAGGTGGCATTGCTGGTAAAGGTACCATTTATACTTTTGTGTCCCGGAGAGCCAGCTTCTAACGAACTCAGATTTGTCTTTCTGAATTGTCTGCTCAAAATCAGAAAGCATCTTTAGGAATCCAGTCTGAAATGTTCACTGTGTGATGGGGAACAGGGGGAGGGATATCACACAGTCTGTGCAGGCTGCTATCAAACCCCAGAATAACACACAATTTACTTTTTATGTCCTGTCTAGCTACAGCTTTGCTAATAAAACAGAGAATTACAAAGAAAACAAACTAAACTGCCTGAAAAGAAAAACCACAACAACCCACACTACTGAAAGACAGATCCAAGAACACCAACATTTACATTGGCTAAACTGATAATCATTTATTTACACCAGAAATAAAGGGTCTGCCCTAGCTGCATGAGAATGGAACCTCTCCATTTTCCTTTCATAACTTAGCTCCTGGGAAGTTTATTTGTAAAAATGTCTGCAAACAAGTGTCCTCTCGAGAGCTGTTTTCCTGGTTTTTCTTGTTGCTGGCTGCCCACAAGCCTGTGGGAGCCATTAGGATCATCTGCTGGAAAGGTGCAGGGAACAGCTGTGTCTCTCCATTATGTACAGCATGGGCCTCAACCCACAGACCAGCTTCACATCTGCTGGCTTGGAGAGACCAAAAAATACTAAGACAGGAGAGGACAACTGATCTGTGAGTCCTGCACTTCCCTTTACATATGCTGGCCATAAGTGTGGGATGTAAATCTCCACTTAAAAAAGGAAAATAGTGTCATCTGTGCTGGTACCAGCACATGTGGCAGTGGAGGCAAAATGCCAGCTGGCCTCAGGCCTCCTCTTTTCTTTGTATTTTCCTCTTTCTAAATGTTATCAATCACTTGGGTTTTTGTTTCAGACAGTTCTCATCAGAGACAATTCTCATTCACTTAAAGACCACCTGTTGCAAGTTAAAATAAATATATGTGTAAATAAATTTGAAAGAGAAAAAAGTTAAAAGCTATCTATAGAAATGACCCGTGCACCACTTTAAATGAGGCTTATACACAAATAAAAGAACTTGGAGAAACTAAAATAGAAGCATTGTCAAGACCAGCATTTCAGTTTGTGCCCTGGAGGCCACTGAGCTGCATAATCTCATTATTGTTATTCCTGCTTTTTACATTTCTTCCTTTTGTTTGCTATTTACTTGAGGTATCTGTATTAAACCCAAATTTTCTACAGGTATAAACATGAAATTGGGCTAAGCCAAGGGGAACGTGACCAGCTAGAGAAAGAGGAACTGTTATTCTTTAACTATGCTTCCTGAGGGCTGGAAGCACATCTTCTCATGTCCCTGTACATCACCAGCAAAATGATCCCTTCATCCCAACTGGACTTTTTTTTAGGTATGAGAAAAAGACAAATATAGTGTGAATAATAGCAGCTGTATTCCCAAGCCTAGACATCAGCATTACACAAAACCAGAGGTCTCTGCTCCTAATTAAAAAGCAAAGCCACCAAAACTCATTTAGTATGTGTGTTAATTACATGAGATTTTGGTAAGGAGGTATCATTATAATAGCAGCATACAAGTGCAGTACTGCACACCAGGGACTGTCATTAGTACCACTGAAGGAAGAATCACTGGGGAGTTGTGTAATTGGACCAAGTCCAGCTGCCTGGGGCTGTGTGTTGGCAGGCAGATCCATCAGCTTGAATGCAGAGGTGTTTATCCTGACCCTCCCTCTCCTGCCACATGCAAACCAGCTGCCTGCATGATGCCTTCATTGAGGGTGGTGATTGACAGATAGGTCGAGGCCACAGAAATAGGCAAGGCTGTCAAATACGCTTTCTATCTTTTGATTGTTTTGCTCAGTAGAGAGGCTTTATGCCCTCATTAATAAATTCAGCGATGTGGTACCAGGGCACTCTCTGATTAGTCTGAAGGATGTGGTAAAGGCACATTGGAGCAGATAAAAGAAAGTCCAGAAAAAAAGTAAGACCAGTCAGTTTCTTTTGAAAATTCTGCCTTCAAACCCACCAAAAAGCAGGTAGAGCTGAGTCCAGCCTCACAATCAAGTTACTGTGCCCAGGTTACTGCATGTCAGCTGAATGGTGACAGTGGTTCACATGTGCTCTTCACTTCTGACAGAACAGAGCTAATTTGACATATTCTATAGTGGGCAAAGGCAATTCCATTTCTCCCTCCAGTGCCACAGGCAAGCACATGCACAAAGACACCAGCAGCTGGTGACACACTGAACACAGCAACTTGATCAAGTCAGAGTCATAAATAACTTCTCTGGTCTGCAGAGACAGGTAGACAGGGAGGAATTCTCCTACTGATAGAGACCCAAGCACTGCACCATCATAACACCCACAGTAAACTCTCTATGAGGAACAGAAATAAAGACTCTACAGGAGCTCTGCCATTTGAAGTAATTCTTCTCTTTCCAAAAGCCATACTCGTAACTGTGACAGTCAGTGACCAATTGTCTCGCCTGAGTATTTCTTCCACTCTTCTCCAGAGCAGAGGTTTCCCTGCAGGGACCATGGTTTCATGTGAGCTCAGGGACTAATGAGGCTGAGCAGCAGCAAAGCAGGCCTTTATAGCACAAGGCAAACGGGGCTGCAGGGGGGTGGCAGGACTGGCTGTCCCTTGGCTCGTGCCATCTCCTGGACGCTCCCGCTCCTTCTCAGCCCCACCAGGGCTACAAGCCTGTGCCCACCTCTCTGTGTGTTACAGACAGCTGTCACAGTGCAGTGTGACTTCCTCAATGGTGTCTTTCACTCCTCTGCTCTGTGAAAATTAGCAAAGAAATAGCAGAGTTTGTGTATGTGCCAGGTCTTGGCTCCTGAGCGGAGTGGTTTCCACCTGCGTTCTGCTCCTGGCAAACAGCAGAGTTTATGGTGCTCGCAGTGTTTGGCGAGGTGCTGTACAGCCATGTGGGGAACACACTTCCAGCCTGGGAAAACACAGTCCAAACAAGGTAGGAGAAAGTTTCTGGTGTGTAATAGAATGGTAAGTTCAATGTCTATTTTCATGTTTCTAAAGGGCACACCAACATGTTTTTTGTAGTTGATGCTGCAGATTTGGGTTTAAGGACTAAACAAGGGAGAGGAATACATTTCAGAATGTCATGTCTTAAATAGAAAAGAATATAAAAGAGCTGTAGAAAAAACACGGAGAGGAAAAGGCCGAAAGGATATCACTAATAGCCTTATTAGCAGGGGAATCCAAATTGATGCAGCCCAATATTGTACCCTCGGAGGTCTCGAGATCAAAAGAGTGTGAACATAATGCAAAACATATCTTATATGGAGTAGAACTGCATTTAGAAAAAGATATTTTGATACTGAGATCTGATTGGACTCAAGAAGATGTTGCTGTTAGCACTAACAAATTAGGATGGAAAGTAATCAGAATGCCAAGTTGAAATTCGGAAAAAAATTGAAACAGTAATATGAAGGAGAAGGCCTTAAAGCTGAATAACCAGTGAAAGAACAGTGCAGTTAAAAGTAAGGAAGAAATCCCCTTCAACTGGCCTGCAGTATGCATTATATATTTCCATTTACTCCAGATAAATTTTTGACACTTACCCACTGCTTCTTCTTGGTCTGGGAAATCAGTTGTTTGTGCTGGCCTGCTAGTTTCTTAATTTCTTCTAAAAATTCTTCTTTGCATTTCTCCTTTACCTGCTTACATTTTCTGTCCATCTCTCCTTGTGCGTTGGCCACAGCTTTATTTACAGCCTGCCTTTTCTCTTCTTCCATCTCTGTACGCAGCTGCCAAAGACAGTCAGCAAAACAAGTCAAGGGACAGCTACTGGAATTAAAAGTGTCTCATTTAAACCTCTACTCTTTAAACTTCTATTACTGATGCGGGTGGGGGTCACTTAATTAAAGATTTCTGCTATTTAGGAAATAAAACCTGCTAATTTAGAGATACAATAAAATAAGAGATCATCAAAATAAAAATGTCATTGTATTTCTACTCTGCTAAGCATCTACAATAACAGCTAAATAAGTTCTATGCATATTTGCTCAACGATCAGATCACAAATTCATTAATTTCTCTTTAAAAAGATTTTTTTCCCAAATATACAACTGCATAGAAATCTACAGCAAGGGCTCAATGGAAAATACAAAATAGAACATCCCTGAGTTCAGGAACAGGTACCTTTTAGTATTCATTGTCAGTGAGATTCCTTTGCCCTTGGCTCAGGTATCTAAACAGCTGGTGTCTTAATCCTACAGGATTAACACTTGAACTCCTGAGGTTCATTTCACAGTCCTTCATCCAGAAGGAAATTCATCTTGTCTTAAGACAGGTACTTAAGAGAGGTCAGACAAATCATCCTCCAAATTGTCCTGCTCTCTCCAGCCAAAGGTGACCAGGTCAAGCTTAGCCATTGAATTTTAAACACGTTATTATTGGATAAGAAAATTCAAACAAATTTCAGTGACCCTATTTGATCTTTAGGTCAGAAGATTGACAGAAGAATTATTTATGACTAGCAGTTAAACAATGCCATTGTTTAGAATCACACTTGACAATGGAGAGAAAGGCTTTGGAAACAGATATTCATGAATGAACAATTAGTTTTGGTTTTGGATCACAAACTGATTTCACTGGACAAGAATAAAAAAAATACAGCATTTTTTGTTTAAAGTAGGTTTGTTGGTATAGAAATGGTCTAAAAAAGCAATAATGAAGATTATTTTTATGTGGTCTCTTTGGAAAAGGTATTTCATTCATTTTGGTAAGACTGATAGTTGCAAAAATAGAAAAGAATGTGAAAAAAATCCCTCAAATCCCCTTTCCTCAAACCAGTGTAGGTGATGTTCAACAGCTGTTACCTTTTCCACTGCCTCTCGCACAACTCTCTCAGTTTCTCTTTTGTGATCAGCTTTCATCCTGTCCTTGAAATCGTTAAAGATTTTGGTGTATTTGTCATGGCACATGTTCTGACACACTCCATCATTACTGGTCTGGGTGCTCCGATGCAGCATTTTTGGAGAAGAGGCACTTAACTTCTTGGTCTGAGTTGAGACTGAAACTTTTTCAATGGGCTGAGGCATTGTGGGAATTTCCTGGCTTGAACTTACTGCTTCAGTTTCAGGTTCTGGCTCCTGCAGAGAAAGAACAAATTTGTAAATCAGATATCAAAATAGAACAAGTCAACCTGTTAACTATTCAGTTCCCCCTGAAGAAAAAAAAGTTACATGACTAATATTAGTGTAACTAATGTGAAAGGTGTCTGTTGAGGACCTGTAGTGCTAATGGGATGTGGGATCCCTGTGGAAAACCAGCTTGAGGGTGGGTAGGCTCTTGGGTCAGGCTTTTCTGACTTTCAAAAGGAAGCACACCTATGGCATCAGGCTGCCACACTCCCCAGCCTCATCTCCCCAAAAGTATGGCAAAGCTCAGAGGCTGTGCTGACCCCTTGGGGTTACTAGAGGTTTGCTAAAGATATTTTCCCCCCACAATATTCTGCCTAAAGAGACTGTAGTTGCATGGCCAAGGCTCCTGAATTGTTTTGGCAAACTCTGGGCTTACTCTGGGCTTACTCTGGACCAACAGGCTCCACTGGAGTCTGTAATATTCCACTGATTCCATAGAACTGCTGCACAGATTGATTAGTACTTCAAAGGTCCTTTGAAGATGAAAGGCTAATGAGCATCTACATCTTGCTTCCAATAATATAGAACTAGACTTGGATGACCACAGAAGCTCTATATAATTACACAATTATCAAGAAAGAAGTCATAGTTACTGTAGTGTACTGTACTGAATTTAGCTGCCTGTGTTATTACACTGTAACACCATTGCTCCTGCTCTTTAGAACAGATCGAAGTTATACTCCTGAAAACCCTTATTGCTATTTGAAGTGTCTGAACACACAAATGAATTTTTTATTTTTATTTTTATTTTTTTTTTTAAAGTTAGATGCTTTAATGCTCATTTAACAGTGCAGAGACAAAGCCTTGCTCAGGACTGGACTTTGTGCCTGTCTGTGTGAAGAGGCATTGGTCACACAATTCAGAAGGCTGACTGTGTATCCCCTTTTGCAATCAATTACTCTCTAAGGGGTCACTGTGATTGACTTCTGGATCACTGATCAGATAGGAGCAGAGCTAAGAAGGCAAATGTTAAGACATAAATATATGAAGCAAATTACAGCATTTGCTTGACAGAAAACACAATGAGGAGACATCCTCCTGTAATGTCCCTATCTTGCACTCAAGCACAGTTTGCGCCCCAGGGAGCACAGACTGTGTGTCACTGCCTCCATCGATGACGCTGCCTCCTGCGGGATCAGGTACAATGGGGAGGCAGGTGCCCAGGAATTAGGAGTGGCCACATCTGTATTCCAGCCACCCCAGAGAGCTCTGCTGCGACAGCACTGCACCCTCCTCTGCAATGGCATCCCGAATCCTCTTGCAAGGAACGGGCGCATGTGCAAATTTTTCTTAGCGTTTCTCATGCAGCTGGAACGAGGCCAGGAAAAAGTCCTCGGCACCTCGGGAATAGATTTACGGCTCTCTCCGTAAGTGCCCTCTTGTGTACAAGCGCAATAACGCAGCCCTTGGTTCCCTGATCCTTCCTGTGCAAACGGATAAACAGGGAAGCCCCACAGACAAAGTGGATATGGTAGCTCATAAACGTAATAGTCTCGATTGCATTTTATAATTTCTGCTGTTTAGAGACTTACTGCTAGCCCGAATTTGTTATTTTAAAAGAAGTGTTGTAAGCCACTTGCTTTATTCACAATACAGAATATTCCTATGATGAAACACATCGCTTGCATGTGGGAGACACAATTATGTTTGTTAGTAAGGAGGAGCAAGCTGTGGGGCTGGAACTTCCAAGAGTAATACTGTAAAATCAGTAAAAGATGACTGAAATTGAAGGAGTGTCTATTAAAATTTCAGACTTTTTGTACTTCGCTATCTCTACAAACACAGTAATTGAAGTTACTCACTTCTTTCTTGAGTTCCATACTCTGGTTACGTCGTCCTTTCTTTGCTCTTGGTTCCTGAGTAACCTTCAGCTGTAAATATTAAGGAAAGTTTATTGAATCAATCCAAAAACCAGTTCATGTAAGTGGCTTTTATTTGTGATTATTTGCAATTATTTAAGGTATCGAATAGAAAGTTAAAAATTGTTCTTAAATAAAGGTGCACATAATAAAGTTTTTAGATTACCACTGATGACTATGCAGGAAGGAACATAATTAATGAACAAGTTCTAACATTCAATGTGCATCTGCTAAAATACTCTAAACCATTCCTTTCTTCATTTTACACACAAGCTCAAACACTTATTTTCTGAGATATTCTGGTATCAGTGACCCACGCTTAGAAATCAGATCTTGTTGGACACCAGAAAACAGTGATTATAAAGAGAATGTAAGTATGTAAATATGGTAAGATTATCTAGACTTGATTACTGGAGGGGTATGGAACTTCATGCTTTGGAATAAAAGTCAGTCACAACAGAAACAAGGATGAGATCCAAGTGGATGGTAATTATCTTACAATGCTTGTACAAAAGTTCTTATGCCTGCTATTGAAGCATGCAGTCCTAGCTAGTGTGAGTAACAGGATCCTGCAGACTACAGAAGAACACTGAGTTTGATGGCTACTCTTACGTTCCTGTATCTGGGAAACAGTAAAACAGGTATAAGAATTAACCAAGTGAAGGATGAACAGTTGGCATCAAAGAGAAAGAATGTAAATGGACACTTCAGACCCTGTGACTGACACTTCTGAAAAAAATGGGAAAATACTACTGTTGTCTTTTATTTGTGACCATTTTCCCGTTTTACCACAGGCTATTGTATGATTGCGCCCAATACTTTAAACAAAGGGGCTACAAAGGGTTAGCTAAGCAGGCCAGGCTAGAAAACCCTAAAACCACTTTGTTAAGGAACAACCTCCCACCACAACATACAGTTCTATAAGATTTAAGTTTTTCAGCTCCAAATTGGGTGATAGATCTGTTTGACAAAAGGACAAAGGAACAGGGTCAAACTACACTGATTTTTTTTAAATACAGACTTGCAGAGAGGATAGTGGTTTTAAATGAGGAAAGATGTTGCCAGGGAAAGGGCTGCCAAAAATACAGAGAAGCATCCTGCAAACTGTCAAAATGTTACTGCCAAGTCACTAGTAGTGAATATATAACACCCTCTTGGACAATGAATGACTAGTAAAGATCAGCTATGATAAGTGAATTTCCATATGGAAATACAAAATTTGGGATCTTGGCCATTTGTGCTCTTTGTTAAAACAATGTAATTTTTCTTGTTTTGCACAATTATTTTTAATGATTTTCATCAGTTGCTCGTCACATTGACCTCAAGTGCAACGTTTGCACGTAACTTTAGTTGGACCTGCTGGAAATGTCATGGCTGGTGTTACTTGGGGATCTGAAGGCAGAACAGAGTCTGAAGTGAACATACTCCAGCTGTGAAAAGGCTGAGCAGCTACAGGGCTGTCCCTTGATAGGGCTCCAAGAAGGCAGTGTTGCAGTCTATCTGATATCTGTGACATTTGACTTGAACATTCCTATTTAACTTTAGAAATCTTGATCTGTCTCATCAAGGTGCTGTAAGCGACAAACACTTGGAAACTTCCCAAAGGTCATCCAAGAAACTGAGGAAAGAGGAAAATCTATATTCTTGCTATTACTGATCTATAAAACTTAGGGAGAATAAGCCTTTGAACCCTCTTGTCAGCACAAACCTGCAGACAGAGCACAAGACTAATTTAATAGCACATTAATCAAAAATACATTGTCTTTGTACTTTTTAATGGATTGCCCTGATTGCTGGCATTGTAGCAGCACTCACTTGCTCATTGCTAGTGGAAGAGATACTCGACTCTGCCTCCTCTTCCCCTTTATCCTCATTCTTTGATTTCCAGAATCTCCCCTCACGAAGAAAACGCTGGTGCAGTTCCAGTTCATCACAGGCCTTCTTCCATCCCATGCTGCGTTTCACATGCAGCCGGTGGATGTTAACTGTGATATCTTGAATGTTTTCAGAGGGGATCCAGGCCCTTTTGAACACACAGTACAGACAGGTTCAGAACATTAACTACAGGTGAAGGATCTTGACCTGAGAAGCTGACTTCAAAAGCAGTTTTTCACAGTGGTCAATCACTGACAATTCCTTTTTACTTTGATTTTCTTTTTTTCAATCTGAACACATTTCAGAAAAAATGAACTGCATACTGTTAGACATTTTTGTTATTATAAATACTCGTTAGCTGTGGGTGCTATGGCTAAAAGTCTGTCTCATTTTCGGTGAGCCACAAACCTTCCCCAGAACCAAAAGCAGTCATAACTCTTACCTGCTCTCTTGCAAAATGCCCTGAGTCAGACACAGAAACAGTTTTTTACTGGAGGTTCATATGCTAATCCAATTTAGCTCTTGACCTCTTTGCTAAAACTGTCAAGGAATGTACCAGCTCATCACCTTGAATAGAGACATAGTGTAGCCTGGGCCCCTGTCTATCAGGACTGAACTTTTGTGGGGACTGTCATGCTTATTTGACTGAATTCATGCCAGTGACTTGGTTCCAAAGTTACTTTGTCCTCTTAAATACGTTCAGAGAGTCCACACAGAGTTAGATGGGCAGGTCTTGACATTTTGAAAGGTTATACCAAGCACCAGCCAACATTAGACATGGAAGATGTAGAGTCACTGCCATGCACACCTGCCTAACAGATTAAATACTCAGCAAATTATATGTTTGTGAATAGATTCTCAATTCTTGCAATATAAATTTAATTTCAGTGAAGACAAAGAAACAAGGCCAATTTACACCAAGCAGGAATTTGGCCTTTTGTCCAAGTCCAGCACAGTAACTAAGCAATGACACTCTAGTTAAACATCCTTTATCTTTTGTATCAGCACACATTTAAGAAGTTGCAAGAACCTCATCCCAAAGACACCAGGTTACTTTATTAAGTAGTTTCAAACTGTGTGTATTTAAAGCCAAAGATTACTAACAAAATAAACTGTATTAGCAAACAGTTTCAAGGTAAAAACCATTCTGTGACTGAGGCACCAGAAAAGATCCTTTATTCACTCTATGACTATTAAAAAGTCTTGGTAGTTCATGTAACAAGTCAAATGATGTTATATACTGTGCAAGTTACACTGAAAGCAATTTAAATAAACAGTCTCCTAAAACACTGTTGTCTAGGCCCTTTTGGGATGCACCAAAAATATACGACCTCACAACAACCACGAATTACTTTGGAAATGTCTCCTCTCCTCACATTATAGGCATATAAATAAAACAGTAAAAAAAACCAAAAAACAGTACATCCACTGTAACACTGCTACAAACCTCCCCAAATGCTGAACAGCCAGCTGAAGAGAGAACCAAGTTTCCAGTGTAAAGAGTGATTCTCTGAAATTGCAAACTGGCTCACAGCAGGAGGCCTGTCAATGTTCTAGCAGTGAGACACAAACATTTGGGATATATATCATGGTACTAAACCACAAAATTGCAGTGCCTCGGATCAAATGAGAAATTGCACAAAGTCAATATTGCTGGTAGTAAGAGTCCATTTCTGTCCAATTTTCACCTTGGCCTGGATTAGCAGGCTGCTACCCATTTGAAGAAACAGCTGAAGTTCACTTACTGTCTTTAATTAAAATAGCATTAAGGAATATCCTTCTGGCAACTGTGGAAAGAGAATCTCTGAGCCATTTGGACACTTCAGATGTGTTAGACTGAACTTTAAATTTTCTGAAACAATTATGGCAAAGTATTCAGTATTTCTAATGTTGGCAACAAGCTGAGCCAGGATTTACAACATGATAGATGAGAGAAATTATTTTAATATTGTTTGTAAAAAGCAGCACATGGAATTAATAAATTACCTTTGGTGGTGATGGCCAAAAAAGCGAACATCAACTTGATTGTCCTCTTTCTGCATGACTTTGGCTGGCCAAAACCCAAAGCCTTTCATTTTGGCCCAAACCAACTCATGATTAGGTATCTGGAAAAAAAAGTTGTATTTATTAGTGGATATGAAATACCATATTGCTATCTCCCACAAATATTCTGCTGTAATACTACGTTAGTACTTTAAGAATATGGTTAGTGTTTATGTCTAGTGCTATTTTCATTTTTATCTTCTTACAATACATTTTCTTGTTAGATATACTGCTTGGATCAAAGTTAAAAAATCCCTAAACAATGAAGTCTGAAAAGAGTATAACTGTCTATTGAAAACAGAGATCTTAAGCAGCCTAAAAATTAACTTGTCTTTTTAGCTTCATTCAGGAGCAAAGTTTTAGTTCTGTAAGCTCCTTCTTTTCTTGTGAAACTGTTGTAACTGGCTGATATCCAAGTTTTATAACCTATATTGTTATGGCTTTGAACTTCAATCAACACTTCACTTGGGTAAAATATCCAGGCTTACAGAGTCTTAACCATGCTTTTGAAACAAGCCCCCTGAAATGGAATATTCAATGCATTAATAACACCAGAAGTGCAGGCTTTTATACAAAAAAGCAAACAAATAGAAATCTGTGTCAGCAACATACACAAGGATAGCAGAACCAATTGTCAGGTCGCGCGTTTGACAAATAGAAACAGTTCTTGCAAAGCTGCAGTTCATCCAGCTGAAAAACAGAAAAAAGGTAAATAAGCACAAAAAAATCCTACTTATTTGATTTCAGTAGCATCCCTCTCCCTAAAGTAGTAAATTTTTTCAGCCCTTCTGTCCATGCAAACTAAAGGTGTGAAACTGAGGTGGGCTGTGAGAGGCTGAAAGACAACCTGAAGAAACATTATTCATGTTTCAGAAAATCCAGGCAGAGGGAGAAGACTAACTGACATATTAATGATCTATTATAGATGAAATGCAAAGAATAGTTCTTAAAAATCATCAAATATTTAAAGTACATTGTGAAAGAAGTAATTCAGCTGCACAAAAGGAGAAAGTGTGCCAGCTCCTCAGCTGTATTTCTTGGTCTACTCTGAATGTGGAGAAATGCTTTGATGCCAATTACAGAATTTAGTAGGAATCTTATGTTCAATTTATATTAGTAAGTACAATTATTCCTAGTCTAACTATATATTAGTTATTTTCAAAACTAAAATTTGAATAGCAGTGTTTTTAAAAGTATAGTCTAGTTGCAAAAAAAGCCCCAACAAAACAACAACAACAATCACCACCAACCCACCAACCAACAACAAAAAAACTAAAGAAAAAGGAATTTTGAATCAGCTGCTAGACTGTCTGGAGAAAATTTATAACTCAATTTCACATCCTTTTTATTTTTGTAATATGAAGAACAATTTCTTCGATTCTGAAATGAAAATCAAGTATCTTGACTACATCTTGGTTTCTTGGTAGTACTTACTTCATGACATGTGTCTTTGTAAAGCATCCTTGCTATATCAGCTTGCTCACTGTCCGCTACAAATTAAAAATAGATGGTATAAACAATCACAGTATGATCACAGTGCTCACAGAGATTTGCAGCTGTCATTGCTGTGACTTTTGTGCTATAATTGTCATGCTTAAGAAGATAAAACATAATTTAATCACTTGGACAGCCCTTCCATTTAAAATTTTCTAACGATCAGTTCAATATTTGTTTTCTCTGTTGTATTTATATGCAACAATACCCCTTTTACACTGAACAATATAAGTACACATCTGAGGAGGAGCAGCAGCAGGGAGACACAGTTGGTCTTAATATGGATTCAGTTTCTTTCTCTGTCTGTGTCTTAGTGACACACTGCAGTTGTCCTAAAACATGGCCCTGTGCTCTCTGTGCTCTGAGTGCTGCTTCACAGACTATTTATCACTGAGTCTCCCTTTACACCCGTGTATTCCTCTCTTGCACATTCATATCTCTCTCCACCAGCCACAGTGTGAATTTCCTGGGGCTGCAAACAGACTGGTGCCACCCTCCTGCCAGTCTCCCTGGTGGGGGCCACGTCTGCAGGGGAGAACCACATCCTTCCTGAAATGATGGCTCTGGAAAACAGGACCTGGCTGCAGCTTCTGGACATGGTGGTGGTGTTTTTTGACTTCCAATCAGTCACTCATTACCTTCCCAGTGCCTGGCAGCTTCTCTGATGGCTGGACCTCCACACTGCACCAGCAGCACACTTCTGGTGTGGACGTAGCTACATTTGCTGTTACAATATGGCAGATACTGACCCAAAGTAAAAGAAAAATGTGTCTGTAGTATATGTTTCTGCTGACACAGCACAGCAGAGAACAGACCTCTTTCTACCCTAGAACAACATATGTATATTGGCAAAAATCTGCAGTATGGACTGACTTAGAAACAGAATGGCAAAGGTGTAAATTCCCACTAAGAGGTTTAGCCAGGGAGCATGAAAATAGTTCTCTAGTAGGTAGGCAGACAAAACCTTAAAAAGTTCTTAAGCACTTTGATTTTTAAGGGCTTTCAAATGACCTCATTCACTCTTAAGACTATCTAATACCACGTTCAACCATGAATTTGTGAGGTTCCTACAAAGAAAGAAAAATCAAATAAAGTAAGCAGTAAATGTAGTATTTTACCTCCATAGAAAATCACTGTGTTGTGTAGAAGCAGTTGAGCATCTGCTTTGAACTCCTCATAACTCCTGTACTTTCCTTCATTTACTTTCTACACAAAAGAAAACGCAAGACTGTGAAAAAAACTCTTAAAAGGGCTGTACCTGTTTTATGCAGAGAAGCTTTCACAGAAATCTGCATTATGCAACACAGATCAGACACTGCCTTTCCTGCATACAAAAGGAATACTTACAATTCTTTGACATGGTTTGTTAGTACCTGAGCACTGGCTGCTCTTTAGGCAATGGTTCCTTTATGTAATGCCCAGAAGTAAAATAGATTCCTTAATACTTGACCAAGTTTAAAAGAGATTTTCCTGGTTGTAACAAGGTGAATCTGGAGTAGCTTTGGCACAAGGTGTGGCCCAGAACACTTGTTCAAACCGAAATATTTTCCCTGAGGTGAACATTTTGTACTTTAAAATACTGGCTAGTTTCAAATCACTGTTGACTGCCTTTAAACTTTCGGGATCTTCAGTTGACAGTGTTTTCAGATGAAAGCTGATTGTCCCAGTCTTCAAAACTCACAACAAATGCCTACATGGAGCCAGACAATTCATTTTCCTAGTATGGCCTTTTGTTCGATAAGGAATGCAGCATTTTCAGTTGTGCTCTCTCGAGAACATCCATGACAATTCCTATCATAAACAAAACAACATCAGCTTATAGGATGCTATCAAGGCCAAAAGACCTTCTATGGACGCAGGAGAAGTTGACGGGGGAAAGGAAGGCCTGACCTATTTTCAGGCTCAACCAGTGTTGCCAGTACTTCTAGACAGGCAGTAGTGCTGGTCTCCAAAACTGTCAGTGAAGCTATTGTTTATTTGTGCATTTTAATAATAAAACAAAGGCTCTTCACATCTGTAGTTGTAAAGGGCAAGATACACCACAGCACTGCATAGCAATCCAGTTGCAGGAATGAGTAAAGATGAATATGCTGTTCATTATGGTCATGTGCAGTTGATTTATATGAGTCATGATCAGACTTTTTGTTCAGAAAAAAGGGACAACATATTAATTAGTACTTTATTTTTGGAACAGTTAATGCAAAACAGATGTTTTGGGTGAGTCTGGTTTTTCAGTCAACAAAATGATTGGTTCTTTATGAATCATTTAGATGTTTATAAAGCTGACACCTACACAAGGGCATAATGACTGAAATCAGAATATGGTCAAAAACACTGGGCCAGAGATGCAAACATAGGCACCTGAGTTTACATTCATTGGTTTAGTTAAACGGTACTTTCTCTAAAGATTTTAGCTACCTGCAGCTCCTGGTAAAACCTTAGTACAGAAGGAATTGAGGATATTTTATGTCTGAAAAGGAGGCACCACTCAAAATGTTTTTACTCAGTTACCTATTTATGAAGAAAAGTTTGAAATGTTAAGCTTCCATATCCAATGCTGGATACAATACTGAAATACTGATTATAAAGAGAATTAAACAGGATTAGGACTCTTTAATCCTTCACTGTTAAAAGACACTAAAAGCAGTGTGGAAGTTAGAAAGCAAGTCACTCTACCTCCTGTATAGTAGGAACATCAACAGCTGAGTGCACCAGCCTTCGATACATTGGGTGTTTGTTGTCCTTCCCTTTCTTGTTTAGATCTATAGCCTGAAAGGACCATGAGACAGTGTATGTTATTGCATTCAGAATTTGCTTAAAACACAAAAGAAGATTAGAAAATGCAATAGTTTGGAATATTTCAGGTGGGGACTACACAAGACCAAACTGAGGATCCACAATCCGTGAGATTACGTGTGTCTCAAACCTGAAAAATGTCCATGTCAGAGGAGCCACAGGCCCACGGCATAACCTGCTCCTGTCAGGGTGATACTGATCCGAGCCATGGGGCCTGATCAGTGTATGGGGAAACACACACAGTGCTTATGACAGGAGAAATAAAAAACACCCTCTTGTAGCCCTCCTCCCTGCACAGTCACACGTGAGCAACCATAATGATCCTCCACAGTGCAGCACAACACTGAATAAACCTCCCTGCCTCAGACTCACCCGCTCCTTCATACGAGACACTATGAATCGCAGATATGTGCTCATCTCTTGTTTACTCGTGTTTTTCTTCTTGATACTCTGCCAAAGAAAAACAGGATCATATTATTATTTTAAACCTGACTACAAAATCCATCCAATAAACATTTTCTCTGCATTAACACTTAATTTGAAAAGGTAGCTTCGAATCACATAAAACACTATTTCTTAGGGAAAATATTTTCTGGGAAATTAGTAACACTAACACGCCACAACAACTATATATGTTGCTTTGAGTTATGTCTGGGCTGAGAACTTTGGCTACAGAAGAATTACAAGTTTTATTTCCACTTGTATCCATAATAGTTTGTCAAAACCTCTCATAAAAAAAGTATCTAATTAGAATAAAGGAATGAGGAAAGGCATTTTAGGGAGCAGCTTAAAATTTATTTAATGGTCCTTTTATTAGCAAGGCACTAATAATTTTAGTAAAATAAGAAATAATTTAAAAAATAATATCCTGTACCATCTACAACTTATGTGCTTACTAAGCAAAATGACACCATCTGGGAGGAAGTCAAATTGACTCTAGCCAGTAGAAACTCAGAGCAGTATTTACTGCTCAAGAAACATAACTGTTTGGGATTTTTGTGGTTCTTCCCTAACAAAATTTAATCCAGATTCTGGTGCACAGATCACTACTTTTTAGCAGTTCAGGATCCAGAGTTTTTCCCTCTCATCTTAGACTAGTACAGAGATTTATCCCCACCCTTTAAAGTCCATCCAGGCTAGTGGGAAGCACTGCATACAGAAAACATGCTGCTAGAGAAGGTGTTTCTCTGCAAATGCCTAATGTGCTCTTACAAAGCAGCCTTTCCAATTCCAGCTCACAGCAGCTGTCCACAGTTCTGCATGGCCTTACAACAACTGGCTGAAAAGTGCTACCTCCTCCCTTCTTCTGCCTACAGTAGCTCTCCAAAAAAAGAGCACAGTGAAACAACAGCATGGGTTCCAGGTCCATTATCCTGAAGTGTTTCTAACTGCTCACATCTCTTGCATGGCATTTATACCTCCTCACACCTCCTTGTGCACTGACTGCCAAGCTGAGTTACCCTCTTCTCCTGCCTCATTTCACCACTTGTGTGTAAACTGTGTGGACCAAACTGGCTTGGTTACACCTGCATCCTCAAAATCTGATCGATTTTAGCAAGATCCACATAATTGTGCAGATGATGGTTGCTTAGCAAACACAAGAAGAAAATGAATCCATGTTCTAATAGGTAAATTAAAGAGGTATGAGGCTTAAAAACTATCAGTCACTAGAAGTGTGCTATTTTTCACTGAATTACTTATATATGACTCTGGACATTGGGAGCACACACATTGAGTACAGAGCAACTGCTTTTACAAATTTACTTGGCAAGAGTAAAAATTACGTATTAGTGCAAAAAAACGATAGGATAGGATAGGATAGGACAGGATAGGATAGGATAGGATGACAGGATTTGACTATGTCTCCCCTGTTTATATTTCTCCTGCAAGACACTGAGGACACTGAAAATCACAGGCTGTCCCCCTGTGCTACAGCAAACTTGCAACCTATGCATCTCAGGATTGTACTTACTACCTCTTTCTTAAAACAAAACTGTACACAGCACTACCTGCAAAGCTGCTCATTTGATTGCTTAACAGCAATTAGAATCCTTACAAACTGTGCCAAAATACCAGTTCTAGGGACTGCACTATGCATAACAACACTATAGCTTTCTCCTGACTGGGAAAACCTCTCTGCTGTGGAAAGGGCCAGCCTCGGGTATTTCTAATACTTACAGCTCCTTTAAGCCTTATTTTAAAAATTAGTGGTTGTCTGACCTTCCTTCCAAACTCTGGACTGAGAGAGAATTTTATCCTGCACTATATATCTGAATCACCTTCTGTATATTCATGTTTCACTCTGACTGCCATGAGAACGTGCATTCTGCTGGAATTCAAATCACCTATTCAGTTTCTCATAAACCAACATTGCTACTGCAAATGAAAACCCAAATGTGCATTAAATTATCTGCATTATGAAACACTGCTGTCATTTTGTCATTTCAGGCACTGGAGTGCTGTATGCTTGCTAATGACACAGCATTTTAAAAGACTGAAACTTATAAGGACACAATAAAACTCACAGGCACTGACTAGGCCTATACCTCTTTTTCTGACATGGCTCTGAATTTATCATCCTTTGAAAGTATTTCAGAATTCATGCGAACCATTTTTCATGCCCTGCTGGGCAAGACAGTTTGAAAGAGACTGTTGAGATAGATGGTTTACAGTCTTATCCTTCAGATCATAAGAAAAGATAGATAGCTGGCTTTGTATAGTTATTGATGTGAGCAATTAATATCATCTTAAGCACCAATGAAAATGGTATAATTAACTTGCCAATTCTGGCAAACTTCAATTTTTCCACTTTTCCTTCAATTCCCTACACTGATTTATTTTAAGAAAAACTTGATCTCCATGTTCCTCTACTAAATTTTGAAAGGTGATAAATTTAGGGAATTGGAGCCTATGAGCCAGCAAAATGTCGTTTTATGGCAAGGTTGCTCACCCTTTGTAGAAAGCAAGTTACATTTCAACCACTTCATTCACTTCTCAACAACAATTAGCCATTTAGGAGGTAGCATTCACACATTCTTTGGAAGTTATAATAGAAAATGTGTAATTTTTTAATAAAAAAACCCTTTCTTTGTATTTTGAAGACTTGTAGTGTTCTCAGAGAAGTCAACCTAGAGCCACTTAAAGCAAGAAAATAGATAATACTAGATGGGGACTATGATTTGCATAAAGTCTATTCATTTTGCTCTGACACAAGATAATATACCCACTTTCTGGTCCCTTTATAGGCAGAGCGATATAGAAGCAAATATAAATTAGGTCTTCTAATTTTCTACTTTCAGGAAACAAAACCAATGATAGTAGCAAGATCCACTATCATTTCCCTGTCAGGTCTACTGAAATACTCCACTGCAAACCTTCTTCAAGTTCAAGTTTCTTTCAAGGACACTGCTGAGATTCAATCTAGCCCCCAAAATATCATGATCCTTATACTTGTAGATAGCCTATTTGTGGGATAAATTGTCTTAATACAGGACTGTACTAAGTCTGGCTGGGATGAAGGTAATTGTCTTCACAGCAGCTCATAGGGTGTTGTGGTTTGGATCTGTGACCAAAACAGCGTTGGTAACATATGGATGTTTTAGCTCTTGCTGAGCAGTGTTTGCACAGTGTAAAGGCCTTGGCAGTTTCTCACTCTGCCCCCAAAGTGAATAGACTGGGGAGTACACAAGAGACTGGGAGAAGACACAAGGCAGAAAACATGAACGAACCAAAGAGATATCCCAGGCCATATAATGTCATGTTCAGCAACAGAAAGCAAAAGGAGGGCCTAGGGGGAATTTAGCCATCTTTAGCCCAGGAACTGTCTGGGTATTGATCTGTCCATGGAGGGTGGGGAGTGATTGCCTTTGCAATCACTTTGTTTTGTTTTCTTTCTCTTCCTCAGATGGGAGTTGAGGAGACATGAGAGAGCAGCCACGTGGTACTTAGCTGGCTACTGGGGTTAACCTGCAGCACAGACAATTCCTAACTCACACCATTGCTTTAGAGAAATCTGCAAACCTTCTGCTTTGAATCAAGGTAAACTGAAAGGCTCGGTCAGGCCTAACGTTTACACAGGGGATGTAGGAGTGAAGTAATAACCTTCACAATAGCAATCCTCATGTAGAAGATTAATGAGACCTGGTAGGTGAAAGGCCAAGGCTCCAGCTTAACTTTTTTTGTGGGTGCCGGAAGTACCTCATATTTGCCTTATTCTTTGCAACACATCTGTTTCTTAGAAGCTGGTACCTGAAGGTTACATTGCTCTTTTTATTCAATATTCCAGATTAATTATACTGCATAACTGTTAAAGAGGGTAGCAGTATATTGCACCATGCAGGTGTGACTTATTTAGCAATTCTGACAAGCTTATAGGGCAGAAATTCACTGCAAAACTTTACAAACCACATGAGGCTAGAGCAGCCAGGGGCACTTCCAAGAAACACTCCATCCTGCAGCAGCACCAGGGATGATGGAAGTGGCAAACCTCAGCACTCTGAGTTAGCATGGAGCTCTCAGCTCCCAAGGTGGCAGTGGCCACTGTGCTGCAGTTGCTGCAATCTTTCCTTTGATGAGAAAAAAATAGGAGAATGCTAAGAAATGCAAGATGTCAGTGCCTGCATTCTGTCTAGCTATAAGTATTTAAATTACATTTGCTCCATGTAAAGAGGTTTCCATTTCCCTATAATCTTCCATTAATGAATATTTTTCCCTTCCTTTTTCAGCTGTCCTGTGTATACACATGTCAGAGAGCTTCATTTCAATTCAGTGATGGATTCTATTAGGGCTGCTTAATGACAGATACATGTTTCTAAGGCATCAGCTGCATTTTCAGAAGCAATTCAGGTTTCCAGGGGTCTATTTACAGAGGGGAACTATAGCATGAGTCTAACATACACTCACCACTGCTCTTCAGAAACTTCTTGTTTTACACACTGGCCCTTGGACTTTTTTAGGGCTTAAATTGCCAGAGGAATTTGGTGCTACATATGGAAAGCTTTATCGCTCTGCTGCCCTCACAAACTTCCAAACCTCAGGTCCTCAGGTTTCCTGTACCATTAGGAAAGGTATGCAGGCACATGGAATGGGTCTCAGAGCAATCAATGCACTGTGTGCCCTAAGTATCACACAGAAAAGCTTCTGCACGAGCAAGACTGACTTGCCTCTTTCAAGATCAGATGCAGTAAAACTAGACTTTTCAAAGCATCAGGTGCTTTTGGAAATGTTACAGCTGAATCCACAAATTGATTTCTACTTGTATGGTGCATTAAGCACTTTCTGAATATGAAGCATCGTATGAATTAAATATGCTTTTATGTGCACAAAGACGGTGGCAGGAGGCTCTGAGTGGAGGTTTCCCAGTTTTCTCACTGCTGTGGACAAATTCCTCTCTACTTTATTCAGCATGTCCTATGCAGCACCCAGCTCTGTCAGCACCCTGATTTACTCCAGCATGCACAGGAGGGACCTGCTGAGGACGAACACCTCCTCAGGTGTGGGCTCTGTGCACTGAACCATGTGCTGCTAAAACTGGTCCTACACTGGGACTTCCCTTTACCCATCAATCCATGTCTACTATTTGTGTGATCACACCAAATCCTGCTTCAGGAATGTGTTTCCCCATACAGATCTCTAACAAACTCCTACCATAACACTACGAAGTGAGTCAATAAAGCCATACTCTTTCCTCCTTCCTTGTGTTTTGCATTAACCACCTTGACTAGCAGCTAGTACCTAACCCCCCTGACCTAAGCACTTGAGTAACTTCACTTAAGTAACCTCCGTCTTTCTGTGCTTCTAACTTTCTACTGCTTGTCATTCTCACTTGTCAGATTTTGTCTGAAGTTGATTGTGAACTGCATAAGGGTTTATTTTTATGTACTCTATGAGATGCTCAGTACAGTACCAGAACTCAGAAACAGCCTATTTATAGAAAACTTATCAGCACAGTATTTAATATCTTAAGCTCTACAGATTACTTTAGTCTCCTATGTAGAAGCCCCAGGAATATGGAAACACCCACTATGACAAGTAAATTTGCTATAAGTCCTTGCAAAGAACATGGATTGAAGACCAACTTCTCATCATACAATCGTAAAAAAATTTAGAAGTCAAGTGAAACCACATGAATAATTCTTTCCTTCTGTTTCATAAATCAAAATTTATTTCTCTGTGACAAATGATATATCAACATGCTTAATTTTGCCTTCTTATAATTTTTTTTTTAATTTGGATTTTTAGACAAGAAATAATAATAATCAGCTACACCAACATGTAAACAATATTCTCCTATTCATAATTTCATATACATCTATTCGCCCCCCAAAGAAGTTAGTATTTTGGTGGTAGTTTTTGTAGTCTTTAGGTGCTAAATTAACAGCCAAAGAAAATTGATTCCCTCCTTTTATCTAATTGAAGAGCAGCAATAAATGTACAACTCTTCTACATCCCCTAAAGACTGAGTTGACTAACCCTGTCTTGAATGGACTGTTCCAGTACTGAAAAATGTAATCTCTAAGCTCATTCAATATTAAGTTTTTCTCCTGTGACCTGTCTACCAGGAATTTTGCTGATAATGCCAATTTATTTCACTTAAGACAATGATTAGTCAACAGTCAGGGAAAAATTTAAATCAGTGCAATGTGGTTTGAATTGAACTTTGTTTGACTTTTGACTCCTGCTGAGAGTTCTATAGGGTACAAAAATATTCAGTGGTACCATCAAGTTAAAAAAAGAAACAAATGAGGAACTGGACATTGTTGTTTATGGATGCAGTGGAGAAAAACCACGAGCAGGCAGAGTTCAGAACAAGGTTTGAAAGGGACTGTTATAAACCATATGGGAGGAAAAATAGTTTTTTTAGTTATGAACAAATCCTTATCAATGGCCTTTATAAAATATTTCTGAGTAGTCAATTGTGCAAGATAAAGCTGCACAGGTTGATCAAACTAATACAACCAGTAATTGTGAAATGAGAAATCCAAAGGCTTGCTGACCTTGGCAGCATTACAGAAGCAATCTTTACATAAGAATGAAGTGTTCTTAGATTATTTCTCCCAATATATTATGTTTTAAACATACTTTTACTTTGCTTTTGTAAAGAGCTTTGAAATCTGCAAGTGAAAAGTGCTATGTCCAGTTATGAGAATTAAATATGAAAATATATGTATCTCTTTGTCCCAGCTATCACTTTTCTTGAAGGTACATATTTATTGCTGATAATGGAACGTAAATCCCCCATTGCCCTTATGCAAGATGGTTAAACTCTGTTACGCCCTCTGGACATCAGCCAGGGCTCTCTCCACATTATTAGTTTTTTTGAATATAGGCCACTTTCTTGCTTTTAAAATGAAATTAGAGCAGTCATTTCCTAGGAGGGTGGGGAGAAGGTAGCAGGATACTGAAGGATGAATACTGACATAAGGATGTGGACTCCCACACTTATAGGGACTGTGCAAGCCTCCTTAGTCCAAGTTTGCAGAATTAGGGCTTGAAGGGATTTGAATTAACTGTGGGGAAAATAGGAGCTGCTGGCACAGGGGGAGAAAGGATGCCATGGCATTCACAATGGCAATATTCACAAAAATAGGTTGAGGCACTAAACAAGCCAAAGGCCTCTGGGGCAGGAAATATTTAACAGTCCCCAAAACCTCTTCCTAGTATTTGTGCAACAAAAAAGCAATCCATATGCAGAAAGATAGGCACAGAGCACGTGGCTCAAGTTTCACAGGGTTTTTTTTTTGTTTTGTTTTGTTTTTTTTTTTTTTTTTTTTTTTTTTTTTTTTTTTTTAAATGTAAACATTTATTTAGTATCATTGCCATAAAGGACTTCAAGGCTTCAGGATGAAAGTCAAACTGTTCTCAAAGCTGACGTATTGGTGCATATTTCAAGCAATGATTCAGCATTTCCACTGTGGCGATATCCATGTTACAAGAGAGATGTTATAAAACCACCTCATATACAAGGTGGCATAAACCATCTACATTCTGTGTTCTCACCAGGTGTCATCCAAAATTATTGGCAAACTAGAGTGGAGACTGCATTCAGTTTGTCTAATTTTAACTATTTAAAAGAATGATCAATAATTATTATAAGACCCAACAATTACTAAAGAGATTTATTTAAAAATATGAAAGCAATTCATCTATATATGGTCATCCTTTGTTTTTAACAGAGGGAATATTGAGTTGCTAAATTAAATGCTAGCAATTCAATATGGACAGATACGGCATAAGTCTTTATTCTTAACTGTTTCTTCCCTGCCACTACTTCTTTTTCCTTCCTTTCAACTTCCTTGAGGCAGACTTGATTTTCTTGCTATTTCCCTAAACCCGGAGAGCTCCCAGTCAGAGGCAACAAGTTTTTAAAAACTCGTTCTACGGTAACAGCAGTCAAAAAGTGTTGTTTTGAAACAAAACAATCCACGTGTTTTCAACAACTGCTTCTCCATCCCACAAAGTGCCCTGAAACCTTACATTCCTTGCAGCACAGATCATCTTAAGGTCAGTCTGCTGCTCCACAGCTAGACCTAAGCTTTTAGCAAAGGAATTGCCTCTCCTTCTAGCAATCCTCGGCAGAGTGGAACTCTCAGAAAGGCAGTTTTATGCCTTTCTGTAGCAACAATTTTATCTTAAACATTCATTCGCATGATTCCTTCCACAGGAAGGGGGCCTAGCTCTGTAGGAAGCCTAGTGAAATGCTCCATTGGGGGAGGTGACACAGAGATAACAACAGCAAGAGGTATTTGGCTGATTCAAGGCTGGGTACCAGTAAGCACCATCCTAACTAGAATGGTTAGTCTTCTAATGACACGTAGACAACATACCTGTCCATTGTTGGAAAATACATAAAAACTACTTTTTGTTGTCTCCCTACCATACTCATAAGAATAGCATTTTTAAAGAAAAAGCAACATAGATATGGATGCTACGAGCGAAATCCAGATTGCCCTTTTTGCACCAATAGAATCCACATTAGTAAATGAAAAGCAGGATTTCACTCCGTAATTTGATACTGCCCTCATCAGTAACATGATTGTGGCTTTATAATGTAAAATATCATTCCAATAAAATATTCAGAATGCAAGTCATCAAAATACAAAAAAAAGTTACATTATGATTAAATAAAATGACGTTAAGTAAAACCAGTAGCATCTTATACAGCAATTTTTTTACTCATGTAGAAGGTTCTCACACTTTACTGCACTCAGTGTACGCACTCTGGTTCAGGGTACAGTGCAAGTAAAACTAGCTGAAGTCTTCAAAAATGGCCATCTGCTACATGCACCACATTTTGGTATCTCTGTATAGATGCTCTAGGTAGGTACCATTGTTTCAATATTCAGTTCTTTACTCATTAACCTGGCCAGACCATCTGGACACCTTAATGAATCTATTAACGAATATTAATCCTCTAATCAGCACATGAAATCTCATAGGTACTCACCCTGCAAACTGGGCACTGCCAGTGACTACTGCTGTCTCTAAGCCTGAACTCATCAGACAAACACTTGGAATGATACACACGAAAACACAGGTCACATATCAACACCTCTCCAGGCAAATGGCATTCAAAACAATACCAGTCATGATTTTCTGTTTCCCAGTCCTACAAAAAATACAAAATATTTTGGTATGACATTCTGTCAAAATCTGCAGGAACTAAGAACAAAATTGATATGTCTTGAAATCCAGCAGCCATTAGACATTATTAACATTTTAAGAAGTGTATAATGTTTAAAAAACAGGGGAAAACCTACGTGCTTAAAGATCTTCATGAATTTAACACACACTAACTCCAATAGAATATGAATGCCAAGTTTTAGTTTTTTCAAGTGTCTGATTAGTTACAATTTCAAATATGAGCTCTGTCCACAATGAAAAGTGGGTTTATTTTCTACCTTTGTGTAAAACATTTGTTGACCTGTCTGCATTAGACTTCAAATAAAAGTTTGTGCACGTCAACAGACCATACCTATTTTCTTGGACTATTTCCCTTAGTTTGATTGTTACAGTATATTTTCAACTGTAATTTTCTGAAGGGCGGTCCCTTCCAGTCTTTTCTCTTAAAACTGACAACTCTTCAGCATCAAAGTGTTGAGTTACGAGAAATAAATGAAATCATGAACCAATTACTGCAAGAAATGTTTCTGCTAAGCAATCCCAATGCAACTCGAAAAACATAATATGTTTCACTTGCCGTGCTCAATAGCACTGGGCTCATTCCTGAAACGTTCTACAGAAGACAAAGGATATGGTTCTGCTGATGCACAGATGTCTTTAATATATTCTTCCTTGAAAATTCACCCCCAACGGCCAAATTCTGACCTTTGAAACATGTGCACAAGCTTTGCTGAAATAAATGAGAGCAGCATGCATATAATTCGGAGGCAGAATTTTGCTCTAGGAATCTGTAGTTCTAAAACCAAGCAGAATTGCCAGTGGCCACTGTTAAATGTTTATGTTTGTTATCTGAAATGCCACACTTTTCTCTACACTTAGGAGACAAAATAGCTGTCATATCTCAGATAAAACTCCCAATGCCTTTTCATGTCAAATGTCACTTTTCAATGGGTTCAGATCTCTGAAAAAATTACTCCTATTCTTCAATAAATTATCTTGGTAAAAATCTGATCAAGCTATTTTTAATGTCATGTTGTAAAGGTGGAGTTAGCAATTCCCAACGACCGCCAGAACTGGCATTTGTCTGATTTTCATTATTCTGTGTCTGGGAACTACAGTCGCTTAAGTCCTTGTGTGAAAGGTCTCCTCCAGAGGAGCAGCGTAAAAAGTGCCACACACAAGTGGCACTTCTACTCCCTTGTGCTGAAGAGCAGCCGTGTTGGGTACATAATTCATCTGACCGGAGCCCCCATGAACACAAGAGATTGTGGGACAGCCTCAACCCAGACTGCCTGCACTAAAATTTATGTACCATGAATGTTGGATTGCAGGGGCAGCGAGTTTAGANGCGGAACCACCCTAAGAAACCTTAACCAGTGAATTTTGAACTCAGAACTTTGCCCTCCTTTGTTCTGCACATTAACAGTGTAACTTGACGTTTTATCATCTCTTCTCATTTCATTTTATTGGCAAATTCTGTATATCTGGAAATGGCATAACACCACCAAATTTGGCTATAAAGAACACATTCTTGTTTCACCAAATCTTTCCCCTTCCAAAGTCCAGTGGCTGTATACTTTGGGAGTCCTTTCTTTAGGATATTTTGGAAACAACTAAAGATACTGCATTGTTGGTGTACTTGATTTGCCTGCAGAGAGAGAAAAATCAGGATAAAGTAATGCTTTGTATTTCTTTTGTATTAATTGTATGTATGAAATGAAAAAAAATCAGGTGGCAGTAAAAGGCCAATTAAGCAAGAAAAATAATCAGTTTTGGTTGAAGATATATTTAGATAAAAATTAAACTGAGAAGACCCCAAGAGGTCCTGCAGTTTCACCACAGAATCAGGATTCCAGGATTCTTAATTTTTATTTGTACTAGTTACATATTCATATCTCCCAGATATTCCATTGTTAAGAAATATGCTGGCAAAGAGATGTGGAATTTCATAAACATACGGAAATATATTCGCTGGCAAGAAAAATCGTACATTCAAGCCAGAAACCATGACGTTAAATAAAACACCAGAAGAAGCTTCCTTCAGTATTCACACGGTAAAGCTTTGAAAACATCATTATTTCTAAATACAAGGTTTTTCACTGAAAAAAGTTTTAGTTTAATGCAGTATATTTAGTGCATAAGTATACATAAAACATTCATTTATGCAATATATTTGAAAAGCTAATAAAAACCAATAAAACAAGGTACATAATCCTTGTGGACAACTCCCCTATTGACTCCAATAGCAAGATCAGAGGCATTAATTTTCCTCCAACAGCAATGAACTGTCGGTTATTGCACCTCTCGGTTTACCTAAGTGTGAATGGGAGGGGATCGTGCTCCCAGAATTTTTTATTTATCTATTTACTTATTTATTTATTTTTCCATGCAGTAAATCGGATTAGTTTAACTGCGCCCAGCTCCGGCTGCCGAGCGCTCGGGGTCGGGCAGGTCAGGACGCTCCGGCAGCTGCAGTTCCCTCAGGCGCCGCCAGGTGTCGCCGGCCGCTGGCGAGAGCGGCGGCCCAAGGGCGGCCGCGGGGACAGCGCCCGGAGCTGCGCCAGCCGAGCGGCACCGCCGGACACACGGGATGCACACTGAACTCGGGACCGGGAGTGATATGGATGATGGTGGTGGCTAAGAGAGTCAACTAAGCTAGCCTAATGGAAGACAGAAACGTAATAGAAAATATGACAGAATTCAAAACCACATAGTGCAAAAATTGTTCACCTTGTTTTTTGCTGCTGTCTGGGAAAAAGGCTGCATACCGTAGGCCTTTCAAAATAAAAACAAAACAAACTTTGTATCTATACTGTAAGCCATCTGATTATCAGGACATACACAAGGCTAGAAAGAATTCATGCACAGTGACCAGGAAATCAATCTGTTAGTTCTAACTTCTGGTTGCATACATTTCCTCCTGCATTCCTCGAATGCTACCTAACAGTTCCACCACATTTTACTTCTTTAAAATATCCCATGTTCTTATATGATTAAAAGAACCCAACACCCATCATTCTTATCCATATACACACCCACCACCAGGCCAATTTAAAAATCACCAAGAATATTAATGGTTGTTAATTAATGCACTCTCTTTGATGCATAAACCTTCTCTGGGCATCTAAAAAAGATCCTTCTAACAAAATTTACTCCATAGGGAGCGGCCCCACCAAAATCAAAGCAACACCTTTGCTGCATATTATCAAAGGTTAGGCTATCACTTTACCAATAAAACTCACAGTCCTTATTTGTGTATAAAAGGTGATACATTTTCCCAGGACCATGCAGACTGAAGGAAGGATCTCCGCCACAGGGACTCAGTTTCCTGACGCAGGGCAGGGAAGGCCTCCTGGGTCACTGTGCTGGCAGCTGAGGGGAATCCTCTGCTGGCTGCCCAAGTTCAGCGGTTCAGCGGCACCAGTGACTGGCCACAGCCCCCGACAGGGAGTGGATTTGGCAGCAAAGCTGCGTAACTCAGATCCAACAGGAGGCATTCCCCTTTCATTCTGCCCAGCTGCCCGCTGCATTTGGAGATCTATGCATCAGCAGGGCGGCAGATGTGTTTGGGGGACTGTGTGTAATAGCCAAAGAGCTATGCTCTGTTAAGCAGAGTGGGATCTTGCAATCATATCGGTCACGTGTGGTCTCTTGTTCTTTATATTCAAATCCGTCAAACATTATATCATAAAGGTCACTTTGCACTGACATAAATAGCTGAGATTTCTCAGCAACACGAGTGAAGCACTGCAACAATTTCAAAAATACATCTTAATTTATGACTGGCACATAAGCTTACTTTTCTTTGTCATTTGTCTTAAGTAGGTTGTCTTAAAGCAAATACATACATTTATTCTGGAAGTACAGAAAAATAACATGGGACAGAAAATGTCAGGCTATCCAGAACATTTGACAATTTAAATACAGATAAACCCAACAGAAAGGAATGAATCATCATGTCGTAGCCTTTACTGTAAAATAAAATACATAGTTGTTGTCAAGGAAAGAATAATTTTAGTGCACAAAGAAAATGTCCATTATAATGCAAATATACATGGAAAAGAAATGCTTACTCATTAGTAATGGAGATTTACTTAGCTGTAATTGAAATAGGGAATCTGTATGTTGGAGAATGTGACATCCTGCTGTACAATTAGCATACCATTAAGTAGGAGATGTGAAGCACATACTGACAGTAAAATTAACAATAACTTAGAGGTCACAATTGTAACTATTAGGTCACTTCCATACCACAGCAAGCCCATAATTATTGTAAAAAAACAAAAGATGTTAAAACAAGTAATAAATTTTCATTTTCATATAAATTATATGTAGGCATAGCACATGAAAACAGTATAACCTCCTTTCTTAGACTTTGTCTAAAAGGACCACTTTGCCTTTTTATAATGCACATTCCATTAACATAGCTCATTTCTTACCTGTTAATCTGTTTTCTCCAAGTCCCTTAATGGTAGCCCAGATACTCGGTATTATGTCACTCTACTATCAGGTGGAGAGAGGAAAAGGGAGGGGGAAAAAAGCAAAACTCTATTCATGAAACTCCCCATTATGGGGATTTGCTGGTTTCGCAATGTTGAACTAGATTTCCCAAACAATCCAAATTATGGATATCCTTTGGACCCAATCAGTAAGCTAAAAAAAAAAAGGGTCACATAGATGGGAAAAACAGTTATAAGTCAGTTACCTCTTTGGCGCAATCATGTTTATTTACAAACAATATACGTACAGTTCTGTTGTCCTAAATTCAATATGATGCAAATGAAGGAAATAATTTCCCATGGAGTTCATGGTTCCCAGCACTTCCTGTGTGGCACTTGTCCCATAGCACTCTTTGCACTCTTTTTTCCCCCAGATGCTCTGATTTAAGTGCTTCTCCAGAGTTTCTTTTACGTGTGTGTGCTGTGGTGTTCCTCTCTCTCTCCCCTACACTCATGCACACACAGCTCCTTCCAGATCACAGGATTTTCATTCAGACCCACCTGTGCACAAACTCATTGTCAGCCCTGCATGGTTTCTATGCTTTAACAGTCTCTAGAGCTCCAGCTCCAGTGGATAAGAAACTTAGAGCAGCTTTTCAGTAGTCTAAAGGATGAGCATTAGCAGATACACAACAGATTTCACCCACTGTGTATCGTAACACTTTTGGTCAGTCACAGTGGTGGAATCTAGAATGGTAAAGAGGTCCATGCCAGCAGAAAGAAGCCACTTACAAAATACAAATTGTTTTAAAATAGTAGTATTTGCATGCTACATTTATTTCAAGACCATTTTCAAATCACCAGCCCAAAACTCTAGTGTAATCTTTCCATGACTATTTCATAACCCTTTAAAGAATGTCAATAAATGAGTTCCTATATTTCTCAGATTCACATTTCTTTAACATGTAATGAGATAGACCATGCCCAATTTAAAGATATAATTTCTGAAGTAAATGTTCTGGATTCTTGTATTTTAGGATTTGGCAACAGCCATAAGGAACAGTTCTGTTTGTTCTCACCTCTATAAGCTTTAACATCAGAGTTCTTTACATTTTCCCCCCTTCAACTAAGAGAGAAGCTTTTAAAATCTTGGATTCTGATGTTAAGGTTTCCTTGCTGGCCTTCAGTAACTCTTCACTGGAACCCAACAAAGTTGACTACCAGTCCATATCAAGTAGAAAGATACACTGAAATAAATGCCTCTCACAAAATGATACTTTTTTTTTTCACATCTTTGATTTTGCTTAGGTTTTGCGACATGCATCCATCATCATCTACTGTTGGGAAGTAATTCCTATCTAATTAATCTTTCATATTTCAAACTTTCTGCTGTAAATTAAAAGCCTTTATTATAATAAAAAGTGGTGGTACTGCATTCTAGCATGCATGTATCTACCATTTCATTACTCTTCTCTGGTATCTGGGTCCTCTCCTTAAGAGGACTCAGTATGCTGCAGGAACCTGTGCCCCCACTCGCATTAAACAAAGCAGCATCTATTTCTGTCTAAACACATTTTCCATTCTTAATAAATCAGTTCCTTTCTGTCTTTTTCAGGCAGCATCTGCTCCATCAAAGCTTTCTCAATTAGACATGAGCTTTACTAAAGGTAATTGCTAAAACCTTGCAGTACATTTTGCACTCTTTATGACTCATGGTGGGGGTGCACTACCTATGAGACTTCTGTCCTCCAGTACAAAACCTGAAGAAATACTTCTTACTTGTACATTTGCTGCAATTAGCTACTGCCCACTTCATCTGTCTGTTTTGCACTTCTCTCAAGGTGTAAACATCGGCACGTGCCCCACACAAAAGGCAGCCTGAAACAGGCTTGGACAAAAGCAGTTGTTAATAGCCCTTATGAGCTGCGGAAATGCTAAACCAGCACTTAGCTCAGCTCTGAAATGCCTCCCTTTGCCCATCTATCCACTGCTTTTGCAGTTCTGTTCAACTTCCAAGTAACTGCTCTGTAGCTAAGAGGAGTTTTACAAAGTGTGGCTGATTATCTGTAGGGCTGCACAGATTGGAGCCTTACTCCTTTTCTCTCCTCAGAGAGTGCATGTGGTACGTGCACACTGGCCTCTCTTTTGAACAGGCTGTATCTTGTTGGGTGCAGCAGCCAGTAAGAACTCTCCAGCTTATCAGGGGTCTCTGGCAGATGTACTGGTTTCCACTCAGACACCAGCATGCACCAAACACTACCTGGGTCGAACAAACATAACATGTCATGGAACACCATTCCCGGTATTTTTCAAACGCAGTGGGGACACTGTGTATGTTTTTCACCAGAGGCCTTAGCCTGCTGCGAGGGCAGTCTTCCTACTGCCCTTTGGGTCAGCCTTCTCTTCATGCCACATCCCTGGCTCCCTCTATTCCTTAGCAAGCATGAATCCTCCTGTAAACTTGCTTTCAGTAGCCTACTGAATCTGCTTTTATCTTTTCATCAGAACAATGATGAAAAGGTTAGGCTTCAAACTGAGGAAGGTGTGATTAATTCCTTGATGGCTCAGAGGACTTACTCCATCTTTGCAGCAGGTAGACAGTGAGTTAGCTGTTTAATAAAGTATTTCTTTTCATCATTGCTGTAAAGGATCCATATTTGATCAGGACGATTGCTTTCCAATGATAAAACTTTCTTAGATCATCACATGTTTTACATTTAATGCTAGAGCAATGCTTTAGGGTAAATTCAGCATCAAAATAAGCTTCTTTTCTCCCCTGCAGTTTCCCCGTACCCATGTGTTTACTAGATATATTTCTTCCTGTTTTGCATCTATGTTTTTCCTACTGCTTTTGCTCATCAAAAGTACTCAGCAAATAAACAAGCATCCATCTCTCTTTCAAAGCCAAAAAGACTTCAGCAGCTAGAATCCCTTTGTGAAAATTGTTTCACTTTATCTTCTCCTTCTTTTTCTAGAAAACTACCACAGCAGGTAGCTACAATGTGTGCTTTTACAGACAGGATAATCTATCCATTCAGATCAGTTGCCTTTATAGATTCTTTCCTTCTTTGACCCGGGCTTTATCTTTAAAATAGATTTCCATAAACTGACTCTGTAGGACACTTTGTAGGTATTCATTATTCATATTTTATCACAAAGAAATCCAAAGTAATTATGAATTCATATGTCCTCACAACTACTGAAGTATCTTGCTTTATTTCAAGTACATTTATTTATTTATTTGTTAATTATGGCCCAGGTTTTCAGTACCTCAGCAATTAATTTCTTGTTTTACATGGCTTTTAAATTCTCTTGTTTTAGAAACCTTTTCTATTCTAAAAAGAACCAACACAAAACCATCAGTCAGGGAAGAGACCAAAATCTTGTTCTCCATAGTGCATATTAAACACGGACATATTTATGGGCTTGTAACAATCGTTTTCATTTTCTTCACTGGTAACTGCTTCCTCTCCTGATGCACTGGTGCAGAAGTACTCCGGTTCTGCAGAGAACTCCACATCCTCTCAGAACACTTTTGGCTTTCTTTCACTGAATTTAATCTGCAAGCCTAAGTTTGTCTAATTAATTTATTGTCAGTTTGTCTTAGAAGTCTTCAGTTTCTGGCAGAAACCACCCAAATCTCCTCTGGATTCCTGCCAAGACAGGTAGATTTTTATTCTCCTTGCTATCTTGTAGCCATGTTCCGGACAATTTGAGGTGATAGGCCCCAAAGTATAGAGCCAGTCTGTAGCTTCCAGTGCTAAAGAAGCGAATTTTTTTCAAGAAACATGTCAGCAGCCTAACTGACTGCTTAAACCCCTGTCACATTTATCTGCTCAGCCTGTGAGCTGTGCTCCTGAAGTAATGAATAAATCTCAATTTCCCTCCCAAGAAGATCCTGTTGGGGTAGCAGCAGTGTACATTATCTGAGGTGAGACAATACAAGTATTCTCCTCCAGGATATTAGAAATAGAAAATAATTTCAAGTGAAAATGCTTTTTTTCTTTCTTCATGTTCCAAGCGAGTTCAAGGTTAATAGAAATTTTCAACGTATCTCCTCAGAAACTGGATTCACTCTGCTATTAATGTCACAATTTTTGACTTAGGTTGAGCCAAGAGGAGGTTTGTAGGCTTCTTTCATTAGGGAAATAAATCAGTGATGGAGTGAAGTATTTATTAGGTGAAATGCCTTTTATTTCCACATTACAGTTTTGTTCCCCTTAGAAGGAAGGTGAATCCAGACCAGAAATAAACCATCTCTTTGCTTGTAGTTCCAAATCTCCTTTCAAGAACTGTGCAAAAAAGTGGTCTTCCTCCCTTTTCTTACTTAAAATATGTTTACATTGCTTCTCTGGTCTTATTTTGTAGTATTTCTTTAGGTTGATGTTTCAGCACACACAGAAACATTTTATCTGAACCAACAGCAAAATCACCTACACAGTTTCCTTAAATCTCTTGTCCTTGTGTCCTGTGCTGTAGGTGTGGCTGGTATTGTTTCAGCTGCCAGTGATAGAAAGGCAGGAGGATTGCATTTATTGTGAATGAAGCATGAATATTAATAAGCCCATCAGCTTCAATGAAGTTTCATTCAGTGACCAGCATAACATAATAATAAAAGATGCAAATCAGTTGCCAGAGATACAGAGCATTTTGAACCCACTTTAATAGAAACAACACTACTAGGTCAGGGTGGGCACAAAAGAGGTGGAAAAAAACCAAGATGCATATTTTCAGAACAAACTCAAGATAGGCTGATCTATGTCATTACTCTGTTAGCATAATTTAAGTCCCATGATGGAACCTTTATACAGACTAGTTTGACTAGTTTGCTTCAAACCCATAGGTAAATTCTCATTCTTCAAAACACCCTTTCAATCAGAAAAGAACATTTTGTGAAATCTGTGAACAACATTATCAGTATCTCAACTCCAGAAGTGTGAGTGAAAGCCTCAAAGAAGAATACAGCATTACATCAACTGAATTTTTAAAAGTCAAGTTGGCAAAGCTGAGAGAGTCAGGCGAAGATGCTGACAAGGTTGTTTTACCAGTTTAGAAGAAGCAGCATCTCTGCAGTCAGATGGAGTCTACTAGTGTCACCTTCAGTAATGTGAAGATCCTCCAAACAGTGTGAACTCCCTTTCCAGAGAACAAAAATAAGGATGAGCAGAGGAGAGGAAAGAAATACTCCTGAACAGATGGGAAGAGAAAAACAAGTTCGGAAAAGGAATGCAGAGAATTGCTCACTTTTCGTAACCCATCTGGAGGCAGGAAGAACCACTGGAATGGATCTGAGGCCATTCTCATGAGTTGCATGTTAACAGCCTTAATGCAAAGACAGAAAAGGGTCTTGGCTTTAGTGCAGAAAGAATTTCTTGTCCATGAGTTGGAAATTCAGAATACTAATTTTCTTCTCTAGGACAAAATAGTCTATGCTGTGATTTGATGATTTGAAAATATTTGCTTTTCTGAACTTTCACAAATCCACTAATTTTTGGTTCATTAATAAGCAGAATCACAGCTGCAGTTTGTGATAATAATTTGCAAGAAAAATCATTGCATTTAGCGCATTGATTTTGATTTCATGGCAGTCTTTTGGAAAATTAAGCTCTGAATGATGAACCCTTAAAGGATGGAAAGACAGACAGAAAACAAAGATTTCAAGAGTTTCAGAAGCTCATCTTCCTTGAGTGTTCTTGTGTGACCAGGCTGTTATGTGGCCTGACCTTAAAGCCTCCTCATATTCTCCCTGTGGTGTGGAATAAGGGATGGGAGCCAGTTTGAACTTTTTCTCTCATGGAATCAATCATTAACTCTTTGCATCAGTGAAGCACCAACTGTAAAGAACACTGGTACTTCCACAATAATTATGAATCTGTCTGGAACATTCCAGCCTGGAAAAGTCTCAATTTGTTCAATATGTGAAAAATATTAACTAATATGACTTGGACCATGTTTGGCTTTGGATCAGTGAATTCACACAGGACTTCAGATTAAAGGCAATATGGATGGATAAGGCAAATGGAGAATTTTTTTAAACACTGAAGGAGATTTTTCTTCATTTGGTGTGACATGTTCTTCCTCTTTGTGCTCTCCAGTTGTAAGAGCTTTCATGATGAAGGCACTGGCTGTCACTATTGCTATTTCATATTATCCTTCTGCTCCTAACTGAAATGAATGGGATGCACATTAAAACCATTCCTCAGCCTAGTTATTTAGAAGCCCCTAGCTTGCTAGCAGGAACTGGTAGCTATTCAGGCTGGTTTTGGACTGAGCTTTGGTTTCGTCTGCTGGTTTGTTGTTTAGGGTTTCTTGTTATTATTTAAAATGCATTTTATGTACAGAAAAGTTTCAAACCCTCACAGTGACAGTTCTTAAGCTTTTTACAATTATCTTTATATTTATGGAGACTCAAGATGACATAGTCAGTTCAAAAAAACAGCTTCTGGCTACCAATACTGACCTAGCATGGAAAAATCAATATAATTACAAAAGCAATTAAGCATGGCAAGCAAGAAATCAAGCCTTTGCTCAAACTGAAGTAATTTAGATTAACACAAACATAACAGCCAAAAATACTCCCTTCTTATAGACTGATCCTAGTAAAATTGAACCTGCAACACATCAAATCACAATAATAACTGGGTGTGTGCCTAAGGTCACTTGGGTTAACAAAATCACCTTAAGACTCACAGTGCTGACAGTGGGTTACAACAAATGTGAAAATGTCGGGAATACAGACAGAGTGGAGAAATGGATTATTCAGGCAGCCTTGTGACTTGAAAGTACCTGGAGTCACTTTGAGCAAGCACCAGTACTTTCTCAATACAAATACCAGAAAAAAACCCAGTAATGAATTAGCACGTGTGTGTTGGGAAAAAGCACAGTCTATTTCTAACATTTTCTGAAAACAGGAAAAAGCAAGGAGACTTCCCCTCCAAACAGTATGCTCTGCACTAAGCTAACACATCTTTAGAGGGAAGAATTGGAAAGGCAATAATTTAGATACAGAGAGGACCAAATGCACAAGAAAATGGCTGTAACTGACCCCCAAAGTCAGACTTAACTAGCCAGAAGAATTGCTGGCTCTTTCTATAAGAAATCAATTAAATGATCAGAAAACAGAGCTCTGTAAAAGAATAATTTCTTGAAAATATAATCACCTTGTATGCATTTTTCAATGAAGAAATATTTCACAGTGCCTTAACTAAGTGTGAAGCCTCACTCTTCACATCTCATTAGAGAATTTGGCCACTATGAACCATCTTTAAACAACAGAAGTGCTGTGGGATATGTTGCAATCAGATGCAAACAATGAACCCGTGTTATGAACACATCTCCATTTTAGAAGAGCACAATATTGTTTGGCTTTATGAACACAGGAAAATTGAAATTATACATTCATAAAGCCTCTCTCTGGGTCAGAGCAGTTTTATGACTTTAATCATGAAGAGAAGAATTAGCACATTAAACACTCAAAATAGCTCAGTGCACACTGTCTGTAGAAAAATGTAAATGAGTAAGACAAATCAACTCTAAAAACTGTATCTA